>MU223416.1:1184041-1198600 GCA_018584345.1 Thuja plicata | reverse complement strand
ATATAACAATTTCTAATACATAATATATATAAAATATAAAAGTACTATATCATATATGCAATATTATATAATTTTCATATTTTACTAACCTTTTATTTATTATTTAAATTGACCTTACATTTACAATTTATAACTATATTTTAAATTTTTACAATTATAACTATACAAATGAAATTATAATATATACAAACATAACTTATTAAATATTATTTTTAGATTTTATACAAAGTTTCTTATTTAATTTTTAATCTATAGTAATTTTACTTTTAGTAAATAATTATTAATTAAAATATACTTAATATTCATAATAAAATTAGAATTAAATTTACATATATAATTATAACTAATTACGATAGATCACTAGTACCAAAAACAATAAGATAATTTATAGTTTAAAGGCATCCTTCCCAATTTTATGATTACCTACTAGACATTTACATATATTAGAAACATAAACAATATTATTCTTACATATATTAGAAACATAAACAATACTACTCTACTAAAAACAAGTAATACTTTGTTTTATTATGAAAATAATAAGACAATTTATAATTGGATGTATCCTTCCCAATTTTGTTATCATCGACTATACAGAGACTAAATCGTCTCTTACGATGAACATTAACCTTAGCTAAAATGCAAATGTATTCTGCCCTCGTTTAGATTGTAACCAACAATAAAACCAAAAAGTCCTAGAACTATACTAATTTAACCTATACTTAATATATTAAATAATTGGTTCATACAAATAAAAATAATGCCAACTAACTCATGTTTTACTATTCTCTCTTGTTCTTTTCAATTTGACTTTGTAGGTATTCCTCGGACAACATAATCAAAATCATCGCCATTCTATAAAATATATGCTGTAATATGTGGCGGAGAAATGCTAATACACTCGTAATACCCTAAGCACGAGCCTTGGTTGCACTATAAGTAAACTACTCTATAAGAGATGTGTGCAACTTTCTTATGTATCACTCAAATTGAATGCTTCTTGAGGGACATTTTTGCATTCATATTTCACTGAAATATTTTTTGGACCTGATTATATATATAATATTTCTAAGTTTTTATTTTATTTTTATTAAATGTTCAATGTTTTTTCATTCATATATGAGTGTAATATGTTTTCTGCATTCTTTGACATTTTTACATCTATATTTATGTGTGAGTGTAAATACTCCTTTGGCTTAGCTTTGCATCCATATGTGAGTGTAATATGTCTTCTTCATTCTTTGACATTTATACATCTATATCTATGTGTGAGTGTAAATACTCCTTCCCCCTAGCTTTGCATCTATATCTGAGTGTAATATCTCTTCGACAATATTCTTTAACGTTTTTACATCTATATATGAGTGTAAATACTTCTTCGGCTTATGTCTTTGCATCCATATCTGAGTGTAATATCCCTTAACGTTCTTTGACGTTTTTACATTATGAGGGTAAATACTCCTTCGGCTTACCTTTTTGCATCCATATGTGAGTGAGTATGTGAGTGTAATACCCTTTTAGAGTAATTATAAATTACAATTTTTGCAACTTCCTAGCATTCTTTTCTTTTAGAAGTGAGAAAATGGTGAAATTCCAGAAGCAGCTAGAACCCCAGCTTGTTGCAGAGTGGAGATATGCTTATGTGAATTACAAGCAATTCAAGAAAGATATCAGAGAAATTAGAGAGCAGATTGAAAGCAGAGAACACCACCCTGTCACCAATAAACATTTTCCTTCTCTTTATCTGGTAAAAGATGTCTTCACATGTTTCACAAATAGCATGTATAAGATGCATGATTATATAAAACACTAGTATTTTACTGTTTATACTTGGTTTTAATATGAATTTGATTTATGGGCAGATTGTACATCATAAAACCAGCGAAAACAGTAGCGGTTGTAAGGAGATTGTGTATAACACAGAGTTGTGTTGTGGGCAAGAGCATGATAAAGTCTTCTTTTCTAGACTGGATTCTCAGCTCAACAGGGTCAACAAGTTTTACAGAGCCAAAGAAAAAGAATACTTTGTTAGAGGCGAACAACTACAAGAACAGTTGGAGATTCTCATAGACACATATGGTCATGAGAGGATTGATCTAAGTATTATTTTCTTAAATAATGTTCAATTTATTAGTTGTGGTATTTTTTAAGCAAATCAAATTATGATATTGTACGATTCAATTGTATAGTTTTTGAATCAAGTTTTTCGACTTATTTTTCGTTATCTTGTGCGCATCACCTAGATGTGATGATTGCTTAGTGTAGGATTAGTTCCCTTGAGAGATAGGTTCTTGTGAACTACTACACATGGAACATGGGTCAATGAGTTTGATCACCTTTGTGAACATCACCTAGATGTAATGAGTACCAAATGTACCATTGAAAAGGTCAAAAGGTTGATATAGGTATTTACACAAATAATGTTCAATTTGTATGTGGTGATATTTTCTAAGAAAACCAAATTATTATATTGTAGGATTCAATTGTCACCTTATGAGCATCACCTAGATGCAATGAGGGCTTAGGGTGCGGTCCCATAAGGCAGGGCTTGAGGATCTATTTTTATGGAGCGGGTGGTCCTATGAAGCCAAAAACAAGTTTGCTAAAGGATTAATTGAAATCTTCTCCTCATAAGTAGCAACCCCTACTTTATTTTTATGGAGCGGGTGGTCCCATCGAGCCAAAAACAAGTTTGCTAAAGGATTAATTGGAATCTTCTCCTCAAAAGTAGCAACCCCTACTTTTTAGGGTACAAATTTGAGCCCACCAGCTTAGGCTTTTATTTGCAACTTGTCAATTATATAAAAAATTCAATTCTTATTAATAAATTTTTAAAACTTTTTTACCCGCTGAAATTAAACATAAATCAATGAATTCAACTTAAAAACTATACAAATGAACCCTCATAACAATAAATTTGTAAAGATGTTTTCACATAACTAGAAATATTCGCTATCATTGCTGATCAGATGATTCTATTATTTTATAAGAGTTGAGCCATTTCAATGTACAAATGCTTATGATATTAAGCTTGTTTTTCTGAATATGGCAGAACATGGAGGGAAGGATAATGCTTGCATAAAAAAAGTTGATGAAGCAGAAAAGATGTTACGTACAGCCTCTATCGAATATTACAGAGGCCTTACTCTCCTCCGGAATTACAGGTTCCTTTAACAACCTTCTTCACTTGTTACAAATTTTACATCTCAAACAAACCAATATATAGCAAATATGCCTTAAAACATCATCCTTTAGCTATATTATTGTGTATATATTACTTATTGGTGATAGGTTGTGTGTATGTGCAGCTCCTTAAACACCCTTGCTTTTGCAAAGATACTAAAGAAGTACGACAAGGTAATGTAGAGTCTTTGATCACAATAGTGTAATATGATATAGTATTTGCTTGAAACGGAATAAATAATTTTCTTTCCTCATTATTGTGTAGGTTACAGGAAATTATGTGATGGATACTTATCTAATAGAAGTGCAATCTTCCTATTTCTCAGCCAGAGCTGAGAAGGTACTGTGACATCTTTTATAATAAATCATAAAAGAGAATTTAAGAAACAATTATAAAAATTTTAGTTTAATAAAAATATTTTTTAAACTATTTTGAAATATATAATTTCAGGTTTTAAGTATGATGGAGGAAGTGGAGAATTTGTTCATTAGACACTTCAGTAAGAACAATAGAAAACAAGCTATGAGCTCTTTGAGACCACCTCTCCATCAGAATTCTAATTACAATTTTTTATCTTTAGGTATATTTTATTCGTAATTCATATAATTTTTTAGAATAATTAATAATAAGTGTTTTACTATAAATTGAGGGCATTTGTTTTTATAGTATTGTAATAAGAGTAGTATTATCTGGATTTGAGGACCCTCAGCTCCTTCTGGTATCCAAATATATTAGAAGTATTGCAATAATAATATTTGTGCGTTAATAAATAGATAAGTGGTGAGAGTGGTAAATTTTAGATTAAAATTTAACATGTTAATTATTAAGAAAAGAAAACACAATTCTAATTGATTATTAGATAATTTATTAATAACTATTTAGAGATTTAATACCACAAGTATCAATAGAAAGTAGTTAATATATATAAGTTTATAATAAATAAAATAGGTCTTATGTAAAATAAAATGACTTTTAAGTAAATAAAATGATTTCAAATAGACATTTCTTGTATTTTCATAGATAAATCTATTTAAGATATCTATACTAATTTATTATCAGTAAAATAAATTAATAAAGTTGATCATCCTTTATTTTTCTAATTCATTGTTCATAATAAAACATTGTGACATACCTAAAGTCTTTTTTTGTCATAGATTAAAATGTTTTTTTTGGTTTTGAGTTTGTATTCAAATGGTACATTTTCTTTTGCAGGGTTTTTCTCAGGTTGGTCATGGGGTTTGATGTTGGCACTTGTATTTGTAATTTGTCAACCTCATATTGCCAGTTACATGACAAGTCAAAGCTTTATAACAGCTGTAATTCCAGTCATTAGGTAGTATGATCTCTTAATTTTTCTACAATAGTTCTCCTTGGTGATTTACTTTTGATTTCAGCCCATCAAATAATGACTAAATCTTTATGATTGGTATGTTTGCAGCATATCAATCCTGCTGCCTTTCCATATTTATATGTATGGCTTCAATGTCTACTTTTGGATGAGAACCCACATAAATTATGCAAATATTTTTCAGTTTGCACCCGGCATTGAATTGAGAAGTACACAAGTCATGACTATTAGTACTGGTCTATTCACCATTGCCATAACTTCTATTCTTGTACACCTATTGTTTCCAACAGTAAAAATAATTTTCATCGTCATTCTTTTGGTAAGTTAGTATGTATACGGTTTTCTTTTGTATTTTAAATATATAATTTTTTCTTATGTTTGTTTATTTATATTTGGACTTCAAAGCTATATTATAAGCTTTTTAATGGTTTAAATAGTTCATTTAAAATCATATTAGAAACTAATTTATAATCGTTTAAATAGCTCATCTAAAATCATATTAGAAATTAATGTAATAAACAATTCAAAATTTAGAATATATTGTTTGAACTTGCTCTTATACAGATATAAGTCAAAAACTTTAAATAAGTCTAAACTTAAAATATCTTACTCTTTATTCTAACTATTGATTGAAAAATTCAATCTGGGTGCAGATGATTGTGGTGGTTGTATTCCTTCCTTTTGATATTTGTCACAGATCAGTTAGGTTTTGCTTTATCTGGTCTTTGTGGCGAATTATATGTACACCATTTTACAAGGTACTTTTCCATGGCTAAGTTGGAATCATTACACTTTTCATTCCATTATTTACTATTGCTAATTTGGTTTAAATGGAATGTTCTAACAGGTTGAATTCGCTGACTTTTTCCTTGCTGATCAGTTTACAAGCCAGGTATATTTATTTATTTGTGCATTGCAATTGGCATATAATATTTCAATCTATTAGATAAGTTATTCTGATTGTAATAATGAATCTATTTAGAAAGTTGTTCAATATAAGAAATATTTCAGTAACAAGTCTTTTGAGGTTAGGATGTTAGATAAACAGTCTTAAAGTTCTTATTCAAAATAGAATGTAATTTATTTAGTTCTTTTTCTTTCATCTTGATGATGGATCACTGAGTGTGATCTGAAACTTGATGCAAAAACTACATACGCAATCTAATTCAGAAGTACTGCAAACATAGTTCTAATTTGTTTGGTTGGTTCTCTTATTCAAAATAGAACGTAATTTATTTAGTTCTTTCTCTTTCATCTTGATGATGGATCACAGAGTGTGATCCGAAAAGTTGATGCAAAAACTACATACACAATCTAATTCAGAAACACTGCAAACATAGTTCTAATTTGTTTCGTTGGTTGTCTTATTCAAAATAGAACGTAATTTATTTAGTTCTTTCTCTTTCATCTTGATGATGGATCACAGAGTGTTATCCGAAACATTGATGCAAAAACTACATAAACAATCTAATTCACATAATTCTAATTTGTTTGGTTGATTGTCTTATTTTGCTATCTAATTTTGTTTCCAGTTCTAATTTCAATGGTTTGTACGAAATTTATAATAGATTAGATACCTTCCCCATTTATTTTAATAAAAAACATTCCAACCTGTGCTGTAGATCACAGCATTGAGATGTCTGGGGTACATTTCTCAGTTGTTGCACAACAATCCAAACAATTCAGTATCCTCAAGCCTCTTCATTTCATTCCAATCCATTGTTTCAGTGCTGCCATATTGGTGGAGACTTATGCAGGTAAGTTTGCAAAAAACTTCCATTAGTGGGTATTCTGAATCTGGCAACAAAATCAACTTTACCAACCATTGTTTTTTCAATCTCACAACACAGTGTGAGAGAATCTGGGTGGACGAGAAAGAGCTTTCACAAATTGCAAATGGGGGAAAGTATATTTCTGCTCTCATAGCAGTGTTAATGAGAATCGAATATGAGAGTGGTAAAGTGTCATATCTGGTGCCCTTTATAATATCTTCTAGTATTGCAACTGTTTATCACATTTATTGGGACATTGTGGTGGATTGGAGTTTACTTCAGCGCAAGTCTGTTAATCCTTGGCTTAGAGATCAACTAATTTTGAAGAAAAAGAGCATATATTTCATTTCAATGGTGATTTTTTTATGGAACCCTAAACTTTAGTCCTTGTAAAATCCCTCTATTCATTGTTGACAAAAGATTATTCTACGCCATTAAACACGGTCTTGCATGAATTGCATGTTGCAGGTTGTGAACGTGGTATTACGATTCTCATGGTTGTTTTCAATTATAAACGTAGTGTCCTTTGGGCTCACTTATCATAAGTATATGCTCTTCATTCTTGGAATGACAGAAATTGCTCGTCGAGGCTTGTGGAATTTTTTCAGGTTTGTTCTCTTTGTTTATACTAACCAAATTTTATTAATATTTAGAAAACTTCTTGAGAAATGCTTTATAATAAGATTTTGATTGTTTTTTAAACAATTTATTGATATTGAGATAATTGGTTATCTTGATTAAGTATCATGAATCAGGTATTATTGCTAAACATTTTGTGGATCATTCAATTTTATTAATATTAATAGATAAAGATTTATTTAGAGGATTTTTTTTTAAATATTTATTCTTACTATACTTATCATATTGTATTCTCTTCATTTTAACTTCTTTTATTAGAAGTATTTTCATTTTTTATATAAATAAATTCAAAATCTTTAGAATTCTCATTTACTTTTAAACTTAACCCTTTACAATATTGTTATTATATGCAAACTAGAGAATGAGCACTTCAATAATGTGGACAAGCCTAGAGCAATCAAATTTGTTCCTTTGCCATTCAAGATCATTGATCAAGATACAAGTCTGGAGCAATCAAATTTGTTCCTTTTCAATTCAAGACCATTGATCAAGATACAAGTCTAGAGCAATCAAATTTGTTCCTTTGCCATTGAAGATCATTGATCAAGATACATTAAAATTTATGTGAAAGAATATTTTATAACATAATTGTTATCAATGGTTCTTGTGAGGCACCTCTTACTCCTGCCCATTTTGCCTACATGTGCTATTTGTCAGCTCAAATATTTTGATATAATGGTCAGCCCATGTTTGCCTCTACTATTGTTTCTCGTGCTACTATTTGCCAGACTATTTTTTCTTCAAATTCAGTGGTTCGCAGTAGTGTCATGGTTTCCTTTGATGTTTGAGATGATCATACTGGTAATGCTACTGTCTATAATGATGTCACTCATTTTAAATGTATTATGGGTTGACATTATTCTGATTGTAAATATGGATGTACTTGGACAATTGTACAATGTAAAAAGAAATATAGATGAACAGAAAAAAATATTATCAAATAATTTGTAACTTAGTTGGCTCCAACTCACTATTTCTATGTTGGTTACAAGATTTTGTGATATTTGAGACTAGTTCTCCCATTTGGATTTTGTTACCCCATTATTTTTGTTTGTGTCAACCGTACCTTATTCGTAAAATAATATTGTCTTTGTCTAATTTGAACCAAAATCTGAACCCGAGTCAAGTTCAAAATCTAAGTTTAGCAGCGTCTCTCCAAATTTGAACTTGAACCTTGAACCTTCATCGGTTCAATTCAAAAGTTCAAATTTCAAATTCAAAGATAAGTCGTTCTTGTCTTGTTAAAGGGAAAAAGGTCACTGGGTCCCAGTCTTGATTTTGTGTCATTGTGTCAAGTCTCGGTCCTTCTTTGAACTTGAACTTTGAACTTCCTTTTTTTGGGTTCGCGCTTCAATGTTCAAAGATCATTTATTCTGAAAGCTCAGAGTTACTTCGTAAATCATTAAAAGGCAAGTGGAGTACGAAGAGAATATTTTGGGTACTTCAATATTTGAAAATCTATTTTTGGCAAGTAATCATGAAAAGACAAGCACAAGCATGTGGAAAGGACCGATAATTTATGAGATGTTAAAAGTTGTTGTCAAGTCATCATTAATAAAAGTGGTAACCGTAGTGATCCAAGCATGCCACTTCTCAGTAAATCTTTCCGCTCCTTTATTTATGTGGTTTGCGAGTTATTTTTGTAAACATCTTGAAGATGTTCAGCATAGACGAAACATAAAGTGGAGAAGGTAATCACACTTGTGCATTCAAGATTTTAGGGTTTGATGAATTTTGGTGAGTTTCGATAAAAGTTTGGCTTTGTTGATTCTGTTGTTGAGTAGAGGTAGATTTTGGGATTCCCTGCTTCTAGTTTCATCTGTTTATTTTTGTGGAGCTGCATCGTTAATCAAAATGATATACAATAAGTCGCCCCTGCCTAAAGTTGAGTGCACAACTAGTCTTGTAAGCTCCATTCCAGAAATGGATGAAACATCTCTCCTATGTGTGACTATTTAAGAAATACTTGGGTATGTGCAGGATCATGGTACGCCAAAGTATGGCCTTAAGTGGCAATGAAAAATGAGAAACTCAGGGTTAGTCAACTTGACGTAAAAAGTTGAACATCTTATCAACCTTATATGAAAAAGTTGTAAGAACATAATCTGTAGGAAATTGAATTTAGTTTCTAAACTACTAGCCCTTATCTAAAAAAAATTAATCTAATTGTTGAAAACTTTAGATTTCAATGCAGTAGTATGAAAATTTCAGGAAAAAGATAAAAAGTATGTGTATGTCTGATTACCTTAATCATAATCAAATGATGATATATTTTCACAAGACTATAGATATAAGAAGTAGACTCATTCCTGGATGTGATAAATATTTTTGTGTAATTTTATCCCAAATAAATAATTAATTATGATTTTTTTGCTACAACTTATTCACAATAAAAAACTCTCGTGTTTGACCACCTTAACTAATTCTAAACTTTACAAAATTGAATTTTTTTTTTCTTATAGTAGGCAAAGCATAGAATGTGACACATGTTTCAGATTTCAAAAAGGTTAAACTGTTTGAAAGTTATAGTTGTTTTTCAATCAATCTGTCAATTAGGACTTTAGAGATAACTCAATTAGAAAATAAGTAATAATTTCTTACTGAACTCAAAATTTGACAGCAATTATATTGATGGAAAGCTGATAAGTTCTTTAAGAACCCTTTTTGTTTCATCAATTTCAAGTGAAATTAAGGTCGTCAGCTACATGGTCGAAGTCTGAAGATCAAAGGAAGTATGGTGAACACGTCTTTTGGGTTGACCATCCACGTTTGGCATTGCAAAGCCAAAACCCAAGGCTAATCGGATATCCAAAAACATAACATATATCTGATATATCCCGCCCAAATTTTCAATGCTTTTTTTAATTTTATGATTTTTGTTTTTTACAGTATATATAATAAATTTCATTAGCATTAGTATTATATAATTATTTATATTAGTATCATATTATATAAATTAGTATTATATTATTATTATTATTTATTTATCTATTGTATAGTAGTATAATATTAGTATTAAATACTTATTAATATTTATATTATAACAATAATACAAAGAGAGAGAGAGAGAGAGAGAGAGAGAGAGAGAGAGTATAATATTAATAAATTGTGAAAATATAATATTAATATTATAAAAATAAATTTATAATAGTTATGAAAAAGTAAAATAAATATTCAATATAGGACGAAAACGAAAAAGTTAAAAATTGTAAATTTGGGGGGGGAAGAAAAATTTGAGAGGGAGATTTTGCATATCCGATATTATCAGATATCTGATTTGTTTTACTGGCATCTATAAGAAAAAAATGATTCTCTGGGTCCCTTAGTCCGAGAACCACGTTTTTTGCAGAGAATATCAAGAGATTGCCGCAAAGGAAGAGAAAAACTACTTTTTACTCCATTTTTGTTGGAATTTCTCTTTTTTTAAAGGTTTTTGCATCACCTTTTTGGTCTCACAATGGGGAGTAGTAGTCTTTGAAAACATAAACGGAAGAGGAACCTCACAAATGAAGAGATTGAAGTGTACAAAGAAATGGATAGGGTTGCCCATCAGAACAAGCGACAAGGTATGTTAAATATTAATGAAGATGAGGGCATAGGCCAACCCTTAAATGCGGTTTCAAGTGAAGAAGAACATGAATTTGAAATGATTTATGAAAATAATATTGAAAATGAGAATGTATGGATTGAAGATGAAAATGTAGGATTTGAAAATGAACATGTAGATGTGGACAATGGAAGCGTGGACATTGGCAATGAAAATCCACTGATCAAATATGAAAGAATTGACAATGATAATGGTGTACAAGAACCAAATCAACGTTACACATCTCCAAACTATATGAGAAATGAATTTCCTTGTGAGGAAGAAAGACAAACTTCAAATTTGAGACCTTCAAGAACAACAAAATGATTACTTGAAATTGATGAGAACATAATGAGAAATTTTGATGACAAGAGATCAGAAAGAATAGTTCAGTTGTGGGTTTCAAAGCTTTTTGATCTATTTTTTAGCCACAAGACATTGGTTGAGTAATGTAAAATGTTTGTGCAGTTGTTAAAGATGCAGAAGATGAGACCTATACTAGTCAAATTGAAGATTAGTGTGAACAAGAAAAAGGAGAGGAATGATATTATTGCACAAGAAATATTTTTAGTTCTCAATTCCATTGGGAAGGCTACCAAGGAAAAAGACAAGAGAGCCGCTAGGGGGGTTATTACAACCTCTTTATTAAGTCATCATTTTAGAAAGGCTCATTTGATGAGACAAACTTGTGTTGACTTGAACCTGAATAGTAAAAATTTGGATAGAGCACTTGCAAGAAAAGAAAGACTTGATGATCCTCTTCAAAATGACACATGGGCTTATGGTGGGAGACTTCCACGTTGTGATAAGAATCTTACCGATGGTGTGAAGGATCAAATTCAACTATTTTGGCAATCTAACTCAAGAGTGTCACCAAATGTGAAAGATGTCTTGAAGTTGAGAATTGGCATTCGAGACCGCACCCCACATCCAAAACATTATTTGGAGGTGAGTCAAACAATGTTGTTCAAAAAAATTTGTGAGACACATCCAACATTGCAAATATCACAAAGAGCTTTTGAAGCATTCAAGCCTTTTTTGTGTGCCTCTTAAGATTCGAAATACTTCTTGTTTCAAATATTATGTGGAGTTTTCAATGCACCATGAATTGTTATGATTCATTCATTTTACTTTGCATACTAGTGAAATGTTGGAGAAGTGTGGTGCAAGTGCTCTTCCAAAATCATCAAGAGACTTTCTAGATCATTTTTTATGTCCTAGCGATGATGGATGTTTCTTTTATAGACAATATTGCTTAAATGACAAGTGCTCAAAGTGTAGTGGGCTAGTGAAGTTTGTTTCATGTTTTCATGAGGGCTGTAAACATGATTTTGGAAAGATAAATGTCCAAAAAAAAGTATATAAAACTGTTAAATATACATTGAAAAGTGGAGGTGAAGGCTCTAGATGTGAGTTGGTTACAAAAGAATGCAATGTAGCTGATTTTATTTTAGATTTTAGGAAGAATATTTTTTACAAGTATGCAAGGCATAGTCACGGGTCTCAGTGGTTGGATCAACAATTCAGGATTTGTAAGGACACTTTCCTGATTGACACTATTATATCGGTCGTTGAATTTGCAGAGAACTATACATCGCAGCCCCAAAATGAGTTGCAAGCTCAATATTACAATTCTATTCAGGTTGCTATTTTTGTGCACATAACATATAGACATTCCCCTGATAGTACAAAAGATGACCGAGAGATAATCAGAGAATACCATTTTTATATGAGCAATGATAGATCTCACTCTCACGAATATGTCCAACATTTCTTTGAGAATTGTTTTGAGCAGGTGTGGGAAAATGATATTGCTATGGATAGACATCTCATTTTGTCAGATAACTGCACAGGTTAATTAAAAAATGCTCGTATGTTTTATTGGTTGTGTAGAATGCATGTAGAGAGAGGTGTACCTCATATTTGGAGTTTTTTAGGCCGATCATGGAAAAGGGGAGTGTGATAGCAAAGGTGCATGTGTAAAGAGAGCTCTAGTTAAGGAGAAATTAAGGATTTCAGGTGCAGAACTCCTTGATGCTCATTTCATTGTTGATTGGTGTACTTCAACATTGTCACAGGGGAACTCTTGATTCAGCGGTGCACAGATTATTTTGATTGGTCGAGTTGGGCACAATAGGAGATAGGTTGGATTGTCAAACCGTGAAAGATTCTTAAAAATGCATTAATTTTGAAGCTCATATGCTAGTACATGGACCATTTGGACATGAGAGTTGGCTTGTTTTTGTCCAAGGTGTCTCAGTATGTTTGGGATCAGTGTGAGTCAAGTGAGTGGGTCGATATGTGGGATCCACATTATCTAACTCCTAAGTTATTTGTCATACTATATGTAATAAATGATGACATGGATTGTTCACTTGACTGTGACCATCTTTCAGATCTTCTACGGCCATGACATGTTTTTGCATTGGTTGCACCATAGGGGAATGATGAGAGATCAGATTACTAGTTAGCACATTGTGGCCGAGGAAAACAGAAACTTGCACAAGCGATGACAGATGATGATATGTTCACATATCCAACAGGATCACATGTTGTTGTGGGAACATGGTTGTGTACATACATGATTATAAATGATGGCATTCCTGCATTTGAAGAATACGAGAAGCACAAAACCATTATCATGTATTCACACCTTGTTATAGCAACGAATGTTAAGTTGTTCAAACATCAAGAAAAACCAAAGGCAAAAGAAGCTTGGACTATTAGTATTGTTGATCATGAAGCAATATTGAATACCCTCATGCAGAGAGATGACCCTTCAGGCACACTTTAGTAGGTAAGTGCAACTCATGTTCTTTGGTTTGTTTACTTACTTATACATTCATAATCTTTTTGTCAACCTATAAACTTATTTTTTCTCTATTAACTTTTCTTGTGCCTTATGAATGAAGGGATGGAATGTAGATGTCATCGAGTACCATGTGTAAAACTTATACACTTTACGAGCGGAAATGACACTTAGTTTTTTATATATAGTTGTTTATCTATGATTTTGAGTAATTCTATATGTCAGACTTTTGATAACATTGAAATATTTATTCATATAAATGTATTGAGGTATGAAACATGTGTTGTGTATGGTAATGGAGTTGGGTTTTCAAAAGACTTAAAAAGTTTGATTTTTTGGGTTGTTGGGAGGGGTGGCTGGATATTAAAACAATTGAATTTTAGTAGAGTGTATAATTCGAGAGCATACCACTAACAAATAAAAATAATTCACAGTTAAAATTTCAAACATACCACTAACCATTTGAGAGCATCAATAACCATTCGTCGTGAGAGAAAACCGTCAGCTCCATCGGCTTCGGTTGGCCGGGTAAACGCTAGCGGATCTACCTTTTTTTGCTCGTGAAGCATTAAGAACATTTCGGCGCATGTTGGACCAAAGTGTTCCCAAAGTACACTAATCCAAATTGAGCAGCAATTTTTGGAGAGCGGTATCTTAGACCTCGTGAGAGATATCAGAGATCCATGAAGTGCACGAGGACCGTCTTGAAAAGGTATACAAGTGTGTGTATTTTGTGGACCTGCAAGCTGCAACACAACACTTCATTATGTCATTGCATTAGTGAGATAAACATGAAATAACAAAGGAAAAATACATATACAACACTAAAATTGACATATTTCTCCCTATCTAAGTAGAGTATGAAATATGCTATAATTTTCCCTCATATTATGCATAAATCAGTGACACATTCATGCTTAGAATGGAAGATTTAAAGAATGCAAGCTAAATGCTCAAACAAAGTTCATTTTAAGTTCTCCAAATGAAAGATTATGTAATTACTATGAGAAATGAACTAAGAATGCACTTAGAATGTTAGAACTCGGAGAAACGTAAGATTAATTTAAAATTCTAAAGATTATGGGCCCATTGAGCTCAAAATTCATTCCTCTTAGGGCCCGTTTGGTTGGCGGAATTTGTGCATGCTGGAATTGCCAATTCTAGAATTGAATCCATTCTAGGTTTGTGCTATTCTCAAAATGAATTCTAGAATATGGCTGT
>MU223416.1:1161816-1179237 GCA_018584345.1 Thuja plicata | reverse complement strand
TGCAATATCCAAGCTCAAATGCTCAAATGCTCCTCCAAAATTGCTCTCCAAACCTGCAGCATAACAATACTTAAAAATTCTATATATGAAAATGAGGAGAGGTCTCCTTTTAAAGGAAAGTGAACGACTGAGATTAAGAGGCAAAAAATGAAAGGCTATGATTAAGAGGCAAAAATCCCACCACTTAGGAGGATGTGATGAAAAAGGCATTTTTATTTAATTTATTTCCTTTTTCAACAAAAGAAGAGCTTTAAGTGGGGATTTTTATTTATTTAATTAAAAGAGGGGTTTTCTTTCAATTAAATAAATTAGAAGAATTTTATTTAATTAAATGGGAGGAATTGAATTTAATTAAATAAGAGAAATTTTAATTAAAAGGGAGATTAAATCTTTTAATTAAATAAGAGGAATTTTATTTAATTAAAAGGGAGATTAAATCTTTTAATTAAATAAAAATGATCAAACCTTAGGAAATATTGAAATAATTGAATAATTGAATTAATTACAATTTGATCACAGAAATTGATTTGAATTGAAAATATATCAAAGCATTGATTCAGGAAATTGATAAAATGATAAAATGATAAAATAGGGCCCAAAGTCTAGGCGACCATTTTAGGGTGCATACACCAGGAAATCATTTTGAGCTCAAGTCCTTATGTTGTTCAAAAAATAAATCACACAATTTGTAAATGCATCTACATGCAGACTCTTAGGACTGTTACTGATTTGTATACATTGTAGCATTTTTATCATCATTGGGCATTTTTGTAAGGAACATCATCAAATAGTAAAACTGTCACTAATACCCATAAGGTATCATGAAAGTATGAATACTATGTGTATTGAATGCAATTTAAAAAATAAACCTAAGCATCAAGGCATATAGGCCAGGATGACTAGTCAGTTATCTCCTTTTGATTTTAAGA
Source organism: Thuja plicata (assembly GCA_018584345.1). Lineage (NCBI taxonomy): Eukaryota > Viridiplantae > Streptophyta > Pinopsida > Cupressales > Cupressaceae > Thuja > Thuja plicata. The sequence continues at coordinate 1,178,308 of MU223416.1, read as the reverse complement.
ATCATCTTATGTTCGTGTGTAATGTAAGATATGTGACCCGCAGTGACCTTCAATATTCATATCCTTGGGCACATAATGTGTCTTACACCTTACTTAGAATCTGATGTAGAAATAGACAAGGAAATTTGTTCAACCTCACCGTAGTTTACGCATAACTAGGATCGAGATATATGTGGCTATCCACTCATGTTGGCACCTCTTACCATAAACATCCAAGTTAGGTGAAATTTATAGGATCATTCAAACAATCACCATACACAGAAAACCAAGAAAATATGATGCCCCCTATCCTTACGACTCTTTGTCTTTGAATAGACGTCATGGAGTAACTTGAAAGACATAAAAATCACCAATTGATAATGAATCAAAGAAAATTTATAATTTCTTACATACCCCTAGTTTGAAACATCATGGGAACATAAAAAGAGTCATAATCAAACCAATATCAGTATATATGTGTTTAAGTAGTATTGAGAAATACCGTTGATTCATTTTTCAAGCACAGTAGAGAACCATCAATCAGAATTTGGAATCAAGCAATATGTTTTTCATGTCTAAGTATATGAGATTAAATTTGTTAGCAATTGCAATCCAATGTAGGGTTTAGGAACACTAATTGATTAAAGTGTTGAGAAACACTAGTGATTAAAGTGTTGATAAACACTATTATGATGTATGTTACAAGTAGGTGGTGTTTAAGAAACACCCTTGTTTGTGATAGTGACATTTTGATGCAAGTATTGAGAAATACTATTTTGAGAGGCAAACCATCCTAGAGAGGAACCTAGTACAACCTAGCAGACGTAGACCGAACATACTAACAAAGATGCCCCTAGTGCAGAATGACTATTCCTAAGACACAAATGAAAACAAATCCCAGGCAAGGATATGACATTTGTAAGGAATCAGAGTCAACTATTACACAGGTGCAATCATAAGGGTTAGTATCAGCAGTGAATTGATAGATGGAGCATAGAGTACAAGTGACGCCTATTTGCCAGGTTTTCACCACTCGACAAAGCTTTTTATTTTTTCTACCAAGATGCCTGTTTGTTAGGTTTTTGCCAAGACACTTTTCTCTTTTTCAATTTTTTGTTCTTTTTATTTTTTATTTTTTTTGTTAGTATCAAGGCACCTGTTTGCTAGGTTTTCACCAACGATACCTTTTTTTAGGACTTTTTCCACCGTTTTTGGATTTCTTCAGGATCAATTTTCTGATTTTTTTGGTAGTTTCTAAGAAATTTTTCACTGCACAGGCTCTGTCAGCCAGATGTCAAGCATAGAACCACTTCAAGTGTAGAGTATTAATGGGATTAGGAAGAATATCTCCCTCATGTGTAGCTAACAGATAAGCTCCAATCCCAAAGGTCACAGTAATAACATAAGGCCCCAGCCAGTTGGGTTCAAACTTCCCTTTTATTCTCTATTTGGCTATTTTTTAGGATTCTCTTCGAGAACGAGATCTCCCACTTGAAATTGTCATGGTTTTACCTTCTTATTGTACCCTTTTGACATTATTTTCTGGTACACTTTGAGATGATCGAAGTCTTGTTTCCTGTACTCATCAAGTAGTTCTAGTGCATGAACCCTATCAATGTGGTATTTTTTTTATGTAACAAGACCTTGGAGAGATACTCACAAAGATGGAATTTCTACTTCAAGTAGCACTTCTTCTACACCATAGACTAGAGAAAATGTGGCTCTTGTTGGTGTTTAGATACTTGTTATGTAGGCCCATAGTGTCAAATTTAGTTACAAATGCCAGTCTCTTCCAGACTTACTAACACTTCTATGTAAGATTTTTAGAATGTTTTTGTTTGAAGCCTCATCTTGTCCATTACCTTGAGGATAATAGATTGAAGAAAAATACTGAGTGATATGAAACTGTGTACAAAGGTCCTCGATGTCTTGGTTTTTGAGCTGACCCCCATTGTCTGTTATAATAGAAGAGGGTATCCCATACCTACAAATGATGTAGTTCAAGATGAACATAGCAACTTGTTTGCCAGTGGCTTTGATTAGCGGCACGACCTCGACCCACTTAGTGAAATACTCAGTATTTGTAATGATGTACTTGTGTCCTCTTGAAGAATTATGATAGATTTGTCCAACAAGATCAAATGCCCATTGCTGAAATGGCCAATGTGTTATAAAAGGTACGAGTTCTCTGGTTGGAGCATGGATAAGGTTTCCATGTGTTTGACATTTGTGACATATTTTAGAAAATTGAACAACATCTTTTTCCATTGTAGGCCAGTAGTAGCCAACTCGTAGTAGTTACTTAGCTAATGAAAATCCATTTGAGTGTGATCCAAATACTCCTTTGTGAACCTCTTTTAATGCGTGGTCAGACTCATCTTGTTCTAAACACCTAAGAAGCATACCATCAAGACCTCATCTATATAAGTTAGTAGTAATGAGGACATAATGTGATGTTTTCCTAATTAAATCTCATTTTTCATTCCTTGATAGGCCATTGGATATAGTTTGATCAGTAAGATAAGCAATTATTTTGGCATATCAGGATTGGTCTTGGGCATTTAAAGAACAAATCACTTGAGATTCAAGTGTATCAAAGGCTGGAAAGGATAATTCTTCCACCAAGAAGTCATAGCAGAATTGGTGTCCTTCCAGTTGTAACATGGATGCTAGCATAGCCATAGTGTCTGCAAATTTGTTTTCCGTTCTTGGTATTTTTTAGAATGTGATGAAGACAAAGTAGTGTTTCAAGTCTTCAATTAGTTTTTTGTAAGACATTAGTTTCTCATCTTTTGTATGATAATCTCCATTTACTTGGTTGATAATGAGATGAGAGTCACCATACACACGTAAATCTATAATTTTCCATTCCATAGCAAGTTTGAGTCCATTTATCAATGCTTCATATTATAAGATGTTATTAGTGCATGGAAACATCAGTTTATATGCCTTGGGTATTTTGTAACCTTGAGGAGTGATAAATAGAACCCCTGCTCCATATCCTTGTTGTGTGAAAGAACCATCAAAATCCATCTTCCATGGATATTCAGTTAAGTGCATGATTGTTTCTTCTAGAAATTCAATTATCAAAGGTGCGTCATCTTGCAATGGTGAATCAGCTAGTTGATCTGTTAGGAATTGTCCTTTGATATCCCTTCTATCCACATACTCAATATCAAATTCACTTAGAATCAAGATCCATTTTTCTATTCATCCTTTCAATGCTGTTTTACTCAAGAGATATTTGAGAGGATCAATTTTTTCAATAAGTTTCACTATATGCGAGAGCATGTAGTGTCTCAATTTATGGGATGCAAAGACAACCGATAAGAAAGATTTTTCAATGATACTATAATTGAGCTCATAAGACACTAAGGTCCTGCTGATATAATAGATCGCTCTTTCCTTTTTGTTTTCATCCTTGTGTGCTAGCAATACTCCAAGTGATGTAGTCATAGCTAAGATATAGAGGAGTAGTGGTTTTCCATGAATAGGTGCCATAAGAATAGGAGTATCCAAGTAATCTTTTTATTGTTTGAAGTTGTTTTCACAATGCTCATCTCATTTGAAAGTAACACCTTTATATAGCAGTTTTGTGAAAGGTTGCGCTCTATCTGCTAGTTGGGACATAAATATCCTGATGGGCTGAAGTCTTCCTTAAAGCATCCTCATTTGACTGATATGGAGAGGAGGTGACATTTCCAGTATAGATTTTACCTTTTCGGGGTCCACCTCAATTCCTTTAGCTGATACAATAAACCCTAAGAGTTTCCCTGATTGGACTCCAAATGCACATTTCTTTTGATTAAGCCTTAGTTGAAATTTCTCCATGCAATCTAGTATCTTTCTCAAGTCTTCAATGTGAGTTGTTCTTATTTTTGACTTGGCTAGTGTATCATCCACGTAGTCCTCCATGTTTTTGTGTATCATATCATGGAAGATAATTTTCATAGCTCTTTGGTATGTAGTGCCAACATTCTTTAGTCCAAATGGCATGACGTTCCAGAAAAATGTTCCCCATGCACATGTAAATGTTGTCTTTTCTTGGTCTTCAGGAGAAATATTAATTTGGTTATAGCCCAAGAATCCATCCATAAGAGAATGCATCTAATATCCCGTTGTGAGATCTATAATCATATCAATGTTGGGCAGCAAAAAATCATCTTTAGGACAAGCTTTGTTTAGGTCTCTAAAGTCTGTGTAGATCCTGATAGATTTATCTATTTTAGAAACTGGTACCACATTAGAAATCCATCCTGCATAAGCGATGATTCTTATGAATCCAAATTTTAATAGTTTTTTTAGCTCTGATTTCACTAATAATGCCGCATGTGGATGCATCTTCCTTAATTTTTGTTTCACGGGTTTGATTCCAGGAGCTATAGATAAGTGATGTATTATTAATTCAGGATCAAGTGCAGGCATATCAGTTTAAGACCATGCAAAGTTGATCTTCTTCTCTTTGAGGAATTCAGTGAATTGTATCTTTTCTTCTTCTGATAAGGATTGTTCTAGGTGAACAAATTGAGGAGCTTCTATTGTTCCCAAGTTAACTGGTTGTGTAGGTTCAATCAAAACTGAAGATCTTTCTTGAAAGTTCTAAGGGAGGATATCAAGAATCTCATCTTTTGGCGCCTCTAAGAGGTTTTCACCATCAGATACGTCTTTTATTTTTACTTTTTTAGAATCCGATACTGCCACAACGTGGTTTTCACCATAAGTTATTTTCTTCTTTTCATTTTTCAATTTGTGACTAAGAAACTTGATATCCTCCTCTGTCATGTTCACGCTCCTTGCATGGTGGAAGGATAAGGTTCACAAGCATTTAGATAATAGGCCAAAGTATAGTCATTGGGAAAGTTCATGATAGGAGTAGGATCTGAATTGGTCCAATCAATCAGGTTGGGGTTTACCAAGGATAATGATTCAGAGTTTGGTAAGGACAACATCACATCAATGTCAAGACTATTAACTGACAAGACATGTTCCATTAAGTCAACTTCTAAAGTTTTTAGATTATTATGAGTCAAATTGTCATTAGTAGGGTCATTGTTAGTAATATGTGGACCTAACTCTAGTGACTCATCAGTTGAGATTTCTTCTTCTTCTTCTCTCATAAAATTGAAACTCATATCTTTTATCCTTTGAATGCCCTCTAGACCTAGAAAAGCACCAATATCTCCATCAACAATCCTTGGTAATGGTATCTCAACTGATTCTGGGAAAAAAATAGTGTTAGGGGAAGTGTTATAACTTTCTCCTCTCTCCAATAGATATGCAAATTTGTGAATCACATCTACCTCAATTTCCATGGTATCATCAGACAAGTTATCCCATTCATAATCACATGAGTCTGTTATTTCATCATTAGATCTATTTAGAAACTCAACAATAGTTACCTGATGTACCCTATTAGCCACTTGTATATCAAAGTGTGGTAAGTCTAAGACATGTGAAATTATGACCAATTTCCCCCAGTTAGGATGTATATCTTGTTTTTGGGGTATTTCTTCATGAGTTTCTTCTATCTGTTGGACTTCTAGAGAGTCTTCTGTTGTTTCCTCTACTTCTTGGACATCGGCTTATGACAACAAAGGAACATGATGCTCTAGTTGTGTGACAAAGGTAGGTACATATCTTCCCCCTTGATATTCGGGATATTGAGTACCAATGTGTAATAATATTTCATAGGTCCATGGTTCCAATGATTTTTCTTCTTCTTCTTCATCACTTCCTTCATCAAAGATTGGACCATCTCTTGAAGTAGGGTTTTCTGAATTGTTATTGAAACCTAGTCCTGTTTTATCTTTGGTATTTCTGAATTCCATGTGTATAGGTTCAACAAGTCCTTTTCCTTTATCTCCTAAAGGTCTCTTCCCTATATATCTCATTTGTTTGAGAAGTTCATATCCTTTACCATACTTTTCTGGGGATATATCCACATGTTTTACCTCATTTTCTCTCTGTTCTCCTTTATAGAGCCAAACCAAGACTGATTTATCTTCTTTTTCATCCTCTTGAGAAGTAGAATCTCTAACCATACCGATTGGTTTGTGAATGTATTATTCTTTTGATGCAGTAGGTGTGAAAGATGAGGAAGGTTTCCCATAAGATCTTGGAGACACATGAATGTTATTCAATGATGGCATCATGTCTAGTTTGTATTCGCCCATAGTGGTTTCTTCAAGTTTTAGTGTCTTTCCAAAGCTTCTCATCACCATGTCTTTAGAAGTTTTAGGTACGAATTCTTTTGGGACTTCCTTATTGTGAGGAGCCATACCGTCTGCTTTAACATTGTTGCAAGTGTAGCTTGAATCCGCAGTAATTTTCACTTCCACTCCATTATGTGGGAATTTGATGCATTGGTGGTAAGTAGATGGCACTACTTGCATTTCATGTATCCAAGGTCTCCCTAGTAAAATGTTATAGGCCAATGGTAGATTGAGAACTTGAAAAATCACATTACATTCAATTGGTCCTATTTTGATTGGTAGAACAATGAGCCTTTAGATTATCTTTCTTCTTCATCATAAGCCTTGATAGTTATCTTACTTATTGAATAAATAGTTTGTTCTAAAAGACCTAATTTCTTGATTAGATTGAGAGTACATATGTTCAACCCTGTGCCTACATCTATCAATACATGTTTGACACTGGATTTGTGAATCAAGACTTCAATGTGAAGGGGTTGGTTATGCGGATGAGTCAAGGACTTGTCATCTTCTTCTGAAAAGGAGAGGTAATGTGGAGCTGAAATGTGATTGACTATTGCATGTAACTTATCTACATCAATGTCTTAAGGAACATTCATGGAATGTAGGGCTTGTTCAAGAACTTGCCTATGCACTGAAGAGATCTTTAGTAACTCAAATATAGAAATCTGAGCTGAGGTCCTTTGTAGTTGGTCTACCAAGTTATAGTTTGCAAATGGTATAGTAAGTTTTTGTATTTTCGCTACTAGTTTGGGAATTGTGACAACAAGTACTTTAGAGGATGTCACTTTCTTAGATGAGGAGTTAGCTCCTTTGATCGTGACTTGTGCTTGGCTTCGAGTTACCACGTTTGATTGTGTTGATGTGTCTTTGGCACCTTTAATAGTGATCACATTGATTGATTCAATTTTAATGTCCAACATGTTGATCACATTATCATTATGAGGGTAAGTGTAATTCACTTCATTTCCTTTTCCTTTATAAGCTTCCCCTTTTTCGTAGTTAGGGAATGGTTTATTGAATGTTGTATGATCTTCATTAGTGGTATGTCCTTCCACTTTGATTTTTCCTCCTTCGATAAGGTCTTGTATAGAATGTTTGAGCTTAACATAGTCATTAGTATTATATCCTTTGTTCTTATGAAAGACACAATAGGCATTGTCGTTCCACCATCTTGGTTTAACTTTTGGTTCCCATGGTTTTGAATCAGGTATTGTGAGGACTTTTTTTTATCTAATAGTGTCTTTAAAACTATCTCAAGAGGTTCTCCCAATGGAGTAAATTTTTTTTGACGTCTGGAAGTCCATGGTTTACTCTTGTTGTTCTCGTTGTTTTTTCTTGGTATTGTGGTTGTTACCTTAGCTTCTTTGTTTGCTTGTAAGTTGTTCATTAGATTGAAAACTACTGGTTTAGGATTTGCATTTGATGCTTCTACCACTCCATCACTAACAACATTCTTGTTCTTGTTCCACCATTTAGGTTTGTTGTTGTAGTTGTTAGATTTGTTATCACTTTGGAGTGTGATTTCTCCTTTCTTGACCATAACATCTTCAACACAGATAGCATTTTTTATCATTCTATCAAAACTAGGTGAATCTTGCATTTGCAAAGCATAGTTCATTTTGGGTACCAAGTTGTGAATAAATATTTCCATCTTTTCTAATTCGGGTATTGCTCTTGAGTACCTTTCAAAGATTCTCCTCCACCTTTGTAAAAAGTGTGTAAAGGATTCACTCATTCTTTGTTTTTTGTTACAAATATCCATCATGGTTATGTTATGTTGTATATTGTAGGAGTAATGTTGGACAAATATTTGTATTAAATCCTCAAAATATTGCACACTTGGTGTGAGTTTTGAGAACCACTCCATAGCATTTCCGCCTAGACTTACCGAAAATAGCCTCATTAGATAGGTAGGTTCATGCATGTACTCAATGCTTAGAGCACAAAATTATCTAACATGGTCATGTGGATCAGTTTCTCCCATGTACTTTTCATATTTGGGTCTTGCCATGTTAGGAGGAAATGGAACAATGTTGATACTCTTGTCAAAAGGAAATGGGCATATGTGTTCCAAAGAGTATTTTTTTGTTTGTTTGACCTTATCTTGCTTGAGTGTCGCAAGTTCAGATTGCATTAAGGTCAATTGTTTGGTGAGAATGGAAATGGTTGTTGGTACCTCTTTTTCCTTTAGTCTCTCAACATCATATTCTTTGGGAAGTCTCACCCCAAGAGAAGCTAAGTGTAGGAAATATTTCTCTTTGTCTTACCAATAATTTTCTCCAAGGTCCTTTGGAATTTTCTACTTTGTTTGAGCTTGTTATACTCTTCTTCGGATATGTATTTGTCACTATCCAAGTCAAACAAAGGATGACCAATATTTTTTTCTTCACGACTACTCTCTCGTTCATCTTGGTTTTGTTCATTTTTGTATTCATCAAAAGCTGCACTCCATCCTTGATGATGAGCTTCCATTGTGTGTGATTCTTGATCGAATAAGGGATTGAGAGATGTCTCTCCTTGGTGAAACTGAAGTAATCTAGGAGGTATCTCTGATTTTTTAGCAAGGTATTGATTGAATCTTGTGTTAACCATGAAAGTTGAGTCTCCTTTGTCAAAGGTTTTTCAATAGTTTCAAATAGGATTTCAAATTTTTAGAGTAAGTGTGTCCAAGTAGTGAAAGAGTGCTTGTGTTTGTTGTGAGTGAATGACTCCAGCATCAGAGGGTTAGAATGGCCAGATAGTGAGATGGGAATCAAGAGGTTTTGATAAGTGAAAAGACCACATGTTTTGGGACCAATTGTGAGAATCTAAAAGGACATCCAAGGTAGACTTGTAAGTAAATTGTGAAACAATGATAGACGGACCAACAAGAGCAACATGACCAGACTGAAGATTGGCAACTTAGGAGTCTAGATTTCTGATTCTTCAAAAGAAGAAGAGCATTCTCTCCTATTCCATGTCATTTTCTCCCACAAGCACACCAAACATGTTCATTTTCCTCAAACTTTATAACTCAAAAATCAATCCCCCATGAAGAGTATTTGATTCTTCCAACTTGGGAAAAAGATAAAAATCCTCTAGTTGGACTAAGTAATGTGTTTAAGTTTTATTTTTAAATTCCTATTGTAAGAAAGAACAAAGCATATGAAAGCAAATTTTGTCTTGTTGAATTTCCCCAATTTAAGATGATTTGCTTGTTCAATTACTTTCCCAAAATTAGACAATTTGAACTTTGTTCATTTTCCCACAAATTTAGTGCTTTGCTTGTTCAATTACTATCCAAAAATTAGAAAATTTGTTGGTTCAATTTGTCACAATCTTAATGAATAGCTTGTTTAATTACTCTCAAACTTTAGACAATTTGTTTTCTTTGTTCATTTCCTCAAATTATCATCAAGTTTTAAATTGAGTTTTGAGTTTTTCATTTTCCTTAAAGAAAAAGAGCATAATCCTCTGGTCAATTTACCAAATGATGGAAAATGTTCTTAAGTTTGAAAGCTTAGCAAAATAGAAGTCAAGTTGAGCGATTTGAAAACCTGCAACCCACAAGTTAGTAGTTGCTTTCTAACTTTTTCAGAAAAAAGTCTCTAGCAACAACCTGCAAACAAATGTTAGGTTGTTCAAAGAACAGAAATGGGCATGGTTAGAAGATTAATGGTTAGTCTTTCAAATTTTAAATTCAACCAACCAAATATGACTGCCTTTACGAGATGCAATCTAAGAATTCCTGTATGCGATTGCCTTTCCTGAATGAAAGCTTTTACACTAAAGGCGATATGGGATTTACCTGATGCGAGATTTCCCTATTGTGATTCAGGATCTACTAGATGTGATGTCAAAAATCTGAGATGCAATGTTATTTCCTGAATGTGATGATCTTTCCTGCATGCGAGCTTAGGCAACTAAAGGTGACTATGGACCTGAAAACAAAGAACACAAATTAGCCAAAAAGAAGTTTAAAATGAGGAGAAATTCAAGGATTTGCCCCACGGTGGGTGCCAAAAATGTGTGTATGCTGTGAACCTGCAAGATGCAACACAACACTTTAATATGTTATTGCATTAGTGAGATAAACATGAAATAACAAAGGAAAAACACATATACATCACTAAAATTGACATATTGATCCCTATTTAAGAAGAGTATGAAATATGCTATAATTTTCCCTTAGATTATGCATAAATCAGTGACACATTCATGCTTGGAATGGAAGATTTAAAGAATGCAAGCTAAATTCTCAAACAAAGTTCATTTTAAGTGCTCCAAATGAAAGATTATGTAATTACTATGAGAAATGAACTAAGAATGCATTTAGAATGTTAGAAATCAAGGCAGCATAAGATTACTTTAAAATTCTAAAGATTATGGGCCCATTGAGCTCAAAATTCATTCACCTTATATAAGAATTTGAGGAATGAGAGGTTAGGATTGAATTGTGAAGAGAGGTGGGGATTGAATCCTTGGTGATCCATGTGAGGTGATCCAAGTGAGTTAACTCTCATTGGCTAACGGATTGACTTTCCATTTTTCAAGTTAGGAGTTGTAATTAGGGAATTTATTTAATTACCTTAGCCATGTATTTAATTGATTTGATTTGATTTAATTGGCTAAGGTAATTAATGTAAATTAGTGATAAGATCACTAGGATTTTAGGAAATTAAATGAATTGTGCCAATTAATTAAAGAATTGTCTTGACATAATAAGGGGTATGATCACACTTAGGGAAAATAGGGCCTCTGGTCAAATTAGACCAAGTTAGGGTGGTTGCAACAAGCACGTGGCTCAGTTCTAGGAGATTCCACTCAGATTCTATTTGGAAACCCAATCTCGGTTGGTGCAAAAAGTTGCATTGTTTATCAGTTGAAAGTTGCTCAATGGTGCATCTTTCAAATCATTCATCATAGGAGTAAACCATCAGCTCCATCAGCTCCAATTGGCTGGGTAAATGCTATTGGATACCTGTTTTTCTCTTGCTTGGCATCAAGAACGTTCTGGCGCATGTCAGGCCAAAGTGTTCCCAAGGTGCACTAATCCAAATTGGGAAGCAATATATCAGACCTCGTGAGAGATATTAGATATCCATGAAGTGTATGAGGACCATCTTGGGAAGGTCTACAAGCACGTGGCTCCATTCTGGGAGATTCCATTTGGTGACCCGATCTTGGTTGGTGCAAAAATTTACATTATTGCTGAGTTGAAAGTTGCTCAATGGTGCATCTTTCAAACCGTTTGTTGTGGGAGAAAACCGTCAGCTCCATCAACTCCAATTGGATGGGTAAATTCTAGTGGATGCCTTTTTTCTCTCGCGTAGCATCAAGAACATTCTGGCACATGTCAGACCGAAGTGTTCCCAAGGTGCACTAATCCAAATTGGGCAGAAATTTTTGGAGAGAAATATATCGAACCTTGTGAGAGATATCATAGATCCGTGAAGTGCATAAGGACCATCTTGGGAAGGTCTACAAGAATGTGGCTCACTTTTGGGAGATTCCACTCAGATTCCATTTGGTGACCCGATCTTGGTTGGTGTAAAAAGTTGCATTATTTCTTAGTTGAAAGTTGTTCAATGGTGCATCTTTCAAATAGTTCATCATGGGAGAAAACCGCCAGCTCCATCAGCTCTAGTTGGCCGGGTAAATGCTATTGGATACCTTTTTTCACTTTTGTAGCATCAAGGACGTTCCAGCACATGTCAAAATGAAGTGTTCCCAACATGCACTAAGCCAAATTGGGTAGCAATTTTTGGAGAGCGATATATCAGAACTCGTGAGAGATATCAGAGATACGTGAAGTGCATAAGGACCATCTTGATAAGTTCTACAAGTACATGGCTCAGTTATAGGATATTCAACTTGGATTCCATTTGGCGATTCGATCTCAGTTGGTGCAAAAATTTGCATTGTTGCTCAGTTGAAAGTTTCTCAAGGGTACATCTTTCAAACCGTTCATCATGGGACCAAACCATAAGCTCCATTTGGCTGGGTAAATGCTAGTGGATACCTTTTTTTTCTCATGTAGCATCAAGAACATTTCGACGCATGTTAGACCGAAGTGTTCCCAAGGTGCACTAAGCCAAATTGGGCAGCGATTGATGGAGAATGATATCTCAGACCTCGTGAGAGATATCAGAGATTTGTGAAGTAAAAAAGGACCATCTTGGGAAGGTCTACAAGAACATGGCTCAGTTCTGTGAGAATCCACTTGAATTCCATTTGGCAACCCAATCTCGGTTGGTGCAAAAAGTTGCATTGTTTCTCAGCTGAAAGTTGCTCAATGGTGCATCTTTCAAACCGTTCGTGGGACCAAACCGTTAGCTCCATCAGCTCTAGTTGGCTAAACATTAGTGGATACCCTTTTTCACTCATGTATCATCAAGAACGTTATGACGCATGTCAAACCAAAGTGTTCCGAAGGTGCACTAAGCCAAATTGGGTAGCAATTTTTGGAGAGCGATATCTCAGACCTCGTGAAAGATATCAAAGATCGGTGAAGTGCACAAGGGTTGTCTTAGGAAGGTCTAAAATTATGTGGCTCAGATCTGGGAGATTCCTCTCATATTCAATTTGGTGACTCGATCTCGGTTTGTGAAAAAAGTTGCATTGTTGCTCAGTTGAAAGTTTCTCAATGGCACATCTTTCAAACCGTTCTTCCTAGGATGAAACTATCTGTTTTGTTAGCTCTAGTTGGCCAGGTGAACACAGTTACAAACTAGAGGCAATGGGTAAGTCTCAAAGAATGTGTGGAATGATGTTGGAAGTTGATTCGCAGTGCTAGAGGCAGTGGGTGGGTCTTTTCATTTATTTTATGCAATTGGAGCCTATGGTGCATTTGGGGGTTCCTAGGGTCATTTTCTACATCTTTGAAACCATAGACCTCTTATAGACCTTAATAGTTGTCAAACCAATTTCCTCTGCATCATTAGGGTATGCAAATTTGGATTTATTAGCTGAGTTGTGGTCTATTACACCTATTACTTTGGTTTGACAAAATATTTTCAAGGTAGTTGCTTTGGAAAATATTAGGTCTACTACACATGACAATGCATGACAAAGATATAATATGGAAATGAACATACATACAACGCATGAAAAAGATGTAGTATGGAAATAATACATATATACAACACATGGAAAAGATGTAATATGAAAATGATTATACATACATAAATGCAATGCATGACAAAGACATAATATGAAAATAATACATACATACAACACATGACAAAGATATAATATGATACATACATAGAACACATGACAAAGATAAAATAACCAGAAATGAAAATGTAGATATGTATATATAAAATTATTTTGTACAAAATGTGGCACACGCACCATCTCAAAATAGTTGCAAAATCAACATATTTATATACAATGTGGCATACGCCATCTCAAAATGTGTCATATGGCATCTCAAAATAAGAAGTTCAACTACAAATGTTTCTAGGGTATCCTATTCTACTGGTGGATCATCAAAATGAAGCCTCGTAAAAGTACTCTTTGGCTCTGATGGATCCTGCATTCAAACACAAAAGTGAAACCCCAAGTTAGATTACTTAATTTATATGGTAGCGAAGGGACAATTCCACCAATGTCGACTCTGACCGGTATATGTTTGCGAACATGATGTTTTTCTATGAGTTATAATATTTAATGTTCAATCCTTGGTAGCAAATATATGTTTACAAAATAACTGAATTAACATTAAAACTTATCTATGTTGAACTTTCTTGAGGCAATGTCGGTTGGGTCATCAACGATACAAACCCTTGGCGTTGTACCTCCCTCAAACTAGGGGTGACCTACAAAAGTCAAACAAATACTTAATACAATCATGACTTGAATATTTTATATATGCTTGATAGTAAAATACAAACAAATAAATTTAGAAATATATGTACCGTGGGGCTATCACTATGAATTGAGATGCTTGTGACTCTACCATGGCAAACTAGTCTCATGAAATCGTTAGACACCACCCTCTGTCAAATAAACCATGTAAATTAAAAATGAGTACACACAAGTGACAAGTATACATATATGCATAAAAAATCTAAAATACTCAATTACCTTCCCCTTGTCAACACCAGATGTATGAACCCCCTCACATTGCCCCCCAATGGCAACTGGTGAAACCTTCATCAGTATGTAATAAGATGATCATAAAAATAAGAAAACACATGTATATACTATTATTAAAAAGGAAACCAATGAGTACATTAAAGTGTATGTATCGTGGAAGTGTCAAGGCCAAATGAAATGGCCGAAAACATGTGTTAAGTTTTAGGATAGCTGCAAATGTAATAGCACTCTATGTTGTATGTATTTTCCAAATGCAATAATCTCTCTTTCATTTATATTGGGAATGAGTATCAGAGAGACACGTCCCTAAATGGGACATGCCCATTAATTATTATTTATAAGAAAGGACATGCCTCATCCCATTAATTATAATTTAATCAATCTTATAATGTTTCATCAATCAATTATTAATTAAGAATAATTTAATAATTTTAAATTGAATTTTAAATTTCATATAATTAATAATAATATAACATATATATTATATTATTATTAATTAACATATATTATATGTATTCTAATGATCATACGAATGAAGCTACAAACATTAACACTCCCTCTTAGCTAGGGAGGATGATCAAACAAAATGTGTAGTGGTCTCCTATGGACCAACACTTATGACCCTCACCATAGCTATACAAAACATCAACACTCCCTCTTAGCTAGGGAGGATAAATCAATCCAATGTCAACACTTATATGACACTTGACAACATCAATCATATGATGTAAGAAATAAAAGCATCATCCTCATGATGTAACCAATAGAAACATAGTCTCAAGATGTGGATTTCCTCCATCGATGATTCTATCCACAAGCTCTTAGGTGGATTGCCTCCATCGATGCTTCTATCCACAAGATCTCAGGTGGATTGCCTCCATCGGTGATTCTATCCACAAGCTCTCAGGTGGATTAACTCCATCGGCGATTCTATCCACAAGCTCTCATGTAGATTGCCTCCTTCGGCGATTCTATCCACAAACTCACAAGATTTAGAGTGGATTTCTTCCATCGGTGATTCTATCCATAAGCTCTTGTGTGGATTTCCTCCATTAGTGATTCTATCCACAAACTCATGAGATTTAGAGTGGATTTCCTCCATCAATGATTCTATCCACAAGATCTCGAGTGGATTGCCTCCATCGGCAATTCTATCCACAAACTCATGAGCTTTAGAGTGGATTTCCTCCATCAAAGATTCTATCCACAACCTCTCATATGGATATCCTCCATCTTTGATTCTATCCACAAACTCACAAGCTTTAGAGTGGATTGCCTCCATCGGCAATTCTCCCCATAAGCTCTCATGTGGATTGCCTCCATCGGAGATTCTATCCATAAGTTCCCAGGTGGATTGCCTCAATCAGAGATTCTATCCACAAGATCCTCAAGATTTAATGTGGATTGCATCAATCGGCGATTTTATCCACAAGTTCTTTCTATTATGATCTGTTTCAGCCATCACAAGATGTCTATCACAATAGAAGGTCAAGTTATTGTAAGATCGTCACCTTCTTATAAATTTTACAAATACAAGTGATAATAATTTGGAAGTCGTCACTTCCCCATGATTTACACAGGGCCCAAACAATATTCATGATTCCTATTCCTCTGATTGTTATAGTTTCTTGATCACTGGAGAATCCATCTTGACATGGTTTGCTCCCTCTGAATCAATACGACTAAGATTATAAAAAGTTGATTGAACCACATCCTTTATCTGCTCCCTCTGAAGCTCAAGTTCTTGTATCAACCTCTTGTCCTCTTTTGAAATGTCATACTTCCTCTAAAAACAATTTCTTGTGCTTCTCTCTTGAAGGTATGTCATAGGGATATTACAAATAGCTCATAAACTAAACTATCTCATACAAAAATACCAAAGATAGAAGCATACATGATTTTACTACCCAATATTATAGAATAAATTTCAAACTCAATAATTCATGTGCATTAATAAAACATGGAATACTTATCTTAAGTTTGAAATATTTCCTTTTGTAAGGTGAGCCCATATAGGAAATATCAACTCTCATAAAAATTTGAAGTTGTTTGCGGTGGACACACTGTAGGAAATCATTATTTTGTTTGTGCTATCTGTAGACACCCTAAAATGGACAGGCTTGCAACTTTACATTAAAACCCTAATTTTCATCTATTAATTAATGGTTTCTTAATCATTAATTAATCATCTTTTTTCTTCTAAATTCATCTTTCTC
>MU223416.1:1087581-1159781 GCA_018584345.1 Thuja plicata | reverse complement strand
AATTATCAAATTCTCGACGCTTCTCAAGTCATAGACGCTGCCCAGCCAATACTGAGCATCAAGAACAGCATTTTGGAAGGAGTAGAGAGAAACAATAGAAGCTTCAAGCATCGAAGGGTTTGCATTCGTTTGTCTTCCTTTTTGTTGTTTGTACATTTTATTGCTCACGTTTCGATTATTCGTTTAGTAGTTATTGCATATTAGATTTGCATTCACTTGTGAACCTTGGCTACTAACCCCTGCCCTTGGAAAGCTGTGGGAAACCGGAGAGAGAGGCATACACTATCCATGTCGACAACCTTCATGTAGAGCAACAACCTAGAGTGGATGATCACCATTTTCTCACTCTCCACTAAGGATGGTTCAAATGAAAATGTAACATTGATTATTATCCCCCCCCACAATGTACAATTCCTACTCTTATATCGTTGAACAATACTCATGTCTTCTTGTGAAATGACTTGATTTCTCCAAGAGAGGTGACACTATAATTAATTTTTTTTTCTAGAAAGAGACACACTTCCTTGAATACATTGTTCTTTGTTAATGTTTGACCGCGATCATAAAAAATTAATATATCTCTTTAATGAAATCCACTTTTAGGAAATTCACATAGACCCGTACACAGTCTGTCATAATTTTTGAACCCCACACTTTCTCTCCAATCTCTTTGGTGAGATTCTTCAAAATTTGGTTTTCACCCACATATCCAAAATTTAGAAAATCCAACATTGGATATGTGAGATACGGTCCCTGTACTGAGACTGTATTTTCTGAGACAGTCACACATTCACCATCAACAAACTAATCCCTTACATTTGCAGTCTGGCTCTGATACCATGTTAAGTTTTAGGATAGCTTCAAATTTAATAGCACTCTATGTTGTATGTGTTTTCTAAATGCAACAATCTCTCTTTCATTTATATTAGGGAATGAGGCTAGGAGAGACATGTCCGTTCATGGGACACCGTTCATGGGACATGTCTATTCATTATTATTTATAAGAAATGAAATGCCTCTTCCCATTAATTATAATTTAATCAATCTTATAATGTTTCATCAATCAATTATTAATTAAGAATAATTTAATAATTTAATATTGAATATTAAATTTCATATGATTAATAATAATATAACATATATATTATATTATTATTAATTAACATATATTATATGTATTCTAACAATCATACGACAGAAGCTACAAACATTAACAGCATGGACCCCTCCACCTGTGCCATCTCCCCCTCTATCATCAACTGAACATAAATGGAACACATAAAAAAACATAAGCGGACAATCATTATAAGAAAATTCTACTAAAATTACGAACGTTTAAAATGAAATACAATGTAACAAGTTAACTATTTACTCTTACCATAACAGTAGGAGTCCATGGGTCTGCATGCCCCTGATGCACATCTCCATGAGGTGCTTCAGTGCATGTAGTGTGCTATGTAGTATTGTCCACCTCAAAGACCTAGTTATATGCATCACTATTATTCAGGGGACCCAAACACATATTCTTGCACATAATGCAAGTATGGGGCACACAAACATGTGAGCTCCTGGAGGATGTGGAAGGGCCAAAATCATCAACACGAGGAGGCAAAAATTTTGCACTCTACCTAACCAGTAGATCACTTAAGGTGTGAATGGATGGAATAGTTTGTGAGTTGGCCTCCGCAATAATATCAGGATGTTGCACTGTAGGAGGTGGTGAAATCTCGGGAGGGGGGACATATGTGCGAGATTTCACCTAGTGTGCCCATGGCCTATCTTGAGGAGCGCCTAAGCCTACACCCTGGTTCGGTCTCATGTTCCAATAATTTACTTTGTGACTAACCCCAAATTTAGCATACAATTTTCTTAAGAAATATAATGGTACATCCAAATTGCTGTGGGGTGGCCTATCAAAAACCATCCACCAGTAGTCCCAAAAGTGGTCACGAATTGCATCATTTTTGCACCATTTAATTGACAACTTGGTCTTTTTAGGGTCCACTTTAAAACTGGTTTTGGGATCCAAAAAAAGGTTACATATGTCATGTTTTGTTATATTTAGGTTCATAACTTGATCATAATCAATTCCATCTTCAAACTCGGCGTGCATGGAATCGTGCCAAAGAAGTGCAACATTATGTTGCTCGATGAGTTTCTCCATGTTTTCAAAAATGGAGTTCAACATGGAAAACATGGGGCACAGTGTGGGGATATTGGCATATGTAGTCTGGTATCCTCTAACCTGATTTAGATTGTCTCCTATGAGATCCTCTAAAGGTTGAGGGTTTGAGACTTGTTGGTCTTCTAAAGGTGTGGGATTGTTTGGAGGTGATTCTGGATTGTTAACAAGATCATTAGGAGGGTTTTCTGATTGGTTTGAGTTCATGTCTGATTATAATTAAAACAAAAATAGATAATTATAATCAATTTAAAACAAATGATAAACAATATAAATTAAACCCTAGTTTTTATTTAAAAAACTAAAATTTCAATTAAAAAACAAAAAACAACAAACAAAACTAAAATTTATTACATACATGTTCAATTTGGAGATATTTCTCAAATAGTAAAATCGTATATCAGATAGGTTTTAGATATCCAAAACCTTGGGCTGTGTTTGACGTTTTCACAATGAAAACAGAGAACACAGCCCGCGGGCCTTAAAAATAGTTTTACTGGAAATTATCAGATATTTGATATAAAATCAGATATCTGATTAGGCTTTTTCTTTTTCTTTTGGTTTGGCCTGGTGTACTGACACCCAGGTCTACTAAAAAGTCAACAAGCTTTTTAGTGCGCTTTTAGATGAGTGAAAAGGAGGATTTTTACACATCATCAATTTTTAGCATACCATGATCTTGCACATACCCCTTTGAGAGGTTCAAAAATCCAAAAGAGGGTTCTATGGTAGATAGATTCTTCAACAATGGGCTATTAGAAGTAACAACCTTTCCCAATGTCACCTCATGCCCAGAATTAGTCCTGGAGTGTATGAATAAGTATGACACAGAGAATAGATGCAGTCATACCCCTTCTGATGATGTTTTAGTTAAATTAGAAAGAGACACAATAATTGTGGCAGTGAGCATTCCTCACAAGGATTCGTATGAAGACTGGTCCATAGGTTCATTGTATTCATACTTTTATTTTAAAAAGAAGGTGTACAGAAGTGTGGTTGCCCGAAATTGGCTTGAGAGGCAGCATAAAGGAGGATCCATATTGCCTAGCCCTTTAACCTGGGAACATCTCATTAGTGAAGTCAAGGACCTGGTAATATTTCTCAATAGGGTAAAGGGGAATAAAAATGCTTTCTATTGGGAAGATTGGATGTATTTTTTCATCCAGGTGCTCTCAAATGGTGGGAAATTTCTGGATTGGCTGAGGTGATAGTATAAAAACTACATGATAATCTTGCCAACCCTTTGGGAAATAGAGGTTTTTACATGTTGTCTTATATTTTCTATATGTTAGCATGTACTAGGAAATGGAATGGTCTTCCCTATGAGCCTTGGGTTCCTGGCATGAAAATATATGAATATTATCCTTCGTTGTAAGAGTGATATTATGCAAGAAATTTTGCAAGGACTAATGATGTATTTTTCACCAGGATGGTTTGTGAGCTGTAGGGGAATGTAAATAAGAGACTATCTGATGAAGCCATATAATTAATTAGTATTAATGGGAGTTTCACATAGTTCCCCAGATTTAAATACCTCGGAGTTGGTGGATTTGAAGGAGAACCTCGTAGACTCCCTAGGTACGTCTTGGATAATTTAGTCCTTACAAAGGTTTGTAGGCAATTAACCCACATTGATAATTGGTTGAAGGGAACAAATAGTTTAGGGGTAGTGTTTCCCATTGAACTTGGAAGCTGAAACAAAGGGGATAAATTTCAAAACATTTGCAACTAGGCCTCAATTTGACAGTAAGGGATTTGCAGTGGCTCACTCATATTGTACAACTTGAAGACTCTTGGGAAGACTGCAAGGATGAATTCAAGGTCTGGGAAAGGCCTTGGTCACGATTAACTTTAAGACATGTAGTCACCTTGCAATTGCCCATTAATTTCAAAGGTGTGAAAGAGAGGGAAGGAGAAGAAGTGCTAGATCCCCCATTCATAGAGAAAGTAAAAGCAGAGCCCATACTAGAAATAATTTGGGATAGGCAAGAGGAGGAAAATATTCAAACCAAGACACTCAATTTAATCAGGAGGACCGAGAAGTGGCTAAAAGAACACAGACTTGAGGAGCCATCAACAAAAGAACCAGAGACTCCTCCGAACAAGCAAAATCCCACATTCTCTAGCATTCAAAGTACACACTAAACTAAATGCTACTCTTGATCTTGTAGGTGAAATCCAATCTGAGAGTTTTCCCAAGAAGAAATTAAAGTCTGCCACTAGATTTTCTCCCCCTGTTCAAGTTACCTGGTCTAAAAACAAAAGGAATAAGAAGATTTCGAAGAGAAATGTTTTTTTTGATTTGGATTCTACCGATGAAGTCCTCGAAGACACAGATAATAAAATTATAGAATCACAAGAAATGGATAATACTAATAGCATATTTATAGCTAACCCCCCTAAATTATAAATTCCACTGACAAAGACCCCTACAGGTGCACCTAAATGACTTGAAACTTCAATTATCAAAAAGAGGAGCATTGTACTAGTGTCCATGCCAGTAGAGGATATTATGAGTAAGTGCTTGGGTAGGGAAGTAAAAACCAAAATACCAAAAATTGAAGCAATGGTGGAAATGGATGAGAAAATATGGCGGTGGACAGTAGAGGTGGCAATACCACCAATTGACAAAGATGATGATGATGATGTAACAGCCGAAGATTGAAAAGATTGAAAAGATAGATCTTGGGGTGATTACTCGTGCTATTGATGCCAAACATTTGGATTTATCAACCAGGAGGATGATGTCTTGAACATGAAAGGATGATAAAGGTAAGACGGAAATTAATACAACATTAAGACAGATGACTGAATACATCAAATCCATAAATCACCTTTCTCCTGTTCCTATTTCAAATTTATCTTTGTCATTCGATCCAAAGTCCCCAGTGAACATGTTGACAAGGGACCAAATCCATGAGAACAGGGTATTTTTCGACGCTTACACTACATGGATAGATTCCATCATTCAGGTCGATACAAATTATATCAATTCCCTAAGTAAGACATATGAAGAGGCTATAGTTGTAAGGGGAGCGAATATGTGTTTTGTGAAAGAATCTACCAGTCGCCAATCCATGGGGAAAAATGGTACTTCCTCATGAAAATGTCTTCCCCATGTTACAACCAAATCTAGGATTTAAAGACACATAATAAGACAAAATTAGTGACGTAAACATTGTGGCTTTGCATTTAAGGAGAAATATTGAGGACTACAGAAGATACAATCTAGTTCTTGAAAGGGAGGAGGATAGTGCTGCTAATTTTAGGTTCCTGATTGATAGACAAAGGAGAAGAGAAGCTTAAAACCAAGCCCAAAATCTACTTGTAAACCCACCTCAAGTTCCCAGAGATCAAGGGCATCTTAACAAATTAATTTTGATTAAAACATCTCCCAGCCTAGATTCGAGGAGATATACTAGGTCTTTAAGGAACTAATCGATTCTTTGAAGCCTTGCAAAATTAAATCTCCTACCTTATTTCACACCTAGAAATCCAAAAGAAAACCCTCATCACCACCTAAAACCTTTGTTTCACCAATCTGTCAAGCTATAACCTTACTAGTAATAGTTCTCCCAATTGTAATAAATTTTTCCACTATGGCTCAACCTTGGGGAGTTTCCATTGGTCTATTGAATCTTGGGGCACAATTTAATTCTCCACCAAAAGGAGAAAGGAAGTTCTACCTAAATTTAAGTGAGATGGGAGTAAGACTACCTATGAGCATCTCAATGAATTTAAGGTAGTGTGTAGTGTGTTAGCGATCGCAACCCAAGATGTTGTAGTGTGTTTGTTTGTTCAAACACTCACAAATGGAGCTGCAGAGTGGTTTTATCACTTGTCGTTTGGCGTATTCCTGATTGGAATAGTATGAAGACAAGATTTGAGGCCAGGTTCAGATTGGCTAAAGATGAACACTCTCTATTGGCCCAATTAACACAGTTAAAAAAGGAGATTCACGAGCCAATGAGAGAATTTGTTTCTAAATATGATAAAATAGTTAACAAGGTTCCTACAAATAAAAGACCTATGCCTAAAAACCATAAATTTTTCTTTATCAACTCAATGCCTCCAGACATAGGTTTTGACTTAATAAGACAGAGAGTAGCAGATTTGGCCACTTCCCAAACTATAATAATTGAACTTGAAGATGACCTAATCACCACTGGAAAATGGAAGAAAGAAGTCCAGACTTCTAGTGCACATACACCTTCATCCTCAGAGCCTATGCTACAAAGATTATTAAATGATGTAATTTTCCTTAAGAGACAGTTACCCAAAACCAATTCTCCTTATCATGATATACCCAGAAGGTATCCTAGTCAAACTGCTAGTCCCTGGGGAAAATAGTTTGGATTGTCTCCTACATCTCAGAAATTAGTAATAGAAGGATCTTCTGGTGGAAAAAAATATATGTGTGTTTTATTTAACGAATTATCAAAATGGTAATACCTTCTTGGAAATGGTACGTTATATGAAAGTGAATAATTAGAAAGGAATTATTGAAGAACCTCTTGAAGATGAAGCTGATCTAAAATTACATAACAATTCTGTAAGCTACTTCCTGGAATATGAGCCTGAATCTGAAAGAGGTGGCGATATTTTAGTATCTTTGGAAGAACCTTCATGTTCATTATTAACAAGGAATCAACAAGTGGGCAACTCATTGTGGCATACACCATCCTCTCCATCGGTCAACAGAGCAAACAAACCGTTGAATCAAACTAGCAGAATTTTAAAAGGTCAGAGTTCAAGTGCTCTTGCTGTTCTCATTTTAAAAAGGTTTGAATATAGTTCCTCTTTTGATATTCTCAAATTTTGAAAATCTTCTAGAATACATATATCTCCTAGATAGTATATTAAGCTAAACCTAAGAGAATTTATAGATAAATTGATTGAATATGTCAAAGAGGATGTTGGGCACAAGGTTAATAAAAAGGAGCAGACTAATATCCAAATAGAAAATGAGCCTTCCCTTACTCTTCTTAACCAATCAGCAAATTCTGAACCCCAGCCGTAAAAGGATACCTCTATAGATTTTTCACAATCACATCCTAAACGCAATCCTTTTTATGTATCCTTGTTCATACATTGCCATAAGTTGAATAATTGCATTATTGATTCTGGTGCTTCAAATAATATAATGCCTTCCGCAGTAGCCAAAGCACTAGATCTACCCCTAACCAAAACCTTCAGTAGGTGTTACTCTATAGACTCTAAGAAAGTACCATTACTAGGGAAAATTTAAGATGCTTAGATAGCTTTGGCAGCATATCCTGCAAAGAAACTCAAATTGACAATACTAGTTGCTAACATCCCCGCCAACTATATCATGCTTTTGAGCATAACCTTTTTCAAGGACTTAGGAGGGGAAATTAAAATGGATTGTTCCCAATCCATCATCCTTGTAGGAAAAGAGAAAGTTACCCTTCAACACAAGTCTAAATATAAATACACAGTCTTCCCTTCAGAAGACCCTAGATCACATATTCTGTATCAGGAATTAGAATTTAGGAATTACTTGATTTTACCTAAAGAAGATATGATGAAGTGAGATTCCCAGGAAAAATTAGTGCAGACTATGGAGTTTGATGGAAGTTTTTCAAGCATTGTCTCTGGGGCCAATGTTTTTTTGATATCTCCATTAGGGGAAAAGAAGCCTTTTTCATTCAAGTTAGAATTCAATAATACAAACAACACAAAGGAGTATGAAGAGTTGATGTTGGGGATAGAAGAAGAAAAAAAATGGTAATGAAGTTGCTAAGAGCAAAAGGAGATGCAAAGTTGATCATGAAACAGGTGCGGAAAATCTTTGTAGTAAAGAATAATAGGCTAATGCATTACCATAATAGGGTTTGGGATGAGATTGAAGATTTTGAGGATTTTTTCTATAGAAGCGGTTCCTACATCTACATGAATTCAAGAGTGGATGTGTTAGTAAGATCACCCTCCCTTATGATTCCTCATCTAGAATTCAATAAAAATGTATATCAGATTGAGCTTATCCATCGACCTAGTGTGTCTAATAATGTAGACTCTTGGCAAGTATTCCATGATGACAAACAAAATTAATGCTTTCATGTAGTGTATTGATATGTTTTCTTCAACATATTTTGAAGGTGTTAGATAACTGAGAGGGGGGGGGGGGGGGGGGAANGGGGGGTGAATCAGCTAGTGCCAGTTATCCTATAGTCCCAAATACTCCCAGATGTATATAACAACAATTTCAAACATATAAATCAACTTGGTGAAATATGAACTGTGATCTCAAACTTAATTTCAAACTCATCTATTGAGTAGTCGTAAATCAATAATGTGGTTACTGATCAATGCATATAAAGTAATGTGTAAAGAAAAAGAACAATCCAACACATCCATATACATTAACACATAGATTTTTAACATGGAAACCCTATTAAAGGAAAAAACACCTGGGACCGGTAACCCAAAATAATTCACTCTTCTAAAATGAGCTCGATAAAGAGCCAACCTTGTTAAAGGTTACAATGCACACTGTTAGATGTGACCTAGTTAGAGGATTTATTACTAACATTTCTCCCTTGACCAATCATTCACTATGGGGTCAACAAGAAAATAATCAACATTCATTGAATGTCGTAATAAAGACTGTTAATTCCTACTCGGTTAAGAGATTTTTCAATAACAATGGTTACATTAATAAAATAAGGATCTAACTCAAATACAACTCTATTTGTAGATTTTCATATCTATGCTAAGTACATAATACCTCTGATCAATAATCACTTCATTCCCTCTGATTCATCATACTCTATTCTACTTGGTAAATACTCTTTCTCTGTGCTCGGTGTTGTCTGCAGAATTGCTCGGTTCTGTCTTCAACTAGTTTGGGCAGTCATGCATGAAGTTAATCTCTTCAGCAATGTGCATGTGTATGTTTACATGTATGATTCATAATTAATCTCTTGTCTCTTATATAGACATCATAACTCATTTAATTTATATCCTTAGATTTTTTCGCTTGATCTCCATTGTTGATTTTGCCACTTCATCCTTCCTCGACAGTTGTATTACAAATACATTTCAATCTCCTTCCTCCGATCATCTTGAAAATTTTCATAGTCATTTGATCAACATAACAAACATTATCAATTACCTCAAAATCATAAACAATTTCCAGCTCAACATCTTAGTCAACAATCGGTTTGTTTTACTCCGTCAATATCGTGATGCGTTAGTGATACCTTGCTCGGTTAATATTGTGCTCGATATACACTATGTTTACTTGGTGTCCACTTTTCTGACTCGGTGTATACAAAACTCTTCAATTACCGACCTCATAAACTTTGTTTATTCCAAATCTTCAATCCATAATAGATGTTTCTTACCATGATTGATACTCAAATAAGTTGTCGTAAATGACAATACATTAACTGATTAATGTCTATCATCACATTTTCAACTCAGTTAATCATCAACTAAATCACTTCAAACATACAATCAATTGTAGTTCATCAATCTCTACCTTTGGCATTGATGGCAATACAATATGAAATATGCATTATGAAAATGCCATAGAATATCAAACTTCACTTCTAAAAATATATGCAAAATGATGTAGCTCTCCCTAGTTTGTACATAGAATATGTTTAATCACTACACAACATTAAAACTCACTATTTATTTTCTCCTTTCTTATTATTATTTGTTGACCCCTCTATTGAAATTTTTTCTACTTGTGAGGATATTTTGATGTAAGAGGGTGAGATCATTGATGAGTTTCTTAATGTTACTCTACGATCTCTTCATTCAAATGCACTCTCTTCTAGTGAGGATGCATTACTAAATGAGGAATCTCATCTCACATCTAAATTCCCATGATTTGATGTTGAGAATATTCCTTCAACTAATTCTTCCACAAGTTGTAATAAATCTATTAATGTAATTGTTGTCTCTATTGCCCCTAAAAATCCTAAGAGACCAATAATCTTTGTTAATGGAGAATATCCACAACCAGATTCAAAGAAGGTTACAACCACTAGTGGTGACTCTTATAAGGTTCACCCAATGTGTTCTTTCTCTGATTTTAGTCTATCTTTAAACTCTGAGAAGTGTGTCGCTACTAATTTTAAAAAATGTAGCTCACGCTTATCACAATAGTGGAAGTTAACAAAGCATTAATATTCCTATATCTCCTCCATCTTATCAACCTATTATTACATCTACTCCTAAAACATCCTCTCAATCCCTAGTAGAGTGTGGTCATATTGAGAAAATTCATGTTACTCCCACTAAGATTTCTTTTTGGGATCTCCTTCAAACTTTTCCCCTTTATAATGGTATGCATTAGGAAAATCTATAGAAGATCCTTGTGTCATTTTCCACTATACTTAGTAATGAAAATGCTTTATTAGATTGTATACGCTCTGTTACTTTAGATATTACATTCCATCAACATGAAATTACATCCACTAAATAATAAAATCAAGATGATCCATTAACGATAGCTCCTTTTGTAAATGGCATTAGTATTAGATATACTCTCATTGATACCAGTTCAAAACTCAATGTTTGTAGTATTGATGTTTTACCTAAAATCAAAATGGATCCAAGTTCTCTTATAACTTATTCTTTATATATTAATGGGTTTGATAATGTTGGTCAAGAATCCCTAGGTACAATAATGCTACTTTTGCAACTTGGACTTGTTACTTTACCTACTCTGGTACATGTAATACCAAGTAATTTATAATATAATCTCCTTCTAAGTAGACCACGGATTAATGCTATGGGTGTAATCCCATCTAACTTGCAAAAATCTATCAAATTTATTCGTATTGATCCTACATTTCTTCACTATTATTATGAGGATAAGGCTAATTAGTCTTCAAGTTGTTCTACTTTTAAAAATTCAAACAATATTACACCGCCATCAATGCCTAATCTCAATGATGGTGAAAAATTTCCTTCTTCTCAATCAAATGCATGTCTTGGTGATGATCATGGTCCTTTATATTTTATGAATTCCCTTATTGGATAATATAAAACCAACCTTTTCCACCTTGATATTCCAAAGATATCATTCACATCTTCTATTGAGGATGATCATTATTTTGCATCGTAGGATAGTGTGAACATTATCAACCATTCCATTAATATGGATCCTCCCCTTTTTGAGGAAATACAATCATGTTATGGTGTAGGATTCAATATTATTTCTAAGCATATGTATAAAGGTAAGGGTCTTGGACACATGGAACTAGGAGTTAAGGTCCTTTTGGAACTTAAGCCTCACTCTTCTACAGTGGGTTTAGGTTACAAAGATTCTCATTTGTCTTCATCATATCTTTCATCATCTAAAATCTCCATTCCCTCTTCTTGTGAGCAATCAAATCTTCATTTACAATAGAAAGGGTTGCTTCCTATTTATTTTTTATCTAAATAAGATCATATTTAATTGTGGCTTCTCAAATCCCACTCGATCACTCTTCATCATTCAACATGTAAGAAGATCCATGATATGAATGATAAAGAAAGAAAGTCTTTTTTGAGAATATCATCAAGTTCTTGGACATTCCACTAGTGAATATAAGGCCTTGAAATATAAAATAAAACAAATTCATGAGTCGGGTGTCATCAATCATTCATCTATTGATAGACTTGCATCTTCTTCTAAGCATGACAAGCAACATTGAGGTTTACCTCTATTCTATCCTTTCTACATGTCTATCCTATCTTATCATATTTTTCTTTATAGGGTCCAATCGACTATCTTATCTTATTTTCCTTTGTGGGGCCCAATCCACTATCTATTGTGTCTTCCTTTGTAGGGGCCAATCTACTATATATTGTGTCTTCCTTTGCGGGGGATAATCCACTATATTATCAAATATTCCCCTATCATATGCCTAGATCTATCTTAACACTACGCATACGAGCATGATCTAAGCCACCCTATCACATGCATATATAGCATTTTCTATGCATGTTGGTGCACCATCTAAAGCCTCCATATCACATGCTTATCTAGAATTATCTTTGGATGTTAGAGCACAATCAAAATTTCCCTATCATATGGCTATCTAGAATAATACAATTTATTACCCATACCAACGTAATTTCCTCAATAGTAGCCCTCTTCCATAGCTAATTTGGTTACATTGAGTGTCTTTTCTAGTAGTTGCTTTCCTTCACAGTGGGGTTGGTGCTAATAATCATGATCATCTGCATGACCTCTAGCAAAAAAGAAATCATGTCGTAGTCATGTGGTGTCTCTTCGACATTGGTTTCTTCCCTATCTATTGGTTACTTTCTTCCTTAAAGCAATCAATATTAAATTATTCTCTAATTGTTTAGAATTCCTCTATTTGTTATTTATTGTAATTTGGAGATGATGCATTATATTGAGACAATGTTTTACCTTAGGATCTCTTTAACTTTGTTGACCTAAAACTTTTAGTTTGTTTGGTGTGTTTTATAACCACATGGCTTTGTGGACCCTTTTTTCTTGTGCAACTTTTTCTCTCTAATGCATTTGTCTTGCAAATCTTTACCCTAGGGGAATGTTTCCTTTGCTCTAAGAGTTTTTTATTCCGAGCTATAGTATCATTTTGGTATCATGATGTTATTTTCTTTAAGTATATTTCATTTAGCATGCATATTCACTCAGATTCATAAGCCTGCTAAAGTGGGGCCAAAATGTAGAGTCAAAAATTTCATACCCTTGTTTTTAATTTAGGCCACATTTTTGTAACCACTTTAGTGTCTATTTATCTAGTATTTGTGTAGGTCCATTTCAACCTTAGTGTCCATTTCTCTATTGTTTGTGTAGGTCCATTTCTCTAGTATTTGTGTAGGATGCTCAAACTCCTTGTTAGCAACTATCTCACAACATTAGCTTTGGATTATCGACATGTTTCCTTTGTTTCCTATTGTTCTTAAGCATGATTCCTTTGGACACTAGTGTGTCACATACTTGTCCATTGACATATTAATGTTCAAATGTTGGTCTCATCCATGATTTGTACTTGTCACTAACTTTTGTTAGTGGAACAACCCAACATCTTCTAGAATGACTTGGAATCCTCATTGTCCCATTTATATACATCCTCTTGCTTCATTCTCTATAAATTCTCTCCATCTCTCTCTTGGAAAATCTCTCTTGCACTCTTAAAAGATTTCTTTCTTGAAATATCTTGCACTCTTTCTCTCTCTCACTTACTACAACACTCTCCCACAATTATCTTAATAGAACTCTTAGCTTTCTCAAGCACATTTGGTAATATCCTTCCACTTATCTTGTATCTTTGAGCATCTTGGGATTTTCACATCATTTATCTATCATTTATCTCATTCAATATGGGTTCATCTCCACTAGCAGGTTTTTTTCTACTTGTGTGTCTCACATAATAGGGATTTTACTCTATATAACATGGTTTGTTTCTATTAGGTTATCATTTATCTATTTGCCTTTTCAATCTATTTATCTATCTGGCTGTTGTGGAGGTGGGAACATTAAAATAGGGACTTGACTAAGGAAATTCTCCAAATAGCCTTAAATGGTTTTCTTCTCTTGTGTGTGTGTGTGTGTGTGCAGGTTTATTGGAAGCATTCAACCATATGGGGGTTTTCTTATGTTTTTCTCATTTTCTTTTAATTCATTTATGTGTCTTAATTTATTAATCATATTTATAACGTTTGTATTTTGTGGGTTATCTAAAGCATAGACCTTGGTTTTCTCTACATTCTGATTATTTTTTGTCATGGTCCGCACAGAACTATAACACACCATGCATATATCTATGCACCGCACTAATGTTTGTGGCCAAGATGCTCATATTTTGATGAAATACTCTCTATCATCTGGTCTTCCTATGTTTGTGACTAGAACCTTCTTTTCCTTCATATTTAATAAGATATCGCCACTAGTTTACCTAGTATGAGGTATCCAAGTTTTTATTGTGAATTTATCTCTCAAAGAAAAATCTCCTTTCTATAGGGTCAGATTTACACCATTATAACCAATGTCATCCTAATAGGTGTTTATATAATTGAGAATTAATATTCATGATTTTTCCCTTAAAAAAAATTTCCACATAAATCTAGCATTTAACTATATTTGGTGGTTCTTAAATTTCACATGCTCCTTTCATGTTTACATTATTTTGTGATTAAGAGTTAAGATAAGTTTTTGTGGATCTCATTCAAGAGAAGATTTATAAGTTTTATTCACAACTAATTATCCCCCTCCTCTCATTTTCGTTGTGCATTTAATATCAAAATTTTGTTTCCTTGGAGAAGAGCTTAACCTCTTGAGGAGATCCTGATGGCACACAAAATGACTATTCCTATGTTTGATGGATCTGACTATGCTTGTTGGAAGATAAACATGTCAAGATACTTATTTTTTCTTATTAATGAGGTTTAGAAGGCTATTAAGAAAGAATATGCTAAACCACAAGTTGGTTTGATTACTCTTTATGAGATCAAGGATTTTCATGAAAATGTCAAGACAAGGTATTATATTTTCAATAGTCTCTCTAAATCTGAGTTAACCAAAGTTATGTGTATAGAAATTGTACATGGTGTTTGGAATAAGTTAGGGAATATTTATGAAGGTGGTGAAAAGGTCAAATAGGATAAGTTGTAGAATTCAAAAGCTAAGTTTTAATGCTTGCAAATGGAAGAGGACGACAATATAACAAGATATCTATAAAAGGTGGATGATGTTGTAAATGAGATCAGAGGTCTTGTCTGTGAATTAAAAGAGGACAAGGTTATGAAAAATGAATTTAGAAATATTACTAAACCTTATATTTCTAAGGTCTCTATAAAATAATAATTGTAAAATTTAGATAAGTATACCAAAGAACATATGTATGGCTCCTTACTTGCTTTTGAGATGAGGGAATTTGGTACTAATAGTGCAAAGGTGGTGCAGGAGCACCAACACCAAGGAGGAACACTAGGTTCACTCATGCATCCTAGAGGATTTGAAGACAAATAATGATCATGAAGGGTCATTTTCAATGTAATAGTACCAATTTGGTCATTTGATGATTTTTGTTAAGATTTTTCATCATTTTATGTAATAGGATCACATGCATGCTTTGTAAGCCATGATTGACACCTAAGGCCTAATTGATCATTGTAAGGATTTAAGGGTTAATTTATAGTTTAAAGTCTTTTATAGTAATTTTCAAGTGTTTAACAAATTAATAAGACATGTAGTTGTCAAGTTGGAAACCTTAGTTGTCAACTTAACAACAATTTACATCTATTTGTAATTATCAAATTAGGGGACCAGTCGGTTCTAACTAACCCCAGTCAGTTTATGGTTAGTTAAAAAGGTGTTTGGTCAGTCTTTGAGGCCTATTTTCTTTGTATTTTCGAAAGGAAGGATGGAATGATAAAAAAAGTAGGGATTTTGTAAAGTTTGAAGCAATACAATCAATGTTTTCATTGCAAACTTTTGGATTTCTCTTATAACAGTCATTTCAAAAGAAGATTCTCTCTATCTTAATGTCTATGATTTGAGTTTTATAGTTTGGGGTGTGTATCCTTCCATTTCTAGATCATTTTGGCTTTTCAATTATTGTTTTTGGTTGAGTGTAACAAAAGATGTCAGTATTTTACCAAAAAATGTCTTAAACCCTCACTAGGGTATCCAAAGGTTCTTTTCAATGTAGTTTTCCATCTTTAAATGTTCAATAAGCACCCATATTAGGGGGAGGATGTGGAATAAATTGTTTTATATCCCCATTAGGTTGGAAGAGAGCATGCAGTGTTTGGCACATTCTTGAAGCAAGGGAAAATAATAGTCCCAGAAGGAGGAATGAATGACTATCTCAGGAAAATGCAGTCCAGTGCAGGGGCCACATCTCAAAAGTCCACTGTTGGATCTTTCTACATTTTGGATATATTAGAAAGAACCTAATTGTGCACATCCTTGAAGGAGTTATTTCCAAAATAAGGTTTTGCTAAAAAGTTATAGACCTCTGTGTATAGGTCTATCAAAGAGGAGAGTAAAATAGGAAGTTTGTTTTGTTTCATTTGATGTTGAGTTTGAGGAGTCAAATGAACATGGTGGGTGTGTGAAAAAGAGTCTAAAGGGGTCTAGGAATGCCTATATGGTGTCGCATTTTATTTAGGGGTTTGGGGACACATTGTAATTATTTTTTATTGTGACTGTTCTGCAAGGAGAGTTGTCTGTTGTAGTAGACAACAAGTGTGATTTCTTGCATTCAACTGTGGGATGTGCAGTGTATTTGTTTAGAGAAGACATTAAGGGTTGTAGGGGGACATGTATAAGATTCCTTTGTGTCAAGGATTGGTGGATCCATAGGGATGATTCTAGTGGATAGGTATTTGAAGGGAAGTGAAGTGTGGGTGAATTAGGACAGTCACAACATCATATTGGCAAATATGCATGAATGGTTAAGTTGAGTGAGTGCAGACTTAAGATGTGGAGTCTAGTGGAAGAAAATATTGTAGAAGACCTCTAGTCTCTACATAAAAATTCAAAGACTAAATTAAAAGTTGTTAAATCAGTGAAAGCTAAGGAATTTGATGAAGAAGACTTTGATAAGATTAGGTAAACCTTTGTGAAGAAGATGAAAAAGAGAACTAGAAAATGCAAAGTTAAGTTTCCCTCCAAATATTTAAGTTGTGGTAAGATAGTTCATTATGCTTCTATATGTCACGACATAATTATGAATCATAAGAATAAGGAAAAAAATGGAAAGGTAAATAAGATGGATTACCTTACCAGATAAGGTGTTAGGATTTTTAATGATGAATTTTATTATGAAGAAGATGGTGAACAATTGTTCTTGGCTATAAAGGAATAATGGTATTCTCTTAACTCAAGAAAAATTGTGGAAGGAAAATCTCTTGAAGATGTTGCTAAAGTTGATGATACAATGGTGTATTTTTTCATGCTAGAAAGGAAAGGATGACTGGATTATTCACAATGGATGTTCAAATCATATGATTGGTTACAGGAGTAAGTTTGTAAATCTTAAAAATATAATGAAGGTGTTGTTAGGTTTGGAGATGATCAAACTTATAAGATATTTGGAAAGGTTCAATTAGTTTTGATGGTGAACATGATACTAAAAATGTTTATTATATTGAGGGTTTAAGGCATAATTTTTTAAGTTTTGGTCAAATGTGTAGAAATGGATATAATATTTTTTTAGGATAGTGGTTGTAAAACCAAGAAAAGGTCTAGAACCCTAATTTTTGTTGGAAAGAATACAAATGAGAATATTTATCAGTTAAAAATAGTATCGGATACTATCTTATGAATTAGATCAATAAAAGTTGGTTGTGGCATTGGAGGACATATCACATTAATTTTGATATTTTGATGAGGATTAGTTCAGTTCAATCTAAGAGGGATCTATCAAAACTTACAAAACTTGCAAAGTTTGTCTACAAAGAGTGTTAAGAACTTTGGCAAACAAAGTAGGAAGAATTTTAGGGTTGAAGAACAATATTCTACTGGGATATTGGAACTAGTGAGCACTGATATTTGTGGTCCAACCAAAACATGAAGTCGACAAGGTGACACATATTTCATTCTTTTAATTCATTCTTTTTCTGAAATGACTTAGGTTACTTTCCTAAAAGAAAAATAAGAAGCTCTAAAAAAGTTTAATATACTCAAAGCTATGGATAAGAATAAGATAGGAAGAAGAATCAAATTCCTAAGATCTTATAGAGGAGGATAATTTACATCAAATGAGTTTAATACTTTTGTGAGAATAACGGGATAAAGAGGCACTTGTACACTCATAGAGCAGTGGAACAAAATTGTATAGTTGAGAGAAAGAATAGAACAATTTAGGAAGCTACTAGAACAATGGTGAATGAAGAAAATATACCATAAATCTACTGAAGAGGGGTAATACATACTCCATTTTAAATGCTTAATAGAGTATAGATCAAAAGAAACTTTGGAAATACATCTTATGAGCTACGGTATGGAAGAACTCCTTCCATTAAGTATTTTAGAGTGTTTGGAAGTAAGTGTTTTATTAGAAGAGATGAAAAAACTTTGAGAAATTTTGACACCAGGGTTGATGAAGGTATATGTCTTGGATACTTCACTAAAATAAAATCTTATATATGTTACAAAAATATATTAAGATGGATATTTGAAAGCACAAATGTGAAGGTTGATGAAGACGTTTTGAAGAATGCAAAAATAGAAGTAGGATATAAATAGGATGAGTCAATTGGCAAAGAGAAAGAAAAGAAGATTGAAGAAAGGGTAGAACATAATGACAAACAAGATGCTTTAGAAAAATATCCTAAAACTCTTAAGTATATAGAAGAATCATTAAGATAAATAGATCATTGGAGACAAGAACAAAGGTGTGATCACAAGAAGTAAGGCTGCTAAAGAATAAGTGAACTTATGCCTGATTCAAAAATTGAACCGAAGACTCTAAAAGAAGCTTCCAAGGATCAACATTGGATGATAACTATGAAAGAAAAAATGGAGTAGACTGAGAATAATCATACTTTCAAAATTGTCCCAAGGCCAATAATACTATGAGCTCATAATACCCATATTGAGTTCTAAAGGTGATTTTATGTATGTCTTCCTCTCTCATTTAAGTTGGTGGTATCCTAACTAAAATATCTCTTGGAAAATACTAAAGCTCCACACATTTGACTAAACATACCATCAATTCATGGTAAATGGTACTTTTTTCTCATGGTTACCTTATTTGGCCTACAGTTATTTATGCATATGTAGAGGTTTTTTCCTTTCTCACAAATATCACTATGGCTCTCCAAGTTGATACATTGGATCAGATCAACCCTTTCCATAAAAATTACTACAACTACACCTTTAAATCCATGATATTGATGGTTGACATCTTGTATGGGGCTTCAGATATCAGCTCAACTTCTAGCACAAAGTTGATAGAAAAATTGAATACTCTTTTTGGTGGTAGTCCAAGTAATTCTTTAGGAAATACATCCTAGTAATCCTAAAGGTAAGGATATTTTCTGTAAGTGATTCTTTTCCCACATCCCTCTAAATATTTCTCATGATTTGAGAAAATATTTTATATCGTCATATTGTCAAGATAAGAAATCTCTTTAGCTTTTTTGAATTCCTCCATTTTAATGGCAAGCACCTAACACCCCTCCATGTTACATCTTTAAAATTATATGGTAGAGATTTTCCACACTCTAACTTCATGTTGAGTCCCTTGCAAGTACACATTATCATTTTTTTCTATTGGATGCATATTCTTTGTCCTTTTCTAGAAGGGCTAAGAAGGTTATGTCTACTTGAACTTCATTCATCTCTTGTCCCTAAAAATGTCATCTTTCATGAGCCTCTACTCTTGTCTATCTACCTTCTCATACACTTCATCCATGTTACTAATTCCAAAGAAATCCTTAGATCCTTTGATATGGTTATTAAGACCCATAGTAAAATTCCAAACCAAAGCATTTCATCCATTTCATATAGGGATACACATATTGACAACTAGTATATTTCTCCCAATACTAATTGATAAGATGTAACTAAGTAGTCTCAGTATATTTTGGGCCTAACTTGGCCTTCTTTTTCTCCCACTAGGTGGCTCCCTCTTCTATCAACTTGCAGGCTCCCCATATGGCATAAAATTCTCTTATGTATTTGTAAAAGACTTAGTAGCATCTCCTAATGTCAAGCCCTCAAAATTAGGGGCTTAATCATTTTTTAAATCATAAATTATCTCACTAGTTTTTTTTTCTCTTTTAAATTTAAGTGTGAGTTCCTAAGCACTCTCCTTGGTGCCCATTATGAGTGGTATCATCTCATCTACTAATTCTTTTATTAAACTATAACTCTTCCTCATCTTCCATATTCTTATTATATCCCCTTTCTTATTTTCTTCCTAGGGATTGGAGTCTATTTTAGGTTTCTCACTTCATAGAAGGGATTTAATCTAGTGGGCTATCAGATTTTATTTTATTTTAAGCAAAAGTAGACATGCCACTGTATATATTTTGATTATATATAATCTAGTTTGAGAGCTCAATCGGGAAAGAACCAGTAAGAAAACTCAATATCCTTTCTCATTACAAAGATCTAAATATTACACCCTATGAACTACTAGTTACATATATTTTCACTTTACAATATTATTCAAAATCCAGACAATACTTGACTGGTAAACAATATTTATGCTAATTACTACTTGAAGACCAATATACCACCATTGCAAAACAAAAACAAGCATGTCCATGGTGGTGAAACTATAACAAATATGTCAAATTGCAACAATTCTGGGGAAAAATCATCATATATGCATAAATGATAAAAAATCTATCAAAATTGAGTATACCCTCAAATTACTCCTCCATTGCATTGGGCACATTTGGCACAAACTCCAGCTGAGAATTGGGAGAACAACCCAAGGGCTCTACAAACCAGCCAGAAATATGTTATGTCTATGTATTTGATTCCCAACTAGAACCTTGCTCCATGTCACCCCATCCCCCAGAAGCATCCTAACATCATTCCAACCCAGGTCCACATTTTGTGGTTGAGAAGAGTGCACAGTGGGAGACCAGCTTGCCTCACCAGTAATCTACCAATTTCCACTTGGACCCTCCACCACAGGAACAGGGTATGTCAAGATTGGAAGTGAATGAATAACAATACTTGAAGAGGGAGATATGTTTGGCACTTCTAGCAATTTTAGTAGCGTTTCAACCACCTTTTTTATCCTCTCCTTCATTTCATAGCCCATAGTTTGACCAGTTGAATATAGGGAAGTATTAACATATCAGAAACTTTGCTTCTCCGGTTCTCTCTTGATGATGTCATATGTGACCATATAAGCATGATTCTTGAGCAGCAAATATTGCGAGAACAAGCCCCCCACTAATGCATGCACATACTAGATATTGTACCATTGCATGTCTCTCTGCAACTTCTTTTCTTCCCATAACTGAGGTTTAACACTTTAAAAGAAAGAATTTTCAATAAATGGACAGATTGCAGAAAATTCATGGCATTTGATAAAAATATTGAAACTACTTACGATGGATACAAAAATTACTTTGACCATAGAGCAAGATTTTCTTCCCCAATTATCAGTTTTAGGGTTGTTTAAATAGAGGCAGAGTGGGACACAAACTTATTGTTGAACATGGGGTCAACAATATTCAGAGGTAGCACTCATTCATCCTCACAAGGCATAATCTAGAATCTATATTTTTTCGGTAGCATTTCACTGTGGAAGCTTGCACAGTCGTCACACTGAACACACACTTCAAATTGGTTTGTCATTGCCAAGCTTGTTGTGAAACCATGTAAAGAGGGTTTAAATGGGACTACCACATTAATACCACCAGCCTAAATAAATTATCATATCCTATCTGATCTAAGGGCATTAATTAAAAATCACTTCTGCATTAGAAAAAATGAATACTACACATACATTCTGGATAGAAACATGCATGAAATCACCTTCATTTAGCTTTAAAAAATACACTTAAGTGTAAAAAATGTCCACGCATCCCTACAACAACTAAAAATGGGAATTGGCATCCAATATGTTCTCTCACCATAGTCTATGACTTGTACCATACACCCTTCGCAATTATTGCATATCACTTCCAAGCAATGCAACCTAATAATGGTGATTTGCAGGAAATCTAAAACAAAATTGTTCTCCTACATGTAACCTATAACTAAATCTATCACCCACATGGTCTGTTGCTAACCGCCAATGCCATTAAATCTTGAAGCATGCCTCCAATGTATCGGCAACTTTTATTCTTTTTGAATCATGTTGTACTAAGGCATGAGGTATGTCCTCGAAACCAAAGCAACTTGGCATGATTTGGTACATGATATCATTTTGAAACATAGTGACCTCAATGGCCGAGGCAAGAACTAATAGTGTATAAATTCTCATCGAGGATGAGATGTGTCTAATTCATTTTTTTAATTCAATTTCCCTTGCATGGTGGTTTATCTAAGTGCACCATTATTTGAAGATCGTAAAATTCTGTCAGGATCCTATTTGGGTGTATAATATTTATATCTATCCCATCACCACCCAAATTGGCTAGGTAGCCTATAACCTTGTTCCCTTCCCTTAGCATATGAGACAAATATAAATCTAGAAATGTATCTAAAATGCGCCAATTTTTTTTATGAATATAAGAAAGCTGCCAATTATGAGAGTCTCTCTTAATACAGGCATTTATTATTACCATCGGATCACCTTCAACATGAATTTTAGTGAACCCACCCTGTTTAGCCAATATAACTCCTGCAAACAATGCTTGAGCTTCTGCTATATTATTTGACCTTGGAGGTAATAGGGAAGCTATGATTGCCAATAAACTACCTTGATAATCTCTTATGCAAGCACCCAATCCTGATTTCCCTGGATTTCCATGAGAAGCTCCATCAAAGTTTAATTTCACTACACTCTAATCTGGGGGGAGCCACTTAACTGTTGACTGGTCCACTTGCACTGTGCCATTCTTTGGGAATCCCCATCCTATTGGAATGGTAAACTTCTTCCAGTCCCTCAAAACTACACCATCCCATTGTGACACCACTGGATTGAAACCACAATGATGAATGCTAGAATTTACCACTTCTGAAATTAACCTCTTAATACCTTCCAACACAGCCTCAATTTGTGAAAAAATATTTCTAAAAATGTGTTTATTTCTTTCCCACTAAACTAACCACACTAACAGAGCTGGGGTGCACTTCCAAATACATGCAAATAGGGAATTCAGGTAAATAAATGGCCAAGACTGAAATAAATCCTATATCTTATTTGGTAGAGGAGTAAATTAGCGAAGCTTATTGAGGACAAAAGACCAACACTCTTATGCAAAAGTGCATTGTAGTAGGAAATGATCAACAGTCTTAATGTGTTCATCACACAACAAGCATTTAAAAGATTGTGTAATGCGGAATTTTTCCAGTCTATCAC
The DNA here is from genome assembly GCA_018584345.1 of Thuja plicata. Taxonomy (NCBI): domain Eukaryota; kingdom Viridiplantae; phylum Streptophyta; class Pinopsida; order Cupressales; family Cupressaceae; genus Thuja; species Thuja plicata. The sequence continues at coordinate 1,136,639 of MU223416.1, read as the reverse complement.
TAGTAAGGATCATGTTCTTTAATAAAATTCATGTGAAACATCCTGCCTTGGGAAGAACAACATGATTCTAGCAAAATGAGTAAGCGCAAGAAGGGACCTTATTGGAGTCAAGGTGCTAAATAATTATGTACCCCTCTTTAATAGAATACTTCCCATCCTTCACAGGAGCCAAAAATAGATTATCCTATTTATCTAACAAATATACTTCTCTAGATGAAAGTATTTTACAAAAATGTTCCTTCTATTGGTATGAAAGAATCAGTTCATCCAAATATTTCCATATAGCTTTACCTGAAAAAATGCAAATAGCTGCAACATAATTTATGAGTTGAGTACCCCATGTATTTTATAAAGTGGATATTATATTTTGAGGGATCAATGGAGATAACAAGATAGGTAACCCATTCCATGAGTCTCTCCAAAATTTGACACTTGTCCGTTTGTTAACCTCCCACAACACATACTTGTACACAACCTCTCTTGGAGTCATCATGAAGTTCCAAATTGCTGACCCTTTAGGGGGAATAATAATAGAAATAACATGTGTTGGATTATGATTATCAAGATACTTTTGTTGCATAATTTGACACCATTTTTTTGAGGATTGGTATACATTTGTCACACTAGCTTGCCCGCAAATGCTTTATTATGTTTTCCCAAGTCATGAACTCCTTCCCCCTGAAGAACCGGGACATGAACCATATCCTTCAAAGAAATAAGAGGAATCTTCTTCTCATTATTCATGTTCCCTGACCATAAAATATCCCTAATTAATTTTTAAATTTGCTGAATAACTGAAGACGGTGCTTTTAGGATTGCTAGGTAGTAATTAGGAATTGTCGAGAGTACTTATTTGATGAGTATAATTATACCTGATAGTGATAGCCATATAGCTTTCCATGCCACAACTCTATTCTTAATTCTATCAATGACTGAAGACCAATAACCTGATATGTTTTCTCCCACAAAAAATGGATTACCAAGGTAGGTTGAAGGCAGAAGGTCAACCGAAAACTCCAAAATTTGGACAATTTTATTGGAAATGATCCGATTCATGTTAAACAAATAGATTTTTTATTTCTTTGATTTATTTTCTGTCCTAAAGTTGCCGAGTATAATTCCAAAATGTGTTTAATCTATCTAACCTCTTTAACTAGAGACATACCAAACAGTAAAGTATCATCAGCAAATAGAGAATGTGTAACTGAAATGTTTGTGCCTCCAATGTGAGTCCCTTTCCATAATTCAAGGGTGTGTTGTCTTTGAATTTTCCTACTAAGTGCTTCAACAATTATGATGAATAATATAAGGAGAAAAACCCTGTTGAAACTCCATTGATAATAACAGAAAACCATGCTCCTGAAATACATGCTCTAATACATTTACACCATTATTTCAAAAAACCAAATTTGTGTAGAACTTGAAAGAGAAAATCCCAACACACTTTATCATATGCCTTCATCATATAAGGCTTGATGATAAATTTAGATGATTGATCATTGTTGATCGAATGGAGAACTTTGTGAGAAACCAAAGCACCTTCCATAGTTTCATGCCCTGGAATAAACCATCCTTGTTCTTGGGAGATAATGTATGGGATAAGATGTTGTAGTCTCAAATAAATTGCTTTCGTTATAATCTTGTAGGTTGTGTTGCGAAGGGAAATATGTCAAAAATCTGCAAAGGTTTTTGGCTCTTTCACTTTTGGGATGATAGTAATATTAGTAGTATTAAAGTATTTCAACATATATTTACTCTTTCTAGATTCCTCAATGACTCCCATAAACTCCCAACCAATAAAATCCAAACATGCCTGAAAGAAAAGTGTTGTATACCCATCCGGACCTGGGGCTTTGTCTAGGGCCAATGAAAAGACCACATGACGAAGTTCTTGAATAGTAAAAGGAGTCATAAGAATATCATTATCTTGTTGGGATATCAAAGTAGGAATAGCTTCAAGGATTTCATTGAGATGTTCTTGGGTTGGCGAAGGTACAAAAGTAGAGGCAAGGAGATTCTTGAAAAAATTAACCCCCTCATCTTGAATTTCTTGTGCATTATTTAAAACCTTTCCATTTTCTATATCTTGTCCCCTTCATGTAGCCATAGGTCCCATGATTTCTGCCTCTAGTATTCTTCCTCCCTACAAAAAAGTTCTTGCCATTCCTGTTGAAGTTATTTTTTATTATGATATGTATCATTATCCATACCTTTCTGAATAGTATGCTCATAGATGTCTGCTAAATGTTGTTTAACTATGTCCTTTTTCTTGAAAATGTTTTTGAACACCTTCTCATTCCAATTCTTAATAAGACCTTTGACATATTTCAACTTCATAGAAAATTGGTGCATTTTGTAGCCATCCACGTGTGGGGAGCTAACCCACCATTGTTTGATCAAAGGGATGAAATGAGGATGACAAAGCCACATCCTCTCAAACTTGAAGGATGGTTGATGACAAAATGGTACTGCTGCATTGTTTATAAAAAGAACTATCAGAAAGTGGTCTGATCATGGAAAAGACAAAATTTCCAATTGGAAAGAAGGATTCTTAAGCTTCCATTCTCATGAAACTAGGAATTTATCCAATTGGACTAAAATTTGTGCAAAGTACGCTCTCTTATTTGTCTAAGTGAATGGTACGTTTAAAGGGACAATGTCCATTAAATTGTTATCAATGAGGAATGAAGAGAAATCTTGAATAGTTCTCAAAGGTGGGCATATTCCTCCAAATTTATCTGACAACTTGAGAATAGCATTAAAATCACCACCCAGTACTACACTCTACTCACTATGATGTTGTAAAAGGTGATTCACTACATTCCACACTCTCTATTTATCTTGTGTAGAAGTGGGTCCATAAACATTGATCAATATTATGGATAAATCAAATTTAGAGATCTTCAAGAGTTGCCAATTATTATCATGATCAACCATCTGTCCTTGAATCATTTTTGGGTTCCAAAGAATAGCCAGACCTCTCGAAGCCCCCAATCCCTTGTCTATGAATAGAAGACCAGGTTTCCCATTTACCAATTGTTTTATCAAAAGTTTCTTGTGACATTTTAGTTTCGTGCAACAAAAAAATATCTGCATAAATATAATCAATCATCTGTTGATCCTACCTCTCTTGTCAGAGGAATTAATGCCTCTAACATTCCATGAGGCTATTTTCATTGCTGAAAAGGAGAACCTCTCATTCTCCTTGTCAATACTTTGGTGGACACAAATTTTTCATCCAGGGTGGATTGGATTCCTGCTGCAATTTCTTCCTTTGTTTTTGAACCCTTTGGCTTTCTTCCTCTTGTCTTTGGAGTTTTCTTGGGATGAGAAAAATGAGTAGGTGTTTTTTCTATGGAGAGAATCTGATGCTGATTGGTACCCTCAATAACCTCATTCTTTTCCAGACATTGGGATAGGTCATCCTTATCAACCTCTTTGTCATGTAGATCTTCAACAATCTTATCCTAAACCATACCATTACCAAATTTGAACATATCTTGGTGAATACATTCATCCATAATTAAATCATCTTTGGGTTGGAGGTGCAAAGGAAACTTCCTGTCAGCAATTTCTAGGGATAGACACTGATCAAATAGTAGCATTGAAGAAACAATGTCTATATGAGAGATGTTGTTATCCATGTAGACCTCTTGAATTTGGTGATTCCATGTTGACTGAAAATTATCAAAATTCCCGGTGTTTGTTGCATCCATAAGTACTAGATCTTGTCCTTTGAATAATCTTTTGGGACCAAAATAAGGGGATATATCCTCCATGCCACTGCAACCGAGAGAATTATCTGGCTCATACTCTATCATCTGAACCCCCTCTTCCTCTGCAATTTCTTCTATCATCTTAGTGGCAAGATCTGTAATCATCTGTTCTGTTGTTTCTTTGGCTCTACGTTCTACCTCTAGACATTTATCAAGCTTACGTTGAACATTAGGGAGGATAATGGGACATTCATGAAACATTAATTGGTGAAAAACATGATTAATAGAAGAAATATGAGAATTAGACAGAGTATATTCCAACAAACCCATACTTCATGAAGGAGGAGAATAATCCAACCATTGGGAAGTAAAGGATAAAATGGAGAAGACAGATTGTAGGAGAGTAGAAAATTTTACTTGCATACTCTGACATTGAATCCATACATCCTTACCACTCTTCTCCTTTGGATCTGAAGAAACATTTGTACCCTTCTCTTGAGCCTACTGGTTATTGACTGCACTAGGTATAGTTTGAACACAAGCCGAGGGACCATAATTGTGATCAGGATATACTATAATCTCTACCTTTTTTCCCCTGGCATTCAATATTAAAATGGCCAAGTTTCTGCTGATATTTGTTAATAGTAGACGGCTCTTGGATGATAATTTTTTGAACCCATTCTCCCCATTTAGATTTTATAGATATCTTTTGTTTGAAATATTTATGGCTATCGATAAGAATGCAGACTCTAACCTCATGATGGGGGAACTCAAAGGGGATAAGATCATGCCTTAGGAAAATACCCATTGTAATAGCAATACATTCAATGATCTTTGTATCTCTATGTTCTAATGGAAACAAGAGGGAAGGAAATCCATTGTGGGTAGAATCGGATAAGGCTAAGATCTGGCTTGAAGTTTGGTATCCAAATCATTGTAAACAAACCCGATCCCTTGCAAAACCATCCTTTATACTTATGGACCAAATCTCTAGCTTCTTTAGAATGAAAAATAGCGACAAAGAAATAGGATTCTGGGTCTATATAACTTAAATCTTTTAAGACCTCCCAGTATTGCATTTCCCATTCCTTAATATCTGATAACAATAATGTGTTGATAGAATACTTACCAATAAGAGTTGCTTGAAGAAGAAAACCAATATGCGATTGCAACATGCTCTCTAGCAAAGTGATTGTAGCCATATCAGTATCCAATGGTGTCATAGCTTCAGGTCGTTTCTTTTTCTAGATTTGCCTTGGTTTATTTGGATTGAAGGGGGCTCTATTTAGGAAGCCATCTGCAGGTATAGATCTTGATTATTCTTATTGGCATTCATCCAAATAGGCTCATAATTCAGATCTATGGGTATCCTAAATATATCTTTACCCATGCTCAACCTGTTCCCAACAATGATGTCAACATTGTGAGTGTCATTATTGATATTAGCCAGAAACCTAGGTGGGGTACCTTCACATATGTCAAATATTGGTTGTTTCTCCCTATAAGCTAGCTTAGCCTTGTTATTCCTGCCTATATTACTAGGATCTAATAGAGAGTGATTCATTGCAGAATGATGACAAGGTTTCTGAGCTTTATTTTTCAATTTAATATTTTCCCGCTCAAATTGAAATTCAAATTCTTGAATGAATTTTTTGTCTGTCGGTATGAGATCATCAATCAGGTACGCTTTTTTTGAAGATTCCCCAATTTAAAAATTATTAAAACCCTCATTGTGTTGGATCATTGAGAAGTGAAACCTAGGGTTTATGAAAAATGGCTTTGTAGGTTGGACAATAGCTTTTCCATAGAATATTGACCTGGGAGCTTCCGATTTTTCCAAATTTGTCTGAATATATTTCTTACCTGAGACATTTTCTACGCAAACGAACATCGCTGAAAACCATTTTTCCCCAAATCTCCACTAAATGCTTTGTCCGGTTGCATAATCGGAGGGCCTCTGAAAATATGGGCAAATTGAGCAAAGTCCCCATCACAATGCCCTGCATACTTGTTACTTCTACTATGCACTATGTTTTTTTCATGACACCATTCCTATGCACTATGTTGTTGTTGTGATGTCATTCCTCTACACCTATTAGCATGTAAAGTTAGTAAAATGAATAATCTTTCATTTCCTTCTGGTTTGGATTGATTTCATTATTTATTTTGAAAGATGAATTTTTTGGTAAAAACAATCAATAAATCCTCATGAAAGAGGTTGGGCTATCAGATTTTATACTTGGTTTGATTATATATTATCATGTTTAAATTATTTGCATTACTATTTACCAAAAATTAAAAAAAATTATATATAAGAGTCACTATCATCGTTAGTGATGGGTTCTTCTTATATAGTGAAATTAGAAGGAATGAGATAATTGTTGGCATTATGATGGATTTTTTAGTTGATGTGATGAGTTTGAGTTTGTCATTTATGGAAGATCCACAACTCTATTATTATTTTTGAATTGGTTGCAGATACTGATCGACAACCAGATGAATAGGTGAAGCAGTTTATGCTAAGTGTTCTAACTGGTTAATAGAAAGTGTTTTGAGTAGTGATAAAGTTTTTGATCACATTGGGAGTTGTATTTTTTACCGAAGCATTACTATGGTCAGAAAATTTTGTATTTATGGCCCCAATAGTTAACTCAATGCTTTGTGGAAGTTAGTATTTTGGTGTTGTGTTCAATATGAACTAGTTGAGTTACTGATTGGTACCTGTTGATCAGATGGTCAAGGTGATTAAGTAATTGTTAGTGTTTTGTAATAAACATTTTTATTATTTTTTGGGCCAACATGTTGGGTTTTTTTGGTATTGATTTTTATGAGTTAGGTCAATTCTCTGGGATGACTTGTGGATTTTTTGTAAATTTTTAACCGACTTAAGTACAACACTATAAAATCAAGCTAAATCATATGATTTAGGGTTGAAGATCATGTTATTGGTAGTTTCAATTAGAGATAGAGGTAGAGTATTGAACCAAATTTCATAGATTGGATTGGATTTGATAGGAAAACCGTGTGATTCCCAGATCAGCTATTTGAGTTCATTGCTCAAGGCTAACTCTAATAGGTTAGCGGGTTAAATCCTTTAATAGGGTGGACTATAAAAAGTTTTTTTTATAAATCCTTTAACAGGGTGATTTATGAGAAGGAGTTCTAAATCCTGTAGAGAGGTAGATCCTAACAGGCCTCTTTGTACTTCTAAAAAGGTACTAGTCACTTCTAACCAGGTGAGCCCCTAATAGGGTATTGTAAGCTCCTAATAGGGAAAATATTTTTACTTTAGTGAAGAGATTGTGGGTGTCATCCTCACCATGGTTTTCTCCCTCTTACAAGGGTTTCCATGATAATAATTAGTGGTGTTATGTGATATGCTTTGTGGATGTCTGAATTGTTTTACTTCTACTGCATAGTTACTCTTGCATGTTTTATTGCTTACAAGCTAGTTAAAAACATTATTGGATAATTGGTTGAATTAGTATACTTCGTGCTTGCATTGATTCACTCCCCCCCCCCCCCTCAGTGCTNGCTTGCATTGATTCCCCCCCCCCCCCCCCCTCAGTGCTTCTATATACTAAAAATGATATCCCAAGATGGGGTACAATGGTTTGTTGCAAGTTTGAGAACAATGAGAAGTTGGATGAGTTATTGATGTTGTCATTGATGTCAACATGTCTCTGTTATCTTTAGTGACTATTTATTATATATGTTCTTGTGTTTTCCATGTAGTGGTGTTGAGAGATATGTTCTACATTTCTTCTATATTGAAAATATATTCATACAATTTTTCTATGTTGTTAAGAAGTGTTTAGAGGTATTTGGTTTAGGATTTTGCGCTTCAAATCATAGCTCAAAGGAGTTGTTGTTTGACAGTGTTTAGTAGATTTTCTTGTGAGAAATGCATGCTCCACATTTCTCTTCTTGTTGTATTTTTGTGTTGTTTATTTATAATTATTCTTATAATGTTTTCATCTTCACTCAATTTACATGGTACAAGTTTTTTTTATTTAGAGGCATGTGTTCAAAATTTGATGGTGTTTACTCTAGGTTTGATCGACCTTGAGTGTTTACACTTTCACATAAAAATATTTGGTGAATAAAAATTAAAGAGTAACATGTATGATTTGTTTTTTGGTCCTAGTTAAGATGTGGTGTGGTCTATGTTTTAGTGGGAATGCTTAATTTCTGACCTGATTAGAATTATGTTTGGTTAATATGCTTAGTCAACCTTGCAAGATTTTGCAAGTGTGAGGATGGTATAAATAAAGGATAAATTGTTGAGGGAGTTAGTATGATAAGAATTTGCAAAAGATAATATATATCTATGTATGCATGGATATGAGTAATTCTAAAGTGTTGTGATATGCAGTGTGGACTTTCATGTGTTAGCTACCAAAAGTAGTGAGAAGAAGGTATCTAAAATATTTCATTCAAGTTGTAGAGGTGTAATAATGGTATATCTTTTCTCATTTATTCTTCTCCATCTGGGTAGTGATCCCTCTAATAGTGAGCCTTCTCCTAGGTAGTGATCCATATGGCAGTAAGCCTTTTCTTGCAATGAGCATTCTTTTTTAAAAGCACCTTAACTAATATCACCCTAATAAATGTTTATATAATCAAGAATTAATTTTTTATGTATTTTTTACCTTAATATGTTTCTCCACATAAATCTAGAGTTTCATTGTGTATGGTGGGTCTTTATTTTCACACGTTCCTTTCATGTTTACATTATTCTATGATTAAGGATTGAAATAAGTTTTTGTGGATCTAATTCATGAGAAGATTTATCAGTTTTATGCACAACTGATTCACCCCATTTCTTAGTTGTCTTGTACATTTAACATGGTCTTCCTAACATTTTGTCTCAATTATTTCCTATAATAATTTCTTAGTTGTGGTTTTAGGTTTGGAAGTTAACCTAGTTTTAGAAGAAGTTTTCAATGGTTTTCTTTTTTGAAGGGCCCACTTGTGCCGCTATTTCTAAATTCATCTGATAGCTTATATGCTAAATTTTAATCATAAAATGGGACTGAATAGTAATAATAGTCATCCATGGTTCTGGTAACATAAAAAATAGGGATATTGGGGATTATCCTTTTTTCTTGAGTTACATTCGAAAGGCAAATGACCCACTAGGTTCAAGTAGGTCCAAGCACTAAATGGGTGCAATGACCCTTCACTTATGTAGAATATGATATAAATTAAAAAATGGAATGTTGGATTTAAGATATAGGACTTGAAATAGTGAAGGATTTTGACCTTCAGCAAACACTGACTGACAATAATTAGACAAATAGATTCTACTATAAAAATGGAACCCAAATATAGTCACTAACTTGTAATTTCAATTTTGAGAAAAGTTGGAGGAACCAAGTTAGTTTAGGTGACTTGGTCTAGGACCAAGTGATATTGGGTGACTATGTCTTGGTGCTTTTGCCTATTTTGAGTCTCAGATTGCAGATAACCTCTTGTACTATCCACATCTGGTCATAAAATTGTTATCGCCTATTATTGAACATAGAAAAGAGGGAAATTTTTGTGTAGAGAATAATTTTCCTTGGTCAAACCTTGGTTGAGAAATCAACCTTGTAATTGAGATGAAATATTCTCATTTTATGTTGTAAAGTAGAAGCTAGATATGAAACATAAAATGTCTTATACCTTGTATTATTCAATACTTCTTCAAATGTGATCATAAGTGTTGATATAATAGCTTGACACCACACAAAAACCTAAAATGAAATCATGAAATACATGCCTTTCATAATGCATGTTTTAGCCTCTCCACATTTCTTAATGGAGAGAAAGTAGAATAGTTTGAAGAATTGAATGCTTGGATGCTCGAATTATTGTGGATGGATGATTATACATTGATCTTCTTCTTTGATGGTAGTCTCCTCTACTTGACCTTCAATGAGAGAGAGAGAGAGAGAGAAGCTTTCTTTCATGGAGAATATTGATTTGGAAATGCATTGTGATGCTTGAAATCTACCTTAGAATGCTTGATATGCAAAATCATAGAAGAGAGCTTGAATACTTTTCATATCCTCCTCAAATATGGAGAGGTAGGTTTCTTATTAACCTCTCTCAAGAATTTTTAGGACTCAAAACTTGAAGGGTTCCAATGGGATTTTGGATTTTCCATTTCACTATTGTTATATACCCCCAATCCAAATTTCAAGGAAAATATGGGGAACTAATCCAACCTGGACAACTTGGTCCAAGACCAAGTCAATTTTGGCAACTTGGTCCCACCAAAAAGCCTCCAAATTTGGTGTGGAGGTCCCAAATGGAGTGGGGATCCTGAAATGATAAGTATAATTGGGGCTATAGTACCAAAAATTGGTGGATCCCATACATGCTAAAATAGGGCTAGGCTAAAAGGGAATTATATAGTGATGCAATTCTAGCATGGTACAGTTCTAGTCATCCATAAGTGAATAACTCTTGGGTCATGGAAATTTTTTGTGAAATTCATCAATTCCACATTCTATGAAACACTGATGAGTTGGTTTCTAGCTCTAGTACCATATGTAACATGATAACTATCTCAAAATAAAAATATCTAACTTTTTACCATTAAAATACTATCAATTGATAAAAATAAAACTTACTCTTTTAATTACTTCTCAAAATTGAAATAGAAATAAAATCCTTATCAAATTTGCATTAATATTACCAACAAAAAATTTAACTTTTATTTCCTTTAATAAAGAAATGTAATCAAAGAGAGAAAGAGATGTTAGTAATAACTGAGAGGGGGGTTGAATCAGTGGCCTCAAAAATTAATCCTTAAAACTTATAACCACAAATTATTCCTCTAGTTATCTTCTGTCCTACAAGATGAATGCCTTGAAATACTTATATCAATTTTATACTTGTCGAAATGCTTTGTAAATCTCTCTTATGTATGATTACTGATAAGCTGTCAACTATTTACTAAAACACAGTAAATATGCAGAGTATACCAATAAATCCATAATTGCATATGTGAAATGTAAAATAGTAAAGTAATGAAACATTAACACATAACACATAGGTTTTTAATGTGGAAACCATGTTAAGGGAAAAACCACTGGGACCGGTACCCTAAATTTTCACTCTTATGAAGTGAGCTCTATTAGGAGCCAACCCTGTTAAAGGTTACAAACACACTGTTAGGTGTGACCTTGTTAGACGATTTAAAAGATAGTTTGTCACCTAGTATCTGGCATCTAATGCTACCATCCTTGATCAAACACTCACTTGGCCTATCAATAGGTATCAGGCATATCCAATGCTACTTTCTATGATCAAACTTTTTGATACTCCTTGGGATGTATCTCAATTGTAGAAGACTTTTAAGTCCTGCTCGGTTAAGAGACTTGATGCTTCAATGGTTAAAATGAAACATTAATGGTTTGTTCACACATACAACTTAATTGTAGATTTTCAGATCTATTGTAAGTGCATTACCTCTCTGATCAATATAGTCAATTCTATACCTTTGCTCCACACTGTTATGCTCTATGATGTTGTCTCACTGTTCATCGTTGTCTGTAGAATCTAGCTCTTTCCTCAACTTGATTAATCAGGTCTGAATGAAGACTTTCTTCTCCTTCAGAATCTCGTTAGCATCTTCCCTCTTTTCTCTTCACCCCACACACAATTCATAATGAATTGGGTTTGTCTCTATATAGACATGATTTACATTTTCTTGGATTTCTTGATTCTTGGCGTGATCCACAATTCTCGCCAATTATATTTAAAGCAAAACTCTAGTTTTATCTCAAATAGATCTTCTTGCCAACTAGACAAATCAGCTTTAAATCAATTACTTATCTCTGGCTTTATCTGGATGATTAAAACAATGATAAGTATCAGTTAAGTCTATTTATAGCTCTTGACAGCTAAGAATTTTGTCATTTCTAAACTCTCTATTCTGTCGGTCAACACTTTAGTTAGTCATCGATGATAACTGATTGTTCTGTCGGTGTGACTTTAGTTGTCATCGGGATCTTCGTCCTTGTCTTTTTCATCAGGCAACACTGTAAATTTGTGTGTCGGGTTACACTATGTTTTTCTTGTCGGGAAACATTGTGACTTTTCTCATCAGTAATGCTATGCATTTGCTCGTCGGGTAACACTATGACTTTTCTCTTTTACTTTGTCTGTCAGTGTGCACTATGTCGGTGTATATAGTCACTTAGTGAATACTTGACTTATATGCATTACTAATAGCATAGCCTTTGATTCGTCAGTGCTTTGAAGTCTTTGGAAGTATTTCCATGACCATACAGATTATATCAAGTTGAAATCAATGACAATACAATACATTAACTGATTTAATGCCTTGCATGATCATCAACTTAACATCCTCAAAAATTCAATCAGTTACATATCATCAATCTCTCCCTTTGGCATTGATGGCAACATACTACATTATCATACTATACTATTGCTAATACAATATGAAATATACAATTTCATCAAGCTTTCCTAATGTAACTATTACAAATGTCTGGCTCTCGGTAAGCTCAAATAGCTTAGATTTGATTCTTGCAAATTTCTATATGTCTTCAATCCCTTCACTGGATAGATGTAGAATATTTCTCTCTCTGATGTGATGTGTTATTCTCTAGTGTCAAACTCTCTCCCTTTGACTGTTCTCCTTTCTTGTGATGTCTCTTGTCAGCAATTCTTTTCCTTTGTGTGTACTCTCCCTTTCTGATTACATCTCTCCCTTTGGATTCTTTGATGGATATGATCTCTCCCTGAGTTGATAATGGATATAATCTCTCCCTTTATATAATGGATATAATGTCTCCCTTTATCTGTATGATAATATGAGATATTTCTCTCCCTTAGATGATAAGAAGTGATAATGGATATAATCTCTCCCTTTGACAACAATGCCAAACAAACATTTTGCCAAAAAAAAATTTGACAGTAATGCCAAACGGGTCCTATTTATCCATAATATATTTCTTGAATTTCCCTATCCATCGGTAATAACTTTGGTCCTCGGAGTATATAAATACCTTGTTGTGTATAGATTTATCTTTGAAGTCCATCTCTCTGCTTGCATCAACATGAATGATATTCTGATAATGTAGGCTGATGTAGCCTTCTAGTCATTTTACTGACTAGTAGACAAGGGTCTGACCCCTAGTCTCTTTCTCAAGTATTCAAATGTATCCTTGGGCAGTAGCTTGGTGAAGATATTGGCCAATTGTTCTTTTGATTGCACATACTCAAGTATTACCTCCTTTTCCTGAACTTGTTCTCTCAGAAAATGATACTTGATGGCAATATGCTTTGTTTTAGAACGCATGATTGGATTCTTGGAAATGTTTATTTCACTTGTATTATCACAATAGATAATTACTGGTTCAAGAATTTTCATATGCATACCTTCCAGTAACTGTTTGATCCATGCAATATTTGAGTAAATTGCAGCAGCAGCAACATACTCTGCTTCTGTAGTAGACTGGGAGATGCATCCATGCTTCTTGTTGATCCATGTGACAAGTATTTCACCCATAAAGAATTCTCCTCCAGTTGTGCTCTTCTAGTCATCAATATTTCCAACCCAATCAGCGTCGGTAAAGACCTTAAGTTCAAATTTTCCTTCTCTTCTATACCATAAGCCATATTCCTCAGTATTCTTTAGATATCTTAGAATTATTTTCACAGCAGTCATATGTGATTCCCTAGGATTAGAAAAAAATCTTGCAACAATTCCTACAACATGTGCAATATCTGGTCTAGTATGTACAACATACATGAGTTTTCCAATCATTAATCTGTACAAAGTCTGATTTACCTCTGATGACTTGTCTTCCTTTGTCAACTTACATCCAGTTGCCATCGGTGTTCCAACTGGTTTAGACTCTTCCATCTTGAATATTTTTAGTACTTCCTTGATGTATTTGGATTGTGTAATGAAAATACCTTCATCTTGTTGCATGATCTATAAACCAAGAAAGAACTCGATCTCTCCAAACATAGACATCTCAAACTCTTTTCTCATTTTATATGCAAATGATTTGCATAGCATATCATTGCCTCCAAATATGATGTCATCAACAAATATCTTAGCAATCAAAATGTTAGCCTCGGTATCTTCCTTCAAATAAAGAATATTGTTTTCACTAGTTCTTACAAATCCAATACTTATAAGATAGGAATGAAGTCTTTCATACCAGGCTCGGGGTGCTTGTTTCAATCCATACAAGAATTTGTGTAGTCTACATACCATTTCCCTCTTGTCTGGATCAACAAACCCTTCTGGTTGTTCAATGTATACCTCTTCTTCAAGTATTTCATTTAGGAATGCAGACTTGACATCCATTTGATATACCTTGAATCCTTTACATGAAACATAAGAAAGTAATATTCTCACTCCTTCTAGTCTAGCAACAGGTGCAAAGGTCTCTCCATATTCAATCCCTTCTTCTTGTGAATACCCCTTGCATACTAGTCTTACTTTATTTCTGGTGACTTCTCCATTCTCATTCAATTTATTCATAAATATCCATTTTGTACCAATGACATTCTTGTCATCGGGTCTCGGTACAAGTGTCCATGTCTTGTTTTTCTCTATTTGCTCAATCTCTTCATTCATAGCACTTATCCATTCATCATTATCAAGTGTAGCATTGACAGATTTTGGTTCATAATCACAAATAAGACATCCTGTATTTAGAGACTTACTTATGGTTCTCATACCAGTCTTCTTGTCTCCAATGATATGGTTATGTGGATGGTTCCTTCTGACATATCTGGCAAGTACAGGTTTAGCTCTTTTTCTATCAGCTTGATCATCATTTTGTCCTTCATTCTATTCTCCATCACTTTGTGCATCATTTTGAGCAATATCCTGATCGTCGGTATTTGCATCCTGATGCTCAGGTGCAATGATCTGTTGCTCAGGAGCTCTATGTTGTTGGTCAAGTAGAGTGTCAGGTTCTTCATTGTATACAAACCTATTGTAGTCCTCTGGTTCTTTAGTGCTTTCCTTTTCATTCTTCTCTGCAAATTCATCTATCTTTACATTTTCACTTTCAACAATTTTGTTAGAGGCTTTATTGAGACATTTATAAGCCTTGCTCTTGGTGGAATACCCTAGAAAGATTCCTTCATCACTCTTGGAGTCAAGTTTTCCATTTCTATCATCTTTTAAGATATAACATTGACTGCCAAAAATTTTGAAATAACTCACATTGGGTGTGTATCCATACCAAAGCTCATAAGGTGTCTTCTTGGTGTCTTTCTTCAATTGTACTATGTTTAATGTGTAAACAACAGTACTGACAGCTTCCCTCCAGAAGATTTGGGTGATTCATTTCTCTATCATCAATGTCCTTGCACAATCAACTATGGATCTGTTCCTTCTTTCAGCAATTCCATTTTGTTTTGGTGTTCTCAGTGTAGATACCTATCTTTTGATTCCATGCTCATTACAAAAGTTAGTGAATTCATCTGAAATAAATTCCCCTCCTCTATCTGATCTTAAGCATTTCAACTCTTTACCATTTTGTTTCCCAACCATTGCCTTATACCGTTTAAACATCTTAAATGCTTCTGGTTTATCTTTTAGAAACATGATTGTCATCATTCTAGAGTAATCATCAACAAAGAGAATAAAATATCTATCACCATAATAACTCTTTGTCCTAATAGGTCCACATAAATCAGTATGGACTAATTCTAGAATGGCATCAGATGTATGGGTTTTGCTTTTGAAACTAGACTTTGTCATCTTACCTTTTTGACAATTCTTACACATGGTATTGTCAGGCTTGGTCATCATCGGTAAGCCTCTTATATTTCTCTTTTTGCTAATCTTTATCATGTTGTCAAAGTTCACATGACACAATCTTTTGTGCCACAACCATATGTCTTTGTTTCTAGTCATTAAGCAAGTGGTGTCAGTATCATTCAGATAGAATAAGTTACCTTTTGTCTGCTCACCGGTACCAATCAATTTTCCTAATTTATTGAAGATCTTTGCCTTCTTATTTTCAAATGCTACTCTGTGACCTGAATTATTCAACTAAGAAACACTCAATAGATTATAATTCAATCTATTTACCCAATAAGTATTTTCACATTTTATCTGGTTTTTCAACAGTATGGTTCCTCTACCTTCAACTGGACAAGGTGTGTCATTACCCATTCTTACTGAACCACCTTTATAGTATTCAAAAGTCTCAAACTTTTGCTTGTCACCGGTCATATGGTGAGTGCAGCCACTATCTATGATCCAGACATCATTTTTACTAACTTTAGATATGAGTACAGTTTCTACATACCTTTCTTCATCATCATCTGAATCATCTTTTACTACCACAAACACCATCTCGATGTCTTCCTTAGATTCAGTGTCAGTGTCATCATCTTTGCATTTTTCTAGGTAACTGCCTTCTTTCGTTTGTCCTTGTAGTCTTGGGTATCTCTTCTTTCTGATTGTCGATAGCTTCTGTAATCACCTCTGTCAGACTTCTTTTCAAATGATCTGTCATTACTTCTATCATCTTTTCTTATGTTAGTACATCTTGCAGCAAAGTGTCCAATCTCTTTACAGTTAAAACAAACAAGTGGTAATTTACCTTTGTATTTACCTTTGCCTCTCTGCCTTCTTCTTTCCATAAGTGCTTCAATTTTATCTTGATCTTCTTCTTCACTTTCACTATCACTATCTTTTCTCATAGTATGTTTATGACTTGATTTACTTATTCTCAAATGAAATCAGTCTTCCAATCAAAATATCTAGAGTAACAGTACTATTTGCTACCGCTCTCATTTCTTGTATGGCAGATACTCTAATAGAATAAGTAAGCAGTAAGGTTCTTAGAATTTTACTTACCACTCTATCTTCTTCTAGTACATCTCCAACTCCTCAGATAGCATTGACTACCTCTTTGATTCTTGTGCTGTACTGAGTGATGTTTTCACCTTATTTCATTTTGAGATCATCAAACTTTCCTCTAAGGATTTATGCCTTGGCTCTCAAAACATTCTTGTCACCACCATGTACAAGCATCAATTTGTCCCACATCTGCTTTGTAGTCTTTCAGGTTTTGACATCTTCAAATTTAGCATCAGAGAGTGAAGAAGCAAGTTCTATCATCATGCAGTTGTGTGCATGCTTCTCTCTCACTTGTTCAACTATTGGTGCTCCTACGGGAAACACGTATTTAGTATCTAAGTATTAAGTAACATCATTTCCAATATGTAATAAGTGGAGTCTTATTCTGCTCTGCCATGAGGCAAAATTATCTTTATTCAACTTGGGCACATCTTGTCTGTTCATCTTGTGATCTTTAGCTTAGGTCTTGAAACCTTCCTTCTAAGCACACAAGCTCTGATACCAATTGTTAGTAATAACTGAGAGGGGGGGGGGTGAATCAGTGGCCTCAAAAATTAATCCTTAAATCAACCCTTAAAACTTATAACCACAAATTATTCCTCTAGTTATCTTCTATCCTACAAGATGAATGCCTTGAAATACTTATATCAATTTTCTACTTGTCAGAATGCTTTGTAAATCTCTCTTATGTATGATTACCAATAAGCAATCAACTATTTACCAAAACATGGTAAATATGCAGAGTATACCGATAAATCCAGAATTGCATATGTGAAATGTAAAACAGTAAAGTAATGAAACATTAACACATAACACATGGATTTTTAATGTGGAAACCCTGTTAAGGTCAAAACCACTGGGACCGGTACCCCAAATTTTCACTCTTATGAAGTGAGCTCTGTTAGGAGCCAACCCTGTTAAAGGTTACAAACACACTGTTAGGTGTGACCTTGTTAGAGGATTTAAAAGATAGTTTTTCACCTAGAATCTGGCATCTAATTCTACCATCCTTGATCAAACACTCACTTGGCCTGTCAATAGGTATCGAGCATATCCAATGCTACTTTCTATGATCAAACTTTTTGATACTCCTTGGGATGTATCTCAATTGTAGAAGACTTTTAAGTCCTGCTCGGTTAAGAGAGTTGATGCTTCAATGGTTAAAATGAAACATTAATGATCTGTTCACACATACAACTTAATTGTAGATTTTCATATCTATTGTAAGTGCATTACCTCTCTGATCAATATAGTCAATTCTATACCTTTGATCTACATTGTTCTGCTTTGTGATGTTGTCTCACTATTTGTCGGTGTCTATAAAATCTAGCTCTTTCCTCATCTTGGTTGATTAGGTCTGAGTGAATACTTTCTTCTCCTTCAGAATCTTGTTACATCTTCCCTCTTTTCTCTTCACCCCACACACAATTCTTAATGAATTGGGTTTGCCTCTATATAGACATGATTTACCTTTTCTTGGCTTTCTTGATTCTTGGCGTGATCCACAATTCTCGCCAATTAGATTTAAAGAAAAACTCTAGTTTTATCTCAAAGAGATCTTCTTGCCAACTGGACAAATCAGCTTTAAATCAATTACTTATCTCCGGATATATCTAGATGATTAAAACAATGATAAGTATCAGTTAAGTCTATTTATAGCTCTTGATAGCTAAGCATTTTATTGTTTTTGAACTCTCTGTTCTGTCAATCAATACTTCAGTTAGTCATCGGTGATAACTGATTGTTCTGTCAGTGTGACTTCAGTTGTCATCGTGATCTCCATCCTTGTCTTTTCCGTCAGGAAACACTGTAAATCTGTCTGTTGGGTTACGTTGTATTTTGCTTGTCGGGCAACAATGTGACTTTTCTCATCGGTAATGTTGTGCATTTTCTCATTGGGTAACACTATGAATTTTCTCTTTTACTTTGTCCATCGGTATGCACTCTGTCAATGTATACAGTCACTTAGTGAATACTTGACTTATATGCATTATTGATAGCATAGCCTTTGATTCATCAATGCTTTGAAGTATATGGCAGTATTTCCATGACCATACAGATTATATCAAGTTGACATCAAATACAATACAATACATTAACTAATTTAATGCCTTGCATGATCATCAACTTAACATCCTCAAACATTCAAGCAGTTACATGTCATCAAGAGAGACAGTTAGGGTTTACTCTTTCTTTTCTCCATCTTGTAATCTCTTATAATCCTTGACATTACAAGGAGAGGGATAGCAACATCCCTCTGATTTTCCTCTCAACCATAGACCAATGGTCCCTCACACAAATTTTAATTAGAAGTGGTCTTATCCTCATAAATGTGAATATATAAGGCTAGGTTTGATTGTCATCGAAGCCTAGTATTTAGAACCTACATAACTCTGATTTTATCACACACTATAGGTATCTCCCAACTAGCATTACCATCTAACTAGGATGTGTATCTAGTTCATGTGAACTAATGATCGCATGAAACTACGCTACACCACCTCAATCAAGGTTTATAAATAATCTAGAAAAAAACTCATACTATCATTATTCGCCACCCTTACTCAACTTGCATATAAACACAAAGTTCAACTAACTCACTGGTCTTAATAACCACCAACAGGATAACTTCCAATGTCTAGTGACATCAACGGTATTAATGATCTTCAAGGAATTTTGACACACTAACAAGAAACTACTCATTTTCTAATGACTCAAATAATCATATGAACTTTAAGGGATTGTGACCTAGTAACAAGAAACTTCTTAATTGTCTACCAACTCAACCGATCATAACAACCTTAATGAAATTGTGACCCGCTAACAAGCAAATAATCAATTGTCTACTCACTAAAATAGTCGCAATGACCTTCAAGGAATTGTGACCTGCTAACAAGAATTTGTTGTTTCTTAGGTCAAATTAATAATATACTATGCATAATTACATTTTATCTGCATTAACATGATGTTTAGGTCAATTAATCACTTCTTGCAACTACATGGGTGTTATATAACTTTCTTCCCTATTTTGTCACATTTCTAGCTTATTATGGACTGCTCCCTATATTAAGATAGAGATGTTGAAGAGGATGACAAAATTATATTATAAAGATAAGTGTTCATTCACATGAGCATGTTTACTATGGATCATTATTATAGAGAGGTTACATTTTTAATCTTTACTATGGATCAACTCGCCTATACAATTGGCGAGCTAAAAAAAAGATGAAATTTCCTCCATCTAATCTTTCCATTAAGTTCAAGAGACTTAGATGATAATCGATCAATAAGTGATCATTTTTTTATTTTCTTATGCAGATGGAGATATGCTCTTAATTCAAATAAATAATATGGAAATTGTTCCAACCAATTTTGAATCATCCATACCAAAGGTCTTTAGAATCTCCTTGATATATTTTGCTTGTGTAATATATATCTCATCCTTTACCTGTTGAGTTTGAAGTCCAAGAAATAACTTAATCTCTCCAATAATAGACATTTCAAACTCCTTTCTCATCTCCTCAGCAAAAGATCTGCACAATGTGTCATTGCCTCCAAAGATAATGTCATCAACAAATATCTCAGCAATTAAAACTTTTTTATTACTTTCACATTTCAGATATGCATTGTTATTGTCACTAGTTCTTTGAAATCATATTTGGATTAGATATGGATGCAATCTCTCATACCATACTCAGGGTGCTTGTTTTAAGCCATACAGTTCTTTTAGCATTTTTCATACCATGTCTCGGTTAGTATTCTTCATCTAGTCTTGTTGATGAGAAAGTAGTAGTGCACATCCAAAGGTATGGCTCCTTTGTCATCTTACTTTAAACCTTCTCATAATTTTACTCAGCTTAATGAACCTTTACATAATGTGTTGATGAAGTGTCTTAATTATAATATGTTAATTCTTCCTCCCATTAATCTATTTGATCCTAAAAAACCTAAATCCAAATACTTCAATCCAAAAGCTTTCTATCAATATCACTACCAACCTGTTCATGATACTCAAAAATATTTCCACTTGAAATTTTTCATCCAAGACCTCATTGATTCCAATGTCATATTTGTTGAAGGTGTGAATGATCAAGGAAAAAAATCCATAGCACCTCCTAATCAAACTTGAAAATCTGTATTGATCCTTTACCTTCCCATTCCACTAATACCATTGATTCTACCAAACCTTTTCCTTCTTCCTCCCATGTTGTTGTATATGACAATGAATCTACTCAATGAATCAACCAAAGCCAACAATGTGGTTAATCTTATTGATCAAACTGAATTCAAACCTAAACCTGAATGTGAACCTGAGATTCCCATTACCTTTGATCCTAGTGAAACTATTAAGGCTCGTGATCCTCCTCTATGCATTGTTGCAAGAGTTAATGGCCTTCTTTCTCATTGTGTCCTTATAGATCCCACTTGTATAATATATATTATAATTGAAGAACATATTTACACGAAACACCTACAATGTGATTTATATGACAAATCTGATGTGACAATTCAAACTCGCAATGGTTTCACTTATCCTACCCATGGTTCTATCACTTTTCTTCTATAAGTTAGTGTAAAAACTTTATATGTCACCTTTGTTGTAATACCAACTTCTAATTAGTTTCAATGTTTGACTTAGTCTTCCTTGGCTCACCTCCATGAAAGTTGTAGCCTCTCCTATCGACAAGTGTTTGAAATTTCCTCACAATGGAGAAATCATCATTGTTAATCGTAGTCTTTTCCAGTCCTTAACATCTCAAAAGTCCATTGATATTGACTTCTTTTGGCCTTCTATACCTCAACCCACTCACCCTCAAAAATCTAATATCTTTTGATCCTATTATAAATACAAAATCCAAAAGATTTGTGAACTTAGCAATCCTAAGTGCATTCCATCTCCTTTCCCTAGACTTGGAATTCTTCCTACACCACCTACACCTCATCTTTATGCTTTTGTTCCACCTCCTATAAATTACAAACCTTCTACCTATACTATCTCTCATCCTAGTGAGGTTCCTTCATGATGAAGGGTACTCCCCTTACTTAATCAAACACACACAACACAATAGGAAAATATACATAATTTTACAAGAACATAACAATGGAAAGAAAGAAAACACTTACTTTCTATTATTTTCAATGAATTGACATTACAATATTTAGAAAAGTAACATGCTATAGCCACATGGGCATTTTTATTACAATAATCTGCAAGACAGAGCCACAATCTACTTTCTGGAACTGAACTCTAAAATCCCCCTTCATCCCTATATAAATAGCATAATTAACCACCTTAGAATATTCTAGAAAGTGAAAATTTCCCATTTTGGCGCCCAACGGTTTAATTTCTCGTCTTAAGTTATTTTTCTCACTATTCCTTTTGTATTGAAACTTGAGCGTGAAGGCCAAACTTCCAAAAACCATAACTTGTGAACCATTGAGTTGATTGGTGATTATGACCCAATTTAGGAAATGCCACAAAGTGATGTACACCTTATGTTTGCAAAGCGCCAGCCGATCAAACTTTGACCCCTTTTGGAGCCTCTAAGGCCTTCAAAATTGACTTCAAAGTTTTTGTACCACCTTGCCAAAATAGAAAGTGCAATATCTTCAAAACTAGACTTGATCTTTCCATGAAACTTTATCGACATGCTTATATATCTAGAATGAATCTCCAGGGAAGCAATTGGAAAAATTTGTGCTCACATGAACAACTTACTAAAAATAGTAAAATTTTCAAAAATAGTAACCTTGTCCAAAGATATCCCTTATTGAAAATTAGACAATATTTTTGGGTGATGCAAGATTTCTTTTACACCCTGGATGCTCCTGCATCACTTCAATACTTTCCCATAAGGAAGAAAATGATCCAATGTTGATTCATCCCAAACCAAATCAAATCTTTAGCCAGACAAAACGTAACCATTGTGCCCATGATCTTCATTGTAAATGCCATGCTAGAGCCTGTGTGCATGCTTCCCAAAACCTTTCTTCCCCTAAAAATCTATTGATGCTTTGATTCCATTTGACCAACCTATGCATATCCCAAGGGAGGAAGTCAAGATAAAAAAGATGGAATTGAATAAACATGATAATTCTATTCATATCATGGATTATATTACGATTAATTTGGATGATAAAGATACCTTGGATGATGATGTTTTTGATGTTCCTAATGCAACTAACAATGATATTCATGCTATTAATTATGACGATATGTATGAGCTTATTGATGTTAATCATGATTTACCAGTTATATTTTCACAACAATTATCTCTTAGTCCTATGATGAACAAAATGACTCATCTTTATAGCATGGTCCTTGTTTGGAATTGGTTATTGTTCCATCTACCATTCTTGATGTTGTTCATCTTGCGTATTGCACACCTTCTCCGAACATTACAAATAGAGATGGGGGGAAGGCAATATGCTTGACTAGATCCTCTTGTGCAGTGGATTTCATGTTCTTGTTTATTTTTTATGATGTGCTTCCCCCATAGCGTGCTACTTTTTATATGTTTTGTTTATATTTCTTTAGACGACCCTTGTTTCTCCATTAGTGCAAGGTGATAAAGGAATCAAATCATTGTGATGTTCCTCTATTTTTATCTCATTTCTTTTATAAGTTGTTAAATGTTGTTTTGTGTACGTTCCACTATTTGTAAATGTGCCTTTGTGATGTATGATTGGGGATGATGCAAAATGGTAGCTACCTATTATTTTTGGTCTCCATGATGTCGGCCCAAAAAGACTCTTCTTCGTGACTCTTACGTGATATTCTTCCATTGTGCTTGTAGTTCTGCTACCTTGGGGGAATGATGAAATTTCATTTTGATATAATATACATGTATTATCATATGATCATATTGACCCCCAAGTTAGTAGATACCTTTCATGCTCTCTTTTTTTATGTGTTTCATTTCCCTTGGCTTCTCCTTTCTTTGGGGCATCTCGTAGTGGAAACATCTCTTGTTGGATGTATGTACGCTCTGTTAAATCCATTGCTCCTATTAAGGTATTTGTAATTTCTTTGACATAAGAGAATACAATCTTCTCAATATTCTTTCACACTTTGAACACACACACAATGATTCAATATTACCTATCATGGATCCTTAACTGATCCCGCTTTCGCTTGGTCCTTTGACTAACCATGCACACTTGGTCCTTTGACTGACCATGCACACTTAGTCCTTTGACGACCACCTTTTGGATCGTTAGACTGATCCTCTTTGATGGATTGACTAGTAACTACATAGCTTGCTTTTTTTTCAATGTCATATTTTGCAACACCTTTTCTTTGCATGATCCATGGCAAGGCAACTACTTGGGCTAGTGGTCATGCCCTCTTTCTCTCTCTCTCTCTTTCTTTCTTTCTTGAGAAATGCCTCTCTTATCTTGGTTTTGGATTTGATGGAGACTTAAGTTACTTGGGAGCTTGATGTTTTTCTTTCTTTCTTAAGTTACTTGGGAGCTTATCCTTAATTAACTTTACATATCCTCAACAATTTACTGATGCTCGGTTGACACAAACTTCGCTGGGTATATATTGTTCCCAGTAAACTGACATCATAACTTAGTGTTATAGATAAAGAACACATTACTTTGCCAATGTGCCAACTGATCAAGTACCCTTGTAATTTCCCATAACTCAACCATTTTACTCGGTCTTCTTATTATCCTTGCCTTCAAATCTTCTTCAATAATCAATAGATATGGTACTCAAACAGATATCAATAGTCTCGCCAATTAAGGTAAAGCACGATTGGTCCACACTACTTAAATGCACGGATAACCGTAATTAATGCATGGATCCAAGATTTAAGTAATGATTGCTTTGGAGAAGTAAATTAAATGCAAATGATGGAAAGATCCATTGGAACCTAACCTAAGATCTACGATCTTGATTAAGCGGCAAAGATTTATTTTACCTAGATGAAGAGGTATAAGATAACCTCGAGGAGTTATTCAAGTTGTGAGATGAATGTGAAAAGTGTATGCAAGAGGATTGCATGGTTAATTGACCGATTGGCATGATCTAGCAGAGAAGGTTGAACAGAGAAGCAGAGAGTTGTGAAAGTGATTGCTTGACGGATTTCCAAGCAGATCTGAAGATTGAAATGAGAATAGAGGCCACTCAGTGAATTAGCATAAGAGCTGAATTGGATCTGGATTTGCAAAGTAAGTTGTATGTATCAGATCACACCTGTCGATTACTTTCTAACCATTGTATCAGTCAAAATCCTTTAACCAGGTTTACCTAACAGTCATTGTATAAATCATTTGAGCAAGGTGACATTCAGGTGGAATGTTCTAAGACCTCTAACAAGGCCACTCCTGACAGGGTGATTAAATCCTTTAACTAGGTCACATTTAGCAATGTGTTTTGTAACCTTTAACAGGGTTGGCTCCTAGCAGAGCTCACTTCAGAAGAGTGAAAATTTGGTAGCATATTACTAGTGGTTTTTCCCAATTTGGGTTTCCACGTTAAATATTAGTGTCAACTTGTGTGAATGTTTATGTTGTGTTTTACTGTTAAGTTTCTGCAAGCTGATTACATTTGAACAGTAAACTGCATATTTATGTTGTTGACTTATGTTGCTGCTACCAAGCAGATCTGAGTTGTTTAAAGTGCTATAAAGTAACAATTGGTACATCTAGACCTGAGGATAACTGATTCACCCCCCCCCACCCCTCTCAGTTATTCCAAATTCATTCTAACAGAGATGTCATTTGCAATTGTCATGCTCAATTTGACAATGCAAGTTTCTGAACATTTGGTCAGTTGTTGTAGAGCCAAAAATTGTCCACTTTGCTTAGTATATTATTTTCCAAGGTTTTCTTGTGGGGTCAACACTTCTTCATATATGTGTCTAATACCCTTGTTTCCCTTTCTATGGGTTGATAGAATCACTAAAACTCCTTTTCTCATTTTTTCCTCAAACTCAATAGCTTTGTTACTAGATTCATGACTTATTTTTCCCTTTTTGCCTAGAACCTTTTTCTTGACACATGGCTCTATTTGAGGATTGGCCTCATGTTTCTCGTTCACACTTATTTTGCATGCTCTTAGGGTGGATACTCTCTTTAGTATTTGGAAAGATAGAAATTCAATCATTTTTTCTCATTGTACAGTTGATTAGCATGTTTCACTTTACTTTAAAGCTACCATTTGTTCTAATATTTTTTTGCAGATCAAGGTGCAAACCAACAACGTTACCCTAGAAGTAACCCACCTTCAGGATCTACTTGACCACTAGGGAAATACCCCTTGCACGATCGCCAAAGTTCCCCTGTCTTTGTCCTTGTCCTATAGTCGTTCTCCTTTACGCCAGTGTCAAAGAAGCAGATGAAGCTCTTCAACCCCATGCTTCCCCCTACCATAACAAGTCGGTGAAAAAAGTGCGTCGCAGTTTGGTCCACAATGCTTTGTTTTACGTCTCTCTCAAGTTGCTACTTCTGAGTAGCTTAATGAAGATCCTTCTGAGAGGACAAATAGTGCTTCTAGATGGGTGGCTATTGATTCTTCCAAATAATTTCCTCAACTAACTTTGGTCGTTTCTCCACTCACACTAAAGATAAAAGGAAAGAAATTCTCATATGAATAACATTCACAAAATCATACACCTCATACTCCTTTATATGCACATCAATCACCATTACCTTCTTTGACATACACCAAAAACATTAATCTCTCTCTAAAAGAATTCTATGCCTTGGATTTTATTCAAAGTAATTGCTTAGAAAACAAACAACAAATAGACTGATGGTTAAAGTTGCATCGTTGGGAGAACAAGACATTTAAGTGAGGACGTGTACCTTTGGCTCCACACGCTTGGTTGACATGATAAATGTGAAGGCCCCCCAAGAAAGGAGGATACAAAAGCGAACAAGTTAGCTAGAAAAAAGGTGATAAAGATGCAACTTCACTATCTTGAAGTGAGAGTTGGCGTGGAACACATTCGTCATGCTTAGTTAATCATTGGAACGCTGGGGTGGCAGAAGCGCACAAGGCACGAAACCAACATTTTCCTACTTTAGATTTACATGCCAACTCAAAAGTAGACTAACCTTGTTTTCGCCAAATAAAGTGCCCGTTTACATTAACGAGGCAATGTTTTTAGTTACTTGGATATTAATTTATCATTTGGGGGAGATAAATAAATAAGAGTTTTGGAATATCAAAATTTTAAAAGTATATATGTTATATTAGTTCTATATGTTATTTTTTAAAATACAAAAATCAACTATTATTCTTGATAGTTTGGTCAAAGGATTATAGTTTAGATATATGTTATAGAATGTTAATTTAATTTGATCAAAACATTGTAGGTTAGATCTATGTTCTTTTATAATGTTAATTTCAAAAAAGTAAAGATCAAATCTTTTTTTATATTTTTATATTTATGATAGTTCGAATTAGATGTATGTTTCTACAAATGTAATTCCAAAATATATAGATTATATATTATTTTCTTATTCATGACAGTTTAGTCAAAAGGTGATTTATAATTTAGATCCGTGTTATTGTAAATGTGAATTCTAAAATATAGAGATTAAATATTGTTTTCCTAATTGTGATAGTTTAGCCAAAAGACAATTTCTACTTTAGATATATGCTACTTAGTAATGTTATCATCTATTATATAAAGACAAAAATATTCCTCACTCATAACAAAGTAGCTAAAATTTATAAAAACAGATTCTATATATATATATATATATATATATATATATATATATATATATATATATATATATAATCTAAAAAATACTAAATCCTTAAAATTCTCAAAACAATTTAACTAAAAAAAAATTAAGAATTTTTCATCCACAAAGTCATTTTAGCTTTCACATACATGAGCACTAGCCTTACGTAGGAGCACTAGTCTTACGTAGGAACACTAGCCTTACGTTGAACCTCTTTGGCTAGGGGCCAAGAACTAAGAGGTATCCATTCTCTCAACTTCACTCGTTTTAGATACGACCGTAGCACGAGCCTTAAGTTGATCCTCTTTGCTAAGAGCCAAGGATTGAAAGGTATTTGTTCTTGATATGAGAGCACGAGCACGAGCCTTAGGCTAAACCTCTCTGCCTTAGAGCCAATGATTGAGAGGTAAAGGAGCTAAATCTCTCTGGCTAAGAGCGAGGGATTGAGAGGTGAAGGAGCTAAACCTCTCTGGCTAAGAGCGAAGGATTGAGAGGTAAAGGAGCACGAGCATTAAGTTGAAATGACTAAGGGGTATCCTATGATGTCCGAGATTGAATTTCGCACTCAACAAGACTTGATTCATGATGAACCTTTCAACTTTACAAACAAGCCATAAAAACATTGACATTTAACTAAAATTAAATATATACCTTTTCATAAAAAATTAAAAAAAAATATATATATGAAATCTATATTAGGAAAAGAGGCAAAGATTCCAACCAACTCATGTTCGATGCTTCTCTCTTGTTTGCTGAATTTCTCCGTCATTCATCGTCATTATATTCCTCACAAAATTACAAAGAAACGTAAAATATACATTATAGTTTGTGCAACTTCCAATATTATATGGTGGAGAAGAGTTGTTTGCACACTCGTAAAGATCTCCGTACACTAAGTAACGATGAGCACGCGTATGCAAGAAACGTGACGTACTGGCTTTTCTCTCTCTTTCCCAAACCACCTTACTTGTATTTCTATAATTTCATTTCCAACCGTTAAATGCTCTATATATCTATTATTTCACACAGCAATGCTGCATTTGATTTTCTTATTCCACTTCTCTCTGCATTAATTAGTTGCTCACAATTTGTGTTCCAAATGTGTTGCAATCTTTGAAGGAAGAGAAATCTATTTCCTCTGAAATACCATTTTCAATTTTGTTAAGGTTAGATATCTCTTCAAATTCAATTTCTAAGAATCACTTCTAAATTTTTAGATTCAATGTATTGGAACTTCATAAACTTTTCTGTTCTTGAAGACCCAGATTTCTCTTTTTTCTTCTAAGATTTGTCTGTAGAGTGGACAATAGTGTTTATAGCATAGACAGCAATAAATAATTTTTGGGTATGTTTTTTTTCTTTCATGAGAACTCAAGACGAAAGGTATATTCAAAATGTATAGGTCACCTTGTGCATTGTGTATAACTTTAAGTATTAGCATATGAGTATGTTTTTTTCTTTTATGAGAACTCAAGAGGAAAGGTATATTCAAAATGTATATACATTATTGTGCTTTAACCTTATTTCTGATGGAGTAATAGAAAGAAAAAAAAGGGGGACAATATAGATCCCTGTTAATTGAATTTCAAATATGATTGATCTGTGTTGCAGGAAGTTTCAGAAGTGAGAAAATGGTGAAGTTTCAGAAGCAGCTAGAAGCCCAACTTGTTGCAGAGTGGAGAAATGCTTATGTGAATTACAAGCAACTCAAAAAGGACATCAAGCAAATTAGACATCAGATTGCAAGCAGAGAACAACACCCTGTCACCAACACAGCTGCATTCAATAAACATTCACATTCTTCATGTTCTTCTCTGGTAAAATTATATACAAAAAGGATATCTTTCGACGTATTTTATATATATTAGTTTATTGTATAGATTTGTGTTCATATAAATTTACTTTATTAACAGATTATTCATCATCGTAAAATCGAAAAAAATGGCGGTGGAAAGGAAAGGAAAACAGAGTTGGTTTGTGGGGAAACTCCATGGACAGAGCATGATAGAGTTTTCTTTTCTAGGTTGGATTCTCAGCTTAACATGGTCAACAAGTTTTACAGAGCAAAAGAAAAAGAATACCTTGTTAGAGGCAAACAACTCCAAGTACAGCTGGAAACTCTCATAGACACAAAACGAGCTCTTGCCACGTGTAAAGTACATGATCGTTCAAGTGATCAGGACATTGATATAGGTATTAAAACTAATAATACTCAATTTACTTAATTCATATAGAGAAATTTACATCAACAGTTGGGATAGATGACACTTGATTTTAAAAAATTGATATAATTACAATTATAAAATTATTTTATTTAGAATTCTGTATATATTAGTATAGATATCTTAAATATATCTATTTAAAAGATGTGAAGAGATATCATTTTTAGAAGTTCATTTTTAGAAGTCAGTATTTAAATTGTTATAGAGAATAAATAAATGTCTAAAATAGAAACTGATATCTCTATAAATATATATTCAAACAAATAATATTCAATTATTTAATTCAAATAGAGAAATTGTATTTTGCTTACATCAATGATTTGGATCTCTATAAATATATATTCAAACCAATAATATTCAATTACACTTACTTCAAAGAGAGAAATTGTATTTTGCTTATATTAATGATTTGGATCAACTCTATAAGATGGCACCTGCTTTTAAAAAATAGATGTTATCAGAATTTATAAATTATTCTATTTAAAATTCTATATATACTAGTATAGATATTTTAGATACATCTATCTAAAAGATATAGAGTTTTATCAAATTTAAACATTTATATTAAAACTGTTATGAAGAATAGATTGAGGCCTCATAGATGGATATCTATAGATACATAGATACTTAAACTATTAATAATCAATTGAAAGAAAACACCTGATTTAAAAAAGATTGATGTTCAAGACTTTTAGCCATTTCTATGCACAAATGGTTATGAATTTAAGCTTGTTTTTTGTGAACATTGCAGAAGAGGGAGAGAATGATGGTGGTTACAAAGGTAAAGGTAATAAAAGCAACGACACATTTGGTGTGAGCAGACACAAAGTTGGTCATGCAGAAAAAATGTTACGTACAGCTTTTATCGAATATTACAAAGCCCTTACACTCCTCCAGAATTACAGGTTTCTTTAACGGCCTCCTCTCCATGCTGCAACTTTCACGTTTCAAACAAACCAATATAGCAAATATGCCCTAGAATATCCATGTTTGTTTTCAGAACTTCTGGTTATAGTATTGTGTATATAAATCACTTATTGGTGATATGCTGTGTGTATGTGCAGCTCCTTGAACACCCTTGCTTTTGCTAAGATACTAAAGAAGTACGATAAGGTAATGTAAATGTAGAGTCTTTCACAACAATGAAATGTTATAAAATCTGCAGGAAGTGGAATAAAGACTTTAAGGTTTTCCCATTTTTTTGTTTAGGTTACAGGAAAGATTGTGATGGATACTTATCTAAAAGAAGTGCAATCTTCCTCATTCTCAACAAGCTCTGATAAGGTATTGTGGTTTCTTGTATATCTTAACTACAACAAACATTTTAATCTAAGTAGAACATTTGTTTAATTGTATTGAAATACATTGTCACAGGTGCTAAGCATGTTGGAGAAGGTAGAGAATTTGTTCACTACATACTTCAGTAAAAACAACAAAAGACAAGCTATGAACTCTTTGAGACCTTCTCCCCATAAGAATTCCAATCGCAAAGTTTTTTCTTTAGGTAATCCCACTTTTGGACCCATGTAGTTTATGAGAAATCAACAAAAGAAATTAGTGAGAATTCATATAAATGAAAATTCGTTTAGATGGTCTAAAAAGAATGGCTTTTAAAAATGATTATGGGTCATCCCTGATTCTTCTGGTTTAGGTTAGAAATTTTTAATGTTAAGGATATCAACTTTCTATAACTTATATTATGTCTTGTTTTTGTTTCTGAATTTTAGTTTGTGTATTTTTTTCATCAAAGTTTCAGATCACTCTCTTGATCAATCATCAGCTGTGTGTATTTTTTTCGTCAAAAATTCCGATCCCTTTCTTGATCAATCATCAAAAATGCATATGAATCAGAGTGTAAGAATGTAAGAAAGTGTGATCAAAGAATATGATATGAAACATTGATAAAAAAAACACATACAATCGAATTCAAAAACAAAAGCTAGAAAAATTTGTAATGTACCCAAAGACTACTGTTTGTCACAAATTGGACCTTTTTGGTGGGTCTAGAATTTGTATTGAAATGGGATATTAAAGCTAGAGTTTTTCGTAGATTAGACTTTTTCCCTTGTGAGTCTAGAATCTGTATTCAAATGGAACATTAACACTAGGGTTTGTCACAGATTAGACTTTTTTCTTGTTGGATATAGAATTTGTATTGATGACATTTTCTTTTGCAGGTCTTTTTGCAGGTTGTTCTTGGGGTTTGATTCTGGCACTTATCCTTGTGGTTTCTCAACCTCACATTGCGAAATACTTGATAAGCAAATTCTTTATAACAAATATAGTTCCAATCTTCAGGTAGTATGATTTCTTTAAGCTTTTTACAACAGTTTTCCTTGGTGACTTGTTTTTTATTTTAGCCCATCAAAGATATGATCATTAAATCATTATTTTTGGTATTTTTGCAGCGCATCAATCCTTCTGTCTTTCCACATTTACATGTATGGTCTTAATGTCTACTTTTGGACGAGAACACGCATAAATTATGCATTTATTTTTGAGTTTGAACCTGGTACAGAATTGAGAAGCCTGGAAGTCGTGATTATTAGCACTGCTCTATTCACCATTACTATGTGTTCCATTGTTGCACACCTCCTTTTGTTTCCAATGGGAAAAATGATTCCCATTACCATATTTATGGTAAGCTGTTATATATAATGATTTTCATGTTTTAGAGGAAGAGTGTCAGTTATAGCTTATGTTCTAATCACTGTTTATTAGATTTGGTTAATTAAAAGTCTGCTAAAAAATTGTTGAAATCTGAATGTATCACTAAAATGTGTGAAGTTAACTATAATGATTATTGATTCTCTCCTAAATTTGTTTTCCAATTATATTCTACTCTTTTACAATTGATTTAAAAAATTGTTGAAATCCCAATATATCACTTAGAAACTAGAATGTGTGAAGTTAACTATAATAACTACTGATGCTCTCCTAAATTTGTTTTCCTATTAAATTCTACTCTTCTACAGTTGATCTCAAAGATAGTATTTCTCTCTCTCTGCATGTATATCCATTCTAAAGACTGATTGAAAATCCCATTTGGGTGCAGGTGATTCTGGCGTTTGTATTCCTTCCCTTTGATATTTGTTACAGATCAGCTAGGTTTTACTTTATCCAGTGTTTATGGCGGATTATATGTGCACCATTATACAAGGTAGTTTTCCATACCTAATTAGGAGTCATTACACGTTCATTTCCATTACTTATTATTACTAATTTGATTGATCATGTGTACACCATTTACAAGGTAGTTTTCCATAGCTAATTGGGAGTCATTACACTTCCGTTTCCATGGCTTATTATTACTTAATTTGATTGATCATATGTGCACCATTCACAAGGTAGTTTTCCATAGCTAATTGGGAGCCATTACACTTTTCATTTCATTGTTTATGATTTACTAATTTGGCTTAAATGGTATGTACAATCAGGTAGAATTTGCAGACTTTTTTCTAGCTGATCAGTTTACAAGCCAGGTAGATTCATTTGTTTGTCCATTGCAAATCAATGGTTAGAGTTTCTGATTTAGAAGTGACAGTGTTTGGACTGCCATATAACATTCCAATCTGTTTTGTAGATTACAACATTTAGATCTCTTGGGTACATTTCCTCCTACCATGCAAGTCACATATTTCACAGTAATCCAGACCATGCAGTATGCTCAAGCCCCTTCATTCACATCCAATACATTGTTGCAGTGCTGCCATATTGGTGGAGACTTATGCAGGTAAGTTTGCAGAAACCCAACTTTTTTCTTTTAGTGGGTGTTTCTAAAGGACGCAAATACAACACATTTTCATGAAATTTTTTGCATTTGTTCTTTATGATCTACATGTTTTGTAGTAGAAAACCACAAAAAAATGCAAAAAAAAAAAGTATGTTTTCATGAATCTGAAAAAATAAGTTTGACTCTTTTTTGTCTTTGATACATTTTACATAGAAATTAGCCACTACTGTTTCTAAATCTAACAGTAAACTCAACTTTATGAACAATATTTATTTAAATGTTTCATTTCATAAGGCAGTGTGTGAGGAGGTGGATGGACGAGAAAGACCTAGCACAGATTGCAAATGGGGGAAAGTATCTATCTGCTCTTATAGCAGTGTTGATAAGACTTAAATATGAGACCACCGGTACAGATGTTTTTCTAGCACTGTTTATCATATCATCCAGTATTGCAACTGTGTATCAATTTTATTGGGACGTTGTAATGGATTGGGGTCTACTTCACCGCAAGTCTGTCAACCCTTGGCTTAGAGATCAACTCATCTTGAAGAACAAGAACACATATTTCATTTCAATGGTGATTTTAATGAAACCCTAACTTTTATTGAAACCCTAACTTTTACTCCTTATAGAATCCTTATATTCATTGTTGTCATGAGATAAAACGTGGTGTTGCATGAATCGCATGTTGCAGGCTGTGAATGCAGTGCTACGATTAGCATGGATGTATTCATTCATACACGTAGTCATGCCATGTGGGCCCACTTATCAGAGATATATAGACTTCCTGCTTGGAATGGCAGAAATTGCTCGTCGAGGATTGTGGAATTTTTTCAGGTTTGTTCTCTATAATAATGGGCTTGATTATATTACATTATAGTTTACTATTCTTCAAATCATTCCCTTCATGATCAAGCTAAATGAAAATTTGCTTAATCCCTGCTATTTCACATGACAATGGAATAAGTATAGTTTAATTATGATTTTGACAATGGAATAAGTATACTTTAATTATGATTTTGACAATGGAATAAGTATAATTTATTTATGATGAATTGTTTCTAGTTTTGACTGTATGAGTTTCTCAACGAATCTTTCATCATAAAGTAAGATAAAGAGAAAAGAATTGTAAAAAAATACTGGAAAGAATTTTCTAATTAGTTTTGATTGCTTTTTAATCTGTTCAGATAAAATCACATGTTATAATCTTGCTTGCTTTTCTTGAAAGTATTGATCTTGTGAATTTAGGAAAAATACTGAAAAGAATTTTCTAATTAGTTTTGATTGCTTTTTAATCCATTCAGATTAAATCACATGTTATAATCTTGTTTGCTTTTCTTAAAAGTATTGATCTTGTGAATTTAGGTTATTTTAAAGTCATTTAATTTCATAAATAGAGAAAGAATCATTTTGATTAATATATAATTTATTATTTTCATTTTTAACAGTAGTGTTCATTGTATTGAATTATCTCTATTTTCTAATTTAGTTATGCATTCTAAAAGATTTGATTAAGCAGTATCTAAGTGCATATAATATAAACTTTGTTATTATATCAGATACCATTTAAATTCTTTTCATTATTATTCCGTGTATCTAATTGTTTCAATATTCATATCTCATTGTCATAAATAGATTTTTTTTTTTTAAAATTAATTTAAGATTCTTATACATAGATTAATATATATATTTTAATTTAAAATTCTTACAATATTGATTGTGTTTCCAGACTAGAGAATGAGCACCTCAACAATGTGGGCAAGTTCAGAGCAGTCAAAACTGTTCCATTGCCATTCAAAGGCACTGATCAAGAGACATAATTGGACTATATGGTATATGAAAGCAACCAATTTTTATGGTAACATGATTCTTATGTGGCACGTATTACAATCAAACCCAAGAAAATTGTATATATGTCCTAGTTTTATTAT
This sequence comes from Thuja plicata, assembly GCA_018584345.1. NCBI lineage: Eukaryota > Viridiplantae > Streptophyta > Pinopsida > Cupressales > Cupressaceae > Thuja > Thuja plicata. The sequence continues at coordinate 1,101,468 of MU223416.1, read as the reverse complement.
ATGAATATTTTTATTGGGAGAAATTTACTTTGTCCATATTCATTATTTTACTTGTTGAATAAGTTTTGATAGAAAACTTAAATATAAAAGTATAAAAGTATTCAGTAAAGAGTTATATTTAATTTTTTTATTGTCAATTATTGATAAAGTTATAAAAAGATGATCTCATTTCTAATTATCAATATTCAGGTTTAACCACCATCACTTAACTAACACACTATATGATGAATCCTATATATATATATATATATATATATAATCGTATTATTCAAATATTACTTAAGATCTAAACATGAGAACTTAATAAATTAAAATAATTATAAAATATGAAATCAAAATATTTGAATTTGAAAAAAATTATCTTAATTATACAATCTTAAGGTGGTCATGTTTTCCAATTTGTATGAAATTCCATTATTCAAAATAAAGTACTTCTAAAGTAGAAAAAGATAACTTCTAAATATGTATTGAGTTGGAAAACTTTTTTCTTTTCCCAAACACTTCTCTATCCGTGCTCTTTGAACTAAGAATGTAAAAAACAAAATAACAAATATTAATAAAATAAAATTAGCATATTACCACTTTTATCAAAAAAAAAAAAAATTGCTTTATTTTAATTTTAAATTATTTTATATAAGATAAATATTTATATAATTATTTTAGTTGAAAAATAAAGAGTTGCATCTATATAATGATATCAGAAAATATTTTTTATTATCATTGAGCCATCTATGGCATACTTAGCCAACACTAGATTCCCTAGACCATCACCATATCCTATAAGCCCAACCGAATACAGTTGCTAAAACTATAAAGACCTCATGAGGAGGAAGCAAGATAAACAGAATAGTTCTCCAAAGATACCAAATATAGCATTGCCCATATCTATAAAGACCTAATGAGGAGGAAGCAAGATAAACAAAATAGTTCTCCAAAGATACCAAATATAGCATTGCCCATATCTATATAGTCTCCTAGTGAATCAAAATGGAGACATGTTAATACTAACATCTATATTAACATTTTGAATAAAAAAACATTGTGGTCAACCAGAAGACCACCAATATCTACACTCATGACAGCCAGTCCCATGAGTTTCTTAAGAATAGTGACATTGCAGCCAATAACCTCCTTCTGACCCAAGGAAGAAACCAGTGGCCACTTTTTCACTACCCTTCCCTTCTGCTTCACTACATAATAATCTTTTGGAAATAGGATGAGCTTAAGTTCATCCACATTAGCAAGAACATCATCCAATTTGCCCAAGAACTATGATTTAACAAGCTTCTAGCATAATATTTTTTGTTGAGACTGGTGATTCCCCAACTTCGAACAAAACTGCCACAAACATGGCAAAGATGTCACTGTTCACCCAATACCTATTAAGAAGTCATCACCAAGCATTACTCCTACTGCATGCCTCACCATATTGTGCTTTGAGGTGAAAACCTTCTTCTACAACTTCTTAGAAATCTCACCGAGGAAGAACATTTGACATTTTTTTAGAAAGCAATTGAATCAAGGTGTCCATGTTTAGCAAAAACCTAACAGAGCTTTAAGAGAAGAGTGAGTACCCACCGTCCATGCAAAAAAATAGCCAAATCAAACCTATCATTGTCCTTTTATATGCATAAATCTCAAATTTTCTTGGAAAAATGTTACAATTTCCTCAAGTGTTTTTTCCCATCGAGCCATCATATCCACAATTATTTATGGGTGAAGTAAGGAGATAAAATTTCCACCACCAAGCTTGTTTCCAATGTGTGAAAGTTAAAATCCAAGTTGTGTGTTTTCTAGAGGATCGACCAATACACTAAAGTGCTCATTGCCACTTAATCTAGCTGCATCGTCCATAGCATTGACACAAGCCCCAAATCTTGCTTAATCATTTTGAGGTACATGATAGACATAATATAATCATTTAAAATGCATGATTTTCAGGGGTCAATCATTACCATTGCTAGTAAGGGCATCATATCTCCAAATTAGTGTATTTAGATCCCATGTGGCACAATGAGAAAATTCTTCAAGCCTTAAGCTCTTATCAATGTGGACGTCTTTTTGGCAAACTTATCAGCAATTGAGTTGTAAACATGAGAAATCTTAAATTCCCTGAACCTTCCTATCATCTCTCAAAATAGCTTTAATCATCTATTTAACTTCCAATTAAGGACAGAGCTCTAACAAATGGTATTGACTGTGATTAAGAAATTTCTTTCAAGGTGTATCCATTCTGCATTCATTTCTAGACGACAATTCAGTCTGAGTAGGGTGGCTCTGAATTCTCTGATATTGTTTGTTGTGATATTGCTATCAGGATTCAACTGTGTAGTTTTTTGAGTCAACCTTTTTGACCCATGTCAATGAATTTGAATCAAAAACTACACAGTTGAATCCTGGTAGCAATATCACAATTTGACTTGTTGTGGAAAATATCTCCTACTTATCAATTATTTGTTGTTTCACCAATGAATTCTGATTTTTTTGCTAAGACCTTCCTACTATGATCTTTTAACACATATCCAATGTTACTAGGCCTCAAGTTGCCCCTAAAGACCCCATCAAAGTTTGCTTTGATCCAACCTGCATCCAAATTTTGCCTTACAACCCCATCTAGAGGATTGCAAGGAAGATCAACCTTTCTGACCCCATTAACAAGGGATTAATTAAAAAATTTACAATATTTATATATAGGATAAAATAATTCAAATTTTAATTAAAATAGTTTTAATATCATTTGTTATTTTTATAGATATATTTAAGATAGCTATACTTGTTTTACGTATTTTTAAAAAATATATAATAAATTGAAACTAAAGAGAACCTTTAAAACATATGCAATGTCAATAACTAATACAAATATTTTAAATGTATTTATAATATATTAAAAATTTGCATCTACTCATAGCTTCAAATATGTTTCTCACCCTTTTTGCTTGTTGTTATTTTTAAATTCCACATTCCCACCCCTCCTTGTGGCTCAATCCTTTGTTGCAGATCCACCTCTACTAGATTTAGTGGTGGATCTATCTTCTCCTGGTGATAGTAATGTAGTGGATGCAGTTAGGCCTCCGACAGTGGGGCTCCTAATTTGGATGCCCTAGCTTTGGGTCTTCCTATGATAGCCTTTCTTTGGATGTCGATGGGACCTCTCCTAAGAGTGAGAAGATTGGTGGTTGTGTTGAGGTCATTGCCTCCCCTATTTCCTTTGGCTCTAAGAAGTGAACATCTTATGAAAAATTATTAAGGAAAGTCTGGTTAGTTGCTAATGTAGCCAAGGCTTCTACCACTCCTAGTCCTTCAAAAAAATAAAGGGTTCTATCAAGATTATACTTCCTTGTGCTTCTACTGATCTTTTGATTCCTCTAGGAAAATAAATACATGAATGTGAGGATAATTGTTCTAAGAAGGGCTTAATCTATTGTCCTTTTCTAAATTTTTGCCTTTTTAATTTATTTACACTACTAGATTCATGAGGTTTGGCCTCCTCAAGTCAAGGGTAAAATTGAGCTTTACCCTTCTTGCAAAAAAAAATTGTGGTATTCTTCAATTTTTTTAGGACAATCAGTGGGTTGTGCGTGATTGCAGGGCTTGGAGTTGGGATTCATATCCCCTCTTTGTGCAGTCTTGGGTTTCTTCTTTCAATCCTTTAAAGGTTCTACTAATATTTTACCCACATGGGTAATATTTCCTTATCTTCCCCTTTGTTTCTAGTGTGATGAAGCGTATGAGGCTATTGGTAATGATTTAGTTAGGTTCTTGAAGGTTGACCCTAGGACCAACGACTTTAGTTATACCTCCTTTTCTTGTATTTTAATTAAATTTGTTCTTTCAAAAGCTCTCCCTAGTGAGGTCATTCTACAGGTTAATGATAGATCTTGGAATTAGCTAGAGTGAACTAGGTGTTATTTTTTACTAGGCATTTGCCTTGTAAATTCTCTTGTAGTGCTGGCAGATAGTCTTCCTCAACTTGGTAAAGGAATGTCATTTGTGATCATCTTATTATTTTTATATGTTATTTTTGAGGATGATGTTACTTAAGAGTATTCGCAATTGGTCATTCCTATTTTTCCCCTCCTACTTTGGTAGGGATAACTTTAAGAACCCCCACCCCCAAAAAGTAGTGCAAAATATTGACAATTTTTGTTATTTTTGTAAGAAACGCATGTAAGTATACTAGTGGTTTTGTTCATTTTGCATGGAAACATTATATTAAGGTGGTTCATACATTATTTTCAATTGCACAAAATTTATGGAAAATGTTGTCGAATAATGTTCTTTTGTGTATTGGAGAAAAAAATAAAATTGTTGACAATTTCATTACATTGTATTTGAAATGTGATTTGTTTTTTGTTGCAATTCAAATTTTTTTTAATATGAAAATGAATTTTTTTGTGATTTACACTATATATAAAATAAATAAAATCATTTTTGTGGAAAAAAAATATATTGAAAATTGTAAAAAAATATCTTGGTGAATTATGCTTTGATATCAAACAAATAAAATAATTTTACCAGCAATTTTTTTTATTGGTAAATATGTATATTTTATTAATAATTATGTAATTACCTAATAACAATTCTAAATATAGTCTAAGTTTCCCCATCAAAAACTAGTCTCCATATCTAAGAGACCTACCAAAATGTCCCACCCAATTCCAATCATCCCAAGGGGGAACAAACCAAAGTAGCCAAACATCCATAGTCCCCTAATACACCTTCAAGCACAGATTTCATCAATACATTTGTAATACAAAATATACATCAATGTACATAGGTGAAACCATGAAAGACACCGCACAAAAAACCATCGAGGGATCAAGTCGCAAACGATGATCCACAGCCTAAAATATGGGAAATTAAAATCCACCAAAACCCTAACCTCAAATATTTTCACCACCTATAGGTGCAACCAAGGCCAGTTACTTGTTCACATTTTTACTCTCAACTAGTCGTCTTCTTCGTCATCTTGGAGTCTCTTACACATATACTTGGTTTTCTACAATCAAAGCCTCCGCAAGTCTTTGAGTCTTGATATCTTTGATTAGGGAGTAGTGATTGAGGCCACTAAGTCCAATATGAGTTGCGGGTCTTCTCACTTTTTTATCCTCATCCATATCCCAAAGAAGGAAGGGTCCAAGAGGAGTAAACTTGCTCATGTGAATCCGCACTCCCCAGCACTGGAAACCCTTCACCTTATCTTTCATGAAGAGGAGAGAATCCATCCCACCATTCCACTCTTCTCATACGAATTACAATATAAGTTTAGGCCCCGTTTGTTTAGGGAATTGGAATTTGACTCAAAACCTTATTATCTCATAATAAGGTTTTGAGATTCTAGTTTTGCATTGTGGGAAGATAATTTGGACTGTTTGGTGGACCCGGAAGATGAAAAAGTTTTGGGAAGATGAGCCAATTTTGGAAACATGAGCCAATAAAATAGAGCAATAAAATACCATAACCAGGTTTTCAAATGAATTCCACCTTTTAGATGGAAGTTGCAAATCCTTATTTTTTGAGTAAAATGGGAACATCAAAATTATATTATGGTTTTCACAGTTTCCAATCTAAGCAACCAAACTAAAGATTTGGAGTCAAAACCAGGTTTTCTCTCCCAAATTCCAATTCCACCCCTCAAACAAATGGGGCCTTAGTGGTGTCCTCTTTTAAGCCAAGTTTGAGACGTTGTTCTATGAATAGAGAAGAGATGTCCACATTGACCTGTGATAAAAATATATGGCCGGCGAGAAATTGTCACTCAGGACAATTATGAGTTGTACCATGAAATCCTCATCTTCAAGGAGGGAGGTTACACAATCTCTCCTGGGGTATTCTTCCCTAGAAATCCATAATTATCTTTCTGTATGGAGGGAGAAGCTAACCTGCATCTTACTACCAAACCACCACACTAGACACCTTGCACCATATTGCTCAACTTGTAAAAGTGAAATGGGATTATTGTCATTTGAGAAATGATGGACGTGGGTGATTTTCTCTCTAGGAATGAGAATCATTCCTTGAACACACATCATCTAGATGATCATAAATGCAAATGCAGAGCCATCATTCTAAAGCCCCTAATGCAGAGGCCTTGTCATCTACACTAACTATCTACTCATCCCTACTCTCACCAATAACTTTTGCCAAAGTGACAACCTTAACATCCCAGGTCAAATCAACCACCAAATTTGTTTTCTTATAATAATAGGTTTTAATGCATTGCAAATAAAGTAGACCAAAATTATCTTCAATTTCATACATTTGGAAGATTGGATTTTACGTTTATAGAGTTTCAAACAGTAAATAATTAATAAATTATTATGATAATTGAAATGTGTAGTATTTTATTATATTTTCTCAATATTTACAAAATGCAAAGTGGTCATAGATTCTCGGATATTGCCCATAGAGAATAGATTTGTAGTACCTCTTGTGATTGCATTTTGTTTCATGATTATCTTGATCCAAGATATACTCTTATTTTGATATTGTGTTTATTTGCATGATATGATGCATTTGATGATAGTATATTATTTTGGTTGCCAGTATTTGGGTTATAATAGATGGTTCGATTATGTTGTTGTTTATAGTTTGATCATATATGCATGATGATGTTGTTGATGTGACATGATGCCTTATGGTGATATCTGGTGTATTTTGCATTCGAGACTATTGATTATGTTATCAACATGATTTTATTGGATTCTATGACATATTGTGCCTATTATGTTGTTGGGTATTTATGTTATTGATCTTCGTTGATCTATGATCGTATTGTCATGAAATGGTTTATTTAAATGAAATGTTTAATTTAAAATAAAATGTTTATTTAAATTATAAGTACATTGAGGAGTAGAAAATGGGACAACCAGTTCTGCGACACTCTTTATGTCTGATAGTGTCACTAGAGCGTCAGTGTCTCATTAGGCATTCTATTGTTATTATACATGTGCTTCAACTATTTATATTATGAGCAGCTACACTTTATGTTTGCATGTTTCAGTGAACAGGTACCAGACACATTCTTCCTGAGATACAGGATTTGAGTGTGTCTATATCCCCGATAGTGGCATAGGAGATAGTAATATCGGCCTTTCATGTTAAGCCAATGTCATCCCTGTATGGATGGTGTATCTGTAATTATTATGTTATTCCCTCCAGTATGTGTTGGTAAATTCGGACTTCATAATGCATTTGTGATATACCAGTGATATGTCTGTGCATTTAGAGTTCTCGCAACTGTCGCAGGTGATTTAGAATACATGTTGATTTTTAATATGTTTGGGGAATTTTAATATTTTTATTTTGTCGGCTGGTTTTATGTAGTTGGATTCCAATTATCTAGAATCGATTTATTTGGTTTTGGGGGAAAGGTCAATAGTTCATTTAAATATTTAAATGCCCTATTTTGAAAGTCACTTTTGAAAAAGTGCTTTATATTTTGAAAGTGAGTTATTTTTAAACTCGCTTCTCACCTTTGATCTTTTGTGAGAATTTGGAATTTTGCTCCAAGATTTATTGGAAAAAATCACGTTTATGCTTGTTGGCTTTGATCGGCTCATCAGATTCTTGTGAGGAGTGGTTCATTGGATTCATCTTGCGATTCCTGAACTTCCTATGGAGTCATTCATTTTTTTGTGGTGATTTTAATTTATTCTCTCATTTCCAAGTTTTTCTCCACTTGGGGTGAGGTAGGACATCTCACCATTTCCATTCTACTTCATTTTAGTGCTCACTTCTTGTTGCATTAGTTGAGTGGGCTGAGAATTAGCATTCCCCAATGTTCTTGTTTTGTTTCTCCACCTAGTTGGGTCTATGTGAATTTGTTTTTATTTCCCCATTTGGTATTTGGGGTTTTAGCATAGTTATGGTGCCCAATTTTTGTGAAGTACCTAAACATGAGTTTTTGAAATGCATTTATGTATTTTTGGGTGCCTAAGGGAAAATGGGTTATTATTTCATATCTTTTTTGTGAAGTTTGATTTTTGGGGATTTTTTGGGATTTTTAGGGTCGCCTTGATTTGCGTACACTCCAGATTTGTTAAAATGCACATTCGACATAAGTTGAACCTTGGAATAGATTTTACTTTATTTTTATAGTAGATTTTTGGAATCAGAATGTATACATGACATTCCGGGTGATTGCTATCGCAATCTAAACTTGCCCTTTTCTTGTCTAAATTTCATTTTTTGCACTTTGCCAGATTTTTCATAAATTGAGTTGCAGGATCATGATATGCCAAACTAGGCCCTTAAGTGGCAATAAAAATTCAAGAAATCAAGGTTAGGAAAGTTGACATAAAATTTTGAACAAGTTATCACTATTATATAAAAAATGTGTTAGAAGAGAATCTGTAGAAAATTTGATTTAGTTTCTAAGCTACTAGCCCTTTTTAAAAAATATTTACTCTATATGGTGAAATTTTAAATTTCAATGTACTAGTATGAAAATTTGAGGAAAAAAATAAGTAGGTGTATGTCTGACCATCTTAAACACAATCAAATGATAATATTTTTTTACACTATTCTAGATATAAGTAGTAGACTCGTGTTCAGATGGGACGCATATTTTTTTGTAATTTGTTTCCAAGTAAATAATTAATTATGATTTTTCTACTACAACTTTTCCCGAATATAAAAAATCATGTGTCTGGCCACCTTAACATAGTCTAAACTTCATCAAATTGAAAACTTTTTATTTTTATTGTAGTAGGCAAATCATAGAATGTGACTCAAGTTTTGGATTTCAAAAATGTTATATCATTTGAAATTTATAGCTATTTTTTAATCACTCTATCAATCAAGACTAAAAAGATAAGAAGTAGGTGTATGTCTGACCACCTTAAACACAATCAAATAATAGTATTTTTTACTAGTTTATAGATATAATTAGTAGACTCGTGTATGGATGTGACGCATATTTTTTGTAATTTTTTTCCAATTATATAATTAATTGTGATTTTTCTTCTACAAATTTTCCATAATATAAAAAATCTTGTGTATGACCACCTTAACTTAGTCTAAACTTCATCAAATTGAAATTTTTTTATTTTTTCCTTGTATTAGGTGAAGCATAAAATGTGACACATGTTTCAGATTTAAAAAATGTTATACCATTTGAAATTTATAGTTGTTTTTCAATCAGTCTACCGATTAGGACTTCTTTTTCACATCGCCACTTTTTGACATACCATGATCCTACATATACCCTAATATTGTTGTTTATGATCATTATGATTCTTCCTCATGTTCGAATGAGATGTGTAATAGAAAAGTGGCCAATCGAGTGATTTTCTATTTGGCTTATGCTTGTGTTTTCTTAGCTTGCATGCCTGGAGTACTTTGGATTGGAACTGTCCTCCAATCCTTGTCTTTGTGCTTTTGATGCTTTTAATTTTTCCATCCTTGGTGTAGACCATGATGACAATTCTTCTTTTATTTTTCCTCGCGTAGATCAACTGGAAAATCCTTGGGTCATACCGTCCTCATGTAGATGAGTGGACGAAGTCCCTATATTCCATCCTTGGTGTAGCCCAAGTTTATGAAGATCTATGTTATGTCCTCATGTAGATCGAGTAGACAAGATTTTATTGATCTTTGTCATGTGATGTTAAGACATAGGATAAGGTACGTTGAGTAGGCATGGGGAGTAGATCCTTACGTATACCTTGGCTCGAAAGTGGCCGCATAGGATACATCAAGGATTTCCTTAAAAAGTGAAAACCATAATAAAATATATTCCAGTATAAACATTAAACAAGACTAAATGGAATTGTGGATCCCATCAAATCCCCATATGTCATGCGTGACCCAAGTGTGAGTGTAGATGGTGATGTGTATATCATTAAATCCTCGGATATCATGAGTGATCTCAGAGTGTACGTAGATGGTGGAGACCATCGAATCCCCAGACGTCGTGAGAGATCTGTGTGTGGGGTAGATGATTGTGCCCCAGATTTCAGTATTGGTCTGTACAGGCAGAGATACTCCATGTGGTTGGTACTCTCTTGTCTTGGTCTATTAGGAGTGAGTAGCACCTTGATGATTTGTGATATGTAATTCTATGGTAGTGCTTTGGATGTTGGTCCACATGTTGAGCTTTCTCCTTGTACCCCATATCTTGCATTTATGTGTATTTCATTGGACCACCGTACCTTTCTTGTGAGACATTGTATGTGTTTGGCATGTGTGTTAGCTACTCCTTCCTTGCATTTTTATCTTATGTTTGTGGCCAATTTACTATCTATATGAGCATAGTTACTATAGGGTTGAGGGATCCACATGGTAGGATAGCGTTGCACTTTACCATTGTTGGGGAGCGGTGTATAGGTAACAAACTTCCTCTACATAAAGGGACTTGGAGCTTGAGATCTCATTTGTATATCCTTCATTCCCATATCATTGATATATACTTATGTATATGTTATGCATTGGTGTTCTTGGTTTTAGCTTAGTTTCATTTATGCATTCAGTTGATGTTTTGTTCTGGTACTCCCTAGTGTGGAGCTAGATGTTTTCCAGTTGTACATTAGAGTCACCTTAGGTTTTGGATTTTTTCTCTGCTCATTTTGGTTCAAATTCATGAATAGGTATTTATGCCAATTATTCATCTTCTGCACATATTGGCATCTCTACAACCTAAATCAATGTCTCCGACTCTCAGGACTGAGACTCTTTGGTCTCAGAACTTCACCAATCAAGAATCAGAATCTTCATTAATCAACATCTCTAGATCATGGATAGGCATCTCTGCCTTCTTTCATCGTCCCCACCAGAGTGTTTTTTTCTAATTTTATTTTGGAATCTATATGTTCTACAGATACTTTTGGGTTGGTTTCCTAAGGCTTCATAAGGTTTTATGCTTATGCTTAGCTGGTAATTAACATGTATGTTTAACCATGATAGGAACATTTACTTTGGACTTAAAAGGAACATCAATTAGATGGATTCAAGGATGGAATTAGTCTCCTCATTGTGTATCCATGAGTTATTTTTGGCTTAGCCTCTCGTGATTCATAGACATTGTTTGAATCCTTGTAGGGAAGTCTCATGAACATGTGTTCTCTATTTCGATTATTTGATTTGATTGTCTTGGAACATTTGGAAGTGCTTGTGAATTTTTCCACTTGTGTGTGATCATGAGATGATTGTCATGAATTATATTGCATGTTTATATCTCTCTTATGTTATGGTCATGGGATGTACATTGTTACATAACATTTATTCTAAGTTTCAAAAAAAAATATTGTTAAGTGCATATTTAACCCCTTTGTTCCAAGGGTTCCTTGGTGGGGCATTACATTTGGTATCAGAGCCTATTTTCATATGCTAGGATCTCTATGTTGTGCTCCCATTATGTTTGAAGTGAATGATGTGTGGTTTTCATACTCTATGATGGTTATTATTTCATGTTTTCTTCCTTAGTATGGCTTGTTGTACTTGTTATATGTGATTTTGATGCATCTCATGTTTTTCTCTAAAGGATGCCTCCTAGACGTGGACATGGTCGGTGGAATGATCGTCGGGATGACCATGAGGAAGAGAATAATGAGGAAGAGAATAGAGAAAAACATAATCATGAGGATCACCATTATGACCATAGAGAAGGTCATGGTGGTAATGATGGGAACCCCTAGTTGGTTCAATTATTACAGGAGCTTATAGCTTAGTTGGGACCCCAAAAAGAGGAGTCTCACCATGGGGATTCACAACTATCTGAGTGTATAGAGCATGAGGAGAGGAGAGAGAGTAAGGATTCTTTATCTCTACCTAGTTTGAGATATGATCAAAGGAGAGGTAGGGCAGCGGTGGATGAGGATGTTATTCATGCAGGTCACATGAGAGATCTTATGAGGTCTCATCCACCTTTGTTTTATTGTACAGGAAGTGGTAGTAAGGCTGAGATTTGGTGATTGGATCTTGTATTTTTCTTTTCTATGCACCCTTATGCAAGAAATATTAGAGCTCAGTGTGTCATCAAGCACCTTAGGGATTTTAGGTCTACTTGGTGGCGCATAGAGGAGCATAAGCTCTAGTTGGATATTGCGATTGTTTCTTGGGAAATATTTGAGGAGAAATTCCGTGAGTGTTTCCTTTCTGATCAATATAGAGATGCACGTGTTGATGAGTTTAATGAGCTTAGATAGGGGACTATGATAGTGGATCAATTTGAGCATCTAGATTCGTTGAGATGAAGCAGTATTCTAGCTATAATAATGATGAGCCCTTGTTCATACAACACTTTATTCAGGGCCTTAATGGTCGTATTATTGGGGATGCCCATATGCATCAGCCTAGGACACTTGCACTTGCCACCGAGAATGCAATATTGGCTAATAATAATATTGCCAAGGGTTTTGGTAGCAGGACTCGTGCATAGGGCCATATTGTACAACCGTCAATGTCAGTTACACATGGTACATAAGTATAGTGTACAGGTCCTTCTAGGGCGTATTCAACACCCCCTAGGGAATTTCATCAGCAGTGGCATAGATCAAGGTATTTCCAAGGTTCAACCCAGACATAGGACTTCAGTAGTCGTCAAGGTACCATAGTGGCTCTCATCATAGGGATAGTTATCATAGTCAGGAAGCAACGAGTACACCTCAGATTGGTCAACAGAGCTCCAGTAGGGGTGGTTTCTTTTAGTCAAGTACCCCCTTTGCAATTCATTGTAGTGGAAGAGGGGCTTGTTTATCGTGTGGCCATCAGGGTCATATTGGTGTACATTGTCCTCAGAGGATAGTATTAGGACTGCTATATTTGAGCCTACTATTGGGGATGCAGGTAGATCCCATAGAGTTTTTGTGGTGATTGATAATCATCAAGATGATCCTACAACACCATTTTTGATACTATAGGTGTGTTGTGTGGTGTACGTACTTCCATACTATTTGATTATGGTGCTTGAGATTCTTTCATTTCCCCCTTCCTTGTTGAGCGACGTGGACTAGTGGCAGCATGACTAGTTGATAGTTGGTAGGTTTAGTTAGCCATAGGTTCTAGCATAGTCATGGAATCCCTTGTTCATGGTTATGTTAGATTTGGGCACCTTCACCACCACCACAAATCTTTGTATCCTACCCTCTAGTTTGTATGACATTGTTTTGGGTATAGATTGGTTAGCTTCCCACTAGGCAAGCATATATTTTTTACGTAAGTTAATATAGTGTGTGGATGACATAGGTGGGTGTGTTGAGCTTGTAGGGGTCCATAGACCACTTATTTCACTTTGTATGATCTCAGCTAAGACGATGAAGCAAAGTATGCGGTGGGGTTGCCAGTTGTTCGTAGTCTTTGTTAGTGACCATGATGGGATTGAGAGTTGAGAGGTATCTCTTGATGATCACCCGCTTCTCCATGAGTTTGTAGGTGTGTTCCTGGATGAGATTCCAAGAATGTCTCCACGGTGCGACATAAATTTCAGCATTGATCTCATTCCCAAAGCTGAGCTTATTTCTTAAGCACCTTACCGGATGACCAATCAATAGTTGAGTGAGCTTCATTTGCAGTTTGAGTTATTTTTAAAGGGCCATATTCATCCTAGTGTATCCCCATGGGGTGCACAAGTCATCTTCATGAAGAAGAATGATGGATCCTTGCATTTGTGCATTGATACTAGTAGTTGAATAAGGTGATGGTGAAGAATGATATCCCTTACCGAGGATAGATGATTTGTTTAATCAAATGGAGAGAGAGATATATATATCCTAAGTTGGGATACCATCATTTTTGTATCTCTTGGCAAACAGATTTATCCTCAACAAATTTATATGTAAACAAAAATAAATAAATCTATTCCCTCTTTTAAAGAATGACGATTATAACTCTCTGCCAACAGTTGGGTAACCTCTCACGATTAAACCCTCTGAACTTTTATAGGTACAA
>MU223416.1:1038699-1060024 GCA_018584345.1 Thuja plicata | reverse complement strand
GCAAAAACCCACCACTTAGGAAGATGTGATGAAAAAGGGATTTTTATTTAATTTTTATTTAATTCATTGCCTTTTTCAACAAATAAAGTGCTTTAAGTGGGGATTTTTATTTATTTAATTAAAAGAGGGGTTTTCTTTATAATTAAATAAATTAAAAGAATTTTATTTAATTAAATGGGAGGAATTTAATTTTAATTAAATAAGAGGAATTTTAATTAATTAAAAGGGAGAAATTTACTTTAATTAAATAAAATAAATTTTATTCAATTAAAAGGGAGATTAAATCTTTTAATTAAATAAGATAAATTTTATTTAATTAAAAAAAGAAAATTAAATCTTTTAATTAGATAAAAATGATCAAACCTTAGGAAATATTGAAATAATTGAATTAATTACAATTTGATCAAGGAAATTGATTTGAATTAAAAATGTTGCAAAGCATTGATTCAGAAAATTTGATAAATTGATAAAATGATAAATGGGGCCCACAGTCTAGGCGACCATATTAGGGTGCATACAGAAGGAATGTGATGGGGAGCTCCTCTCCTATAGCTTTCTTTCTCTCTCTCTCTAAGACCTTCTCTTGGTCTTCTTTAGGGTCTCTATCACTACCCTAACACTAGAGGATTCCTCTCTGATCCCCCAACACACTAGGAGCTCTCCAACAACTTCAAACTCTTCACTAAACCCTTCTTCATGTCCTTACACAATCATGGCTTCTCTAGCCTCCCACTTCTCCAATGGTGTCAACTTCTTGTGGATTGAATTCCTGACTCCTCTTAGGTCTAATTCAACTTCTATGGATCCAAATTTGTGGATCTTTCACCCATTTCCCAATCAGGTTCTAAACTTATAGTCTTTTAGGCCCTGTAGCCTTTTTAGGCCTATTAGCCCTCCTAGACACTGAAAAGTTGATTTTTCTCCTAAAATCCCTTAACACCCCTAGAAAAAAATTGCATATTCCTTGTGATTTTTTCCTCCCCTTAAAGATTTTCTAGGTCTCAGATGTCTAACTTGTCCGTACAGTGGACTTTAGCCAAACCCCTAAAAATAAGGGTTTCTAGGGCATGAAGACTAGTTTGGTTTCTTGAACTTCTTTAACTGATCTATTGAGATCCTTTGAACTTCTCCTTTCATCAAAAGGCTTTCACTTCATTCCCCCACACTCCTCTATCCTTGATTGGCACATACCAATCACTTAGCAATCACCATTGCCTATGCACTATTCAGTCACCCTAGCCAGAATAACCAATACTCACCTAGGGCCTGAATGTTCTCTTGATTCCACTACACACACACACACCACACAGTATATCTATAGTGTATATACAATTCTTTAATGGATTCCAAGTGGTCATGGGAATTTTAACCATGGGAATGCCAAGAAAAGCCTTTTTCTACATGACTGGTCCAAAATTGGACAGTGAACTTGCAAAACACAAAAGATTTACTAAAAGCTAACCAGAATGAACAAAAGACTAAACTAATACCATAGATATCTAGGAAATTACATATTAAACACTCTCCATACTTTCATTCAATCCATTCAATCCACAAAAGTGTTGGATGATGGCTATGTATGCTAATTATAGTATTAATTGGTCCTTCCCAATAACCAGTCCATACAAAATGAAGTCTAAATATCAAATTAGGGTTGTAGTCATCTTATATACTCTCATCCCACATGTTTAGACCGTCTAGTTGGGATTTGGGCATCATAAAGGCTGATTCCTAAAATCTAGGAAATGTTGTCATGACAACTTTGAAAAGTTGTCATGACAACTTTTGTCAAAATGACACTTTCTCAACTTTGATGGCCCTATTTGGTTTCAAAACTTACCAAATGACCTCAAATGACTTTAAAACATTAAAATATTGAAAATCTCCCTATTTTAGAGTTTTGGTCAACCCTTTACCCTTTTGGTTGACTTCTAGGTTCTAGACCCCTAAATTCAACTTGACTCAACAACTCACAAAACCCCAATCTCTCCTAATACTAAAACACACCTTAAACACACTAGGGACTTTATAACATAGTCCTTATTCATGGATGGTTGGCCAAACCAACCTACAAGCCAAAATGACCAAAGATCTTCGAAAAGACCTTACGTTGCTCTTGCACCATAATGAGCATTTTATTTAACTTTGTTAAGTAAGATTACAACATCTCTGACCTCCTTGATCAATTGCTCTCTATTTAAAGGCCTTGGTAAATGAGAGCCTCCCTTATGTGCCTTCAATAGCCAATGTTGAGCAATAATATTTCTATATACAGACTTCTTTTTTGAGAAGAAAGAATAAGCAGTCCCTATTGACCAATCCTCATACGGCTCTTTACTAGGGATTCCCATTGTAGCCATTATAGTTTCTGTGTTAATTATGACCAGAATATCTCTATTAGTAATATGAATGCACCTCTCAATCGATTCATATCTATTCATACACTCACGCACCAATTCGGGACAAGGCACTGTAGTAAGAAAATTTGTTGCTTCTATTAACTCACTGTTGACAATCTTATCAGCCATGGAGCCTTCTTCAAAGCTCTTGATTCTTCCGATAATTTCTCCCATATCTACCTAAATTAATGATGTATCACCCATTTCTGGAATTGAACTAACCAAGGAAGACGTTTTCCCCAATTTGGGCAATGTGGGTCTTGAGACACCCATGATTTTAACAGAAGCAATCCCAGAATAACAAAATAATTCATGCACAAATGGAAACTAGTAATCTTTTCTTTACTTTGTAATTTGAATAATGAGATTAAGAAGAATCAAAACTCACCAGTTGGTTTCCTCAATGCTTGTTAATATGAAAATGAAGCTATGATTACCTTCGATGTCTTCCATCTGCATCACTCTGAATCAGCTTATTAATTTAGAAATGACTTAAAAGGCACATCAATAAAGGTCAAAGAAATCCATTGCATATTTTTCATGCTTGAGACAACTAATGTTATCGCGCAAAATTACTGTTGGTTAGATAGAAATCTGACAATTCATTAATTGTAAGTCACTTTTGTGCAATGAGCATGATTTCCAATGATTACTTTCCATAAATAGAGTTTTAAATCTTGAAATGCTTAGAATATTCCCTTTCTTCTTACAACCACTTTTCACCACCTTTTCAAGTGTCTTATATAGCCGGTCATGATAAATGAACTTGGAACTGTGAACCATGAGAAATACGGTTCAAAGATCAAGTTCAAGAAAAAGATTTTAATAAAAAAGAATACCAATGATGACAAGACGCTTAAAACAAAGACGCGATGGCTTTTCACCCAAAGAAAATAAAGTAATCCTGATTTTCAGATTATGAACTTTGCACTTTGAATCATGACAAATAAGGTTCAAGGTTCAAGTTCAAGACATGGTTTCGGAGGAGGATTCATAAATTTTTTAAACAAGAAAAACCACTAGACTTTATATTACATGATGATGAAATTGAACTAGTGAACTTGAACCAGACAAGGTTCAAGGTTCATTGTTCCCATGACTGAGTACTACCCTTTTAGCTTAATAAATATTAAAAAAAGGGTGGGGTAACATTGGCTCTGATTGGGGACTAGGAATGTGAAGGACTAGGGATGAACTCGGACTCTCTAGTTTCACAGTGGAACAAAAACAACAAAAAGGATCAACTTGAAAAGAAAAACTCCTGCAAACCTAAACACACCAAAACACTATGTAAAAGGAAGAAATGACCTATTTAGAACTGATATAATTTAAAATCATGCCCGTTAAAGGAAAGTGGTATCTCTGTTTCATCCACATATTGCAACTTGAATATATTTGGCCTAATTTCTTGACTAATCACAAACGGACCTTTCCAGAGAGAGTTAAATTTTTCATGCACTCCTTTTGGCTCTCTATGTTTGTCCCAGAGTAGGACTTGGTCCTCTTTTATGAATTTTCTTATTCTATCCCTTAGATCAAATATCTTCTTTACACGAGCTTGGTGATGGGTTATGTGATCAACCAAATTATCCCTTTCTTCTTCAATCTTCATCAGGTACAAAATTCTCTTTTCTAAGGCAGTTTGAAAAGCACCTTCTTCAATTACCTTTTGCAATTTAGATGTAGAGATTTCCAAGGGTAGAGATAATTTATCTTTGACACCATATACCAACTTGAAATAATTCATACTAATAGCCCTTTTTGGAGAAGTTTGATCATCCCAGAGTGCCTCATAAAGCCTTTTTGTGCCAATCTCAGGCATTATCATCTACCAGCTTCCTCATAATGGAAATCAAGTTTTTGTTGCTGGACTCAGCCTGTCCATTTTCCTGGGGGTAATAATTTGAAGAATGGGACAAATGGATTCCATGATCATAACAGAAAGATTGTAGCTCTCCAAAGGAAAACTTTAAGGTGTTGTCAGCTACTACTTTTGCTGGACCCCAAAATGGACCAAAATATATTCTCCCAGAAAATTACAGACTACCTCTGATGTTGTTTTCTTTATTGGCATTGCTTCTACCCTTTTTTGAAGTATTCAGTTGCAGTTAGGATGTAGGAATAACCTGCACTCAATGGGGGATTTAGAGGGCCTATTAAATCTAATCCTCATTGTTTAAATGGTTCATCTATACCGAATGGTCTCAAGGGTAGAACTGCTAATTATAATTTCCCAAAGAAAAACTACATTTTTCACAGTAAGCCACCCATTTGTAGGTGTCTTTAAACATGCTAGGCCAATAGTAGCATTTTCAGATAATTTTGAAGGTAATTATTGTAGATGAATAATGACTTCCACACACCTCATTTTTGAATGCTTTCAGCAGTTTTTATTGTTGATCTTTGTCTACACACCTAAGAAACATACCATCCAGACCTTTTTTATAAAGGATGTCATATACTATTACATATTTAGAAGCCTTTAATTTTAAATTCCTCCTTTCTCTGGCACCCATATGTTCTGGTCATTCACCATATGTTAGATAATGGGTCACGTATGCAAACCATGAATCTCTCAATTGTACAAATAAGGCTAATGGTAATTTATCCTTGTCTTCCTCTTTCTTAGATATTAAATGACATAAACCTTTCCCCCAAACAAGTTTAGTAGGTTTTATATCAAGATCAAATTCTTGAATTTTTGAGACCTCTATTGCCCTATTACTAACTGCTACCTCATGTTAAGTCAGAATGATTTTGACTGTAGTATTAGGCACATACACTATTGAATGTGAGTGCAAGATATAATACCTATAATGTTTTACTGCCTTTATCACCGTGAAATCTTTCTTCTTAATGAGCGAATAATTAAATTAATACTTCTTCAGTGGTACACTGATCAAGGCAATTGGGGCTTCTTCATTAGAATCATTTCTCTATAGCAAGATGCCTGACATAGTATGCTCTAAGGTGTAGCAGTATATAATAAAACTTTTTCTAAAGTCAGGATGAACTAGTGTAGGAGCATGGGAAATTACTTCTTTTACTATTTCAAAGGCTATGGTTGCTTCTTTGTTCCACTTGAATGTTTATTTTCACTCATCAAGTCTACCATAGGCCTGGCAGTCTCTACAAAATCTAGTACAAACCTCCTTAGAAAGTTTATTTGTCAAAATAAAGACTTGATTCTGCTCCTATTTGATGGATGACACAACTACTGAATGGCTCACACCCATTCTGGATCTACCTTGATTCCATCTTGGGATACAAGATGACCAAGCAATTTTCCTTCTGTTATATAAAACACTAACTTTTTAGGATTTAAAGAAATGTCATGATCCCGACATATTTGTAATATGTCTTAAAGGTCTTTCAAGTGATACTTCTTCCTTTTGGAGAACATTGTCAAATCATCTAGATATATGATAATTATCTTATTAATTAGGTGCCCAAAAGATAAATTCATGGCCTGTAGGAAAGTCACACCGGCATTGATCAATCCAAAAGGGATTCAATTGTATGAGAATTGTTGGAAATAAAGGAATGGTGTACTGAGAGGGGAGGGGTGAAACACTACCCTCAAAACTTATATCAATTAACCTTTATCCTTTTGTAATCAATGCATTGTATTACCAACCATTTATGCTATCTTATCCTTGTGTATGTTATATCAATTCATTAACTCAATAAGCATGTAAAACATTCATGAAATGTATAGACACATGACACAAGATTTAGTAAGGCAAAAAAACCCTATTAGAAGGTAAAAACTGTGGTGGGGATGAAACCCACAAAGCTTCACTATCTGCAGAATGGAAGGGGTTGGTTAAGGCTTACAATTTTGATCACTTCTGATGATCTACCCTGTTAGGAGTATTATGTAGAGACTAGTTAAGGTCTACTCTGTTAAGAGCTTTAAGAACACTATTTAGTGTGCACTCAGTTAAGAGATTTACAAAGGATTGTTAAATCCACCTTTCACAAGGATTTCTTCTATTTGCTACACTTGTTAGAATGTAGTCAAAAATATTTAATGACCTGAGTATGTGCAATCTACAATTGCTTATTATAGATCCAATAAAGATTACAAGTATATTTATCACCTATTATGATTGATCAATACCTTTGTCCTGCTCGGTAGCCTTGGTTCCTGTTCTTGATAACTGATTTCATCCTTGGTTTTTCTACATAAAAATATTAGTCTGATCCATAGATGTGCTCCTTGGCTACAATCATCATCACACACATGTGTTCTAATAGATTACATATCTATTTATACAATGATTTATACCTATATGAGTTTCACGTATAACAAAGATAACTCTATGATCAAAGGTATACAACTTGACCTTGATGTCCTAGTTTGCATGTTTTCAATTAGTTAGATTGATTAAAACAATTACAATTACATTGCTTGTCCCTAAAGAAATGGATTTAAAGATAATAGAAAAGCTAAATATAAAACACAAGTGTTTTATCTGACGTGGAAGTCAGATCCACATTTCTCAGGATTCTAACTGTCTCTCGGTAGACTGGTCCTCGGGATGCTCTTTGGTCTATCGGGTTCCTCTATCATATGTTCTGTCAGGTTGCACTGTACTCTACTTGTCGGGTTCCTCTGTCGAGTTTGCTCTGTCGGGTTCCCTTGTAACATTTTTGGGTTGCACTGTGTCATCGGGTTTGCTTGGAAATTTTCTATCAAGTTGCACTAAACCTAACTTTCAATGTTGGTGTCACCGACAGTTCAAAACTATTTTTCCTTTCATAATAATGGAAAAAATATGTCTTCAATCTCCCCTTTT
The DNA here is from genome assembly GCA_018584345.1 of Thuja plicata. Lineage (NCBI taxonomy): Eukaryota > Viridiplantae > Streptophyta > Pinopsida > Cupressales > Cupressaceae > Thuja > Thuja plicata. The sequence goes on along the minus strand of MU223416.1, from coordinate 1,052,823 downwards.
GACATTAGTATCAAAAACTGATATGTGCAAATACTAAAATGTTTAGTAATGTACACCATGTGTTCACTTGTCATTTATGACTCCCCCTATGTATATATTGGTGTAGTATATGTATATACACTTATCATCTCCTTTATACATATCATTTTCCCTTTTTTTATCCTATCAATTTCCCCCTATACATATCATTTTCCCCCTTTTTTGATAGTAAGAGCAAAGGTGTAATCACTTACAACTTGTCAAAAATATGGGAATGAGAGTTGTTCATGTCCTCCATCATCTTTTCACATTTCTCTTGAAGGTGTTCAAGTGCCATTTGCTCTAATGTGATCCTGGCGTGCATATCATAGATGTTGTTAGTGACAGACATCTCTGAGGTGGCTATCAATTGCCTTGTTTTTGTCATATATTTCTACAGTAGTGTCAGATTCGGTAAGAGTAGAGCATGTAGTTCGGTTACTTCATCCCTAAAATTTGATTCTGCCTCTTGGATTTGAAGTCTCAACTTCTTAGTTTCCATTACCTTTTCATAATGCAATTATATTGCATTATCTATTGTTGAGAGGATTTGAGCACTAGAATTTAGATCTGCATCTAATTTTGCAATATTTTCACTATTCTCCTTAGTGAATTTCTCTAAAGTGCTTAAATTTTTAACTAAGGTTATTGCTTCTGAAATGATAGGTTCTAACTCACTTACTTTTTCAGACAGCTTCACCTTGTTCTCTACCACTTCTTGGCTGATTTTCTCTGTTAATTTATATTGGTACTTCTATTTTTCTCATTCTTCAATTGCTTTTTCTGCATCCACATTCTATCATTGGATGACATCGGTAAGAATGGTAAGTTGATCAAGGATTGGGGCATTGTGATCAACATATATGTCAGGAATAATCTGTGTTAATATGTCCCTTTTTGTTTGTAGCACTTGTGATTCCTTGTGCTCCTTCCTAATATTTTCTTGCATAGATTTTTGCTAACATATTTCTCCATACACAATTAGAGATTCATAATCCAATGTAGTTGGATCACATTTTGGTATCTCTATTATTTCATCAAGTGTAACTTGCAGTTTTTTTTCTTCTTCTTGTTCTTCTTGGATATTGTATGGGAAGTACCTGAATGTAGCACCATAGAAAGATCCTTTGCTTGGTTAGATGTACTTGATGAAGTCTTTGGTGGTGTCATGTCTTTTTCCTTCTCCTCGGTATCTTCCTATCATTTGGGGGTGGACATCTCCACATCAACCTTTAGTTATCTACAATATCTCCTTCAGTACTCTTAGGGGTAGCATCATCTTTCTTTTCTTCTTCACCTTTATCTTTGTGCTCTTCATTTGTTCCTTTTGGTTCTCCATCTAATACATTATGTTCACCAGTTGTATCTTTGTGTTCATCATTACCCTTATCCTCGAGTATGCTTGCATCTTGCTCGGGTGAATTCTCCTTTTGTGAGATAATATTAATAGCTTGTATCGATAGTGCCATTTGGCCTGGTATATTCACATGTGCAGCATCTGTAGTTTTGTCATGTTTGTCAGTTTGGTCTGGGACAAGAGTGACATCTTCATCTTTCTGTACCTCATCTACAAGATCTTCTTGGGTAATATCAATGATAGTGTTATTGGGCCATGTTTCATCTGCAATGTCCATGTGCTTGTTGGCTACTATTTTCAATGCATCTTCATTTACATCCTCACCGTCAGCTATAAGAATATGTTCAAGGCTTGGTTTAGCATGATCTTATTCATTGTGTGGCTTGTCAATAAAAGCTAATTGTGGCTCGGGGCTTGTGTCCTTTTTAGGTACCTCGAGTATCTTTCTACATTCATCCTCACTCTTCCTTTCAAGCTCAATTAGATGTCCATGTAGCACTTTGTAGGCTCTTAACTTTGGTGAGAACCTTTTGGAATGTTATTTCATCATTTCTTCACTCTCTTCCATCTTAGATTCAGGTGGCATAACTGAAACTAGGGCTCTTTCCCTTATTTGTTTCTCTTCCTTTAGTGCATATGTCCACCTTGTTGATAATCTATTCATAAGTTCTTGTGGCATCTTATCTTCAAATTGTATTGGTACATATTTGAATACACACATTGTCATAATGATTGCCTCTTCTAACTTATCCTGGTCCTTGGGGTCCAAAGTTATCCATTTTCTAATCTTGGGGTGAGTTATTGAACCTGACTTGATAATTGACGCTCATACCTCATCAATGGTGGTAGGGAGCTTATTCTTAACAGGTTTTTCATCTTGTTCAATGTCCTCTATGTCTTCCTTAGTTCTGAGGAAATTTCTTCTTTTTGTTGGTGCCTTTTTCCCTGTTTGAGGCTTCCTTTTGTATGTCCTAACTTGTCCTTTCTTGATCGGTGAAGGACTTGCATCCTTTGTTGTTTGACTTCTGGTCCTAGATGCAGCAGTAGTCCTAGATTTATTTGCTGATGGTGGTGGTGGTGCATCAGAATCTATGGATTTAGAGTCACTCAAATTTTCTTCTTCACCAACGGGTGACTGTCCTTCGATGTCATCATTTTTTTCAGACTCCTCATCATTTATCGACAACTTTTTCTTTAGTGTCTTGACCATTTTGTCCTTCCTACCAATCTTTTTCACAACTAAGCTTGTTTTAATTCTTTCCTTGGCTTATTCATAGGTTTCAAACCTAGGTTGTGACTTGTCCAATAGTTCATTAATCAATGCTTCAATAGCATTGGTGGCTTGATCTATGTTGACCTCATAGTCAAGTGGTGCCAACCATGTTTTCCTTGGTATAGCTGGTTTGATATAGGTGTAATTGGTGTCCACCATAAAACACATATCAATTTTATACTTTCCACCAGTTGTTCTAGAATCCTCATTCTTTTCTGCGTTCTTTTCTTAAATCCAATGAAGTATTCATCCATAACTGATACAAAGTTGTCACCTAGTGACTTGATGAATTCACTGATTTGTATGGTCACTGGTCGGGAAGTATCCCAGTTGACATTTCCTATGGATGGAAAGAAGTTTTGAAAATAGAAAAATTTACACATTAAAAGTGATCCAAACTTACATGAATTTGACTTTTTGGACCTCATTGTCCCCATGTTCTCATCTAACTACTTCAGTAGAAGCTCATATAGATCCAATTGCAGGCCCTTCTTGACAATCTTATAAGCGGTGTCAACTGCTCCACATGCTATGTTGTTTATCTTGATCGATTTATATATCTTGTAACCTAGCACACATGCACCAAACTTGAGTTTTGGATCAGTGATGGTGTTGACCTTCAATCCTCTATTATCCCAAACTTCTCCTGTCATCTTCTCTATCTCAGGACGAGGAGGGTGTTTGAGAGACTTTTGCCCTTGTCAGTTATAGGATAACCAGTAACATCATGTATCACATCTCTTGTGATCGGTTTTGGCTCATCTAGCCACATATTTTGGTCATGCACTCTACTTAGCACTACCCGAATCCATTCAATCTTGAACTCCCTCAGGAACATTAGGGAACAAGTCAGCCCTTTGACCTCTATGTGTTTGTGTTCCTCCTTAATGGTTTCTCATGTGCAAAGCTTTTTGCACGCTTGATCAACTTCAAGATCTCCTATCTCGGAGATCTTGCAATGTATGTAGGAATGGACATCTTCAATTAATAAAACCCTAGGTGGAATTCCAAAGAATGCACCAACTTCGTCGGGTTGCGAAGCAACCTCTGGATAGATTTTATACTTTGGTTCTTCACACGTGGATTTCTTTATCAGATTCACCTTCTTCTCCTTAGCATTCTTGATCTTGGTTGTACAAGAAGTGGTTGCCATCATTTTTGAAAAATTTAAGGCTTTTCCGTAAATTAAACAGTGAGCTCAATGATCTTTGTTACTTACTTTAACCTTACGTAGCTGATGTTGTTCAGAATCTAAATGTTGTGAATCTTCTTGGAGTGCTCTACAATCTGATCACTTTGGTTTTGCTCTTCTCTTCTCTGCTTCTCTCTAAATCACTAGTGAATAATGAGCTCTTCTATCACCATATTTATAGATGGTTCCCTAAGTGGCACAATTAATGCTCTACCCACTTGTTGGGTGTCAAAAACGGAGTTGCTCAGGTTACATGCCAACTTTTTTTTTGGTGAAAACACGATGCTCGGGGCAAGTGTCAAGTCATTCAAATTTTAACAGGTTTACCGACGGATCTCGGTATCTGGCGAAGAAAAAAATGTTTTTTTCTTGATTACCAATGAGTCTCGGGCTACATTGATTAACTTGGTTTTCACATGTACACCGATGATTCTCGGTAAGCTTTGACAGCTTAGCTTTTGTATGTTAACCGATGCTTTTCAGTATGCATTGACTGATGAGATTGAATTCACATAATCATAACAAGTAATACCATAGTGCATCTTTAATCATGCTAGTTTGGCATTTTAAATATATATAATGGAACTGGTGTAAAGTATAACTTAGTATAGTGCAATTCCATACTTACTTGTTCATCTTAGGTAGGGGTGGTGATGTCACCAAATCCATTGGATATGGTGTCACCATTTGTGTTGGTTGGTCCAGCACCATCATCTGTGTTTGTAGCTTTCCTCCACATTTTTTTCTCATCTTCCTGATGTCTTCAATGGTGTTTCCATTGGCAAAGGTGTCGGTCTCTGTCACTCGGTCTCTGCAGTCCTTTCTTATATGACCAACTTTATGATAGTGTAAGCATGCCATTCTAGGGTTAGTCCAGTTCCTAGACTTTCTCATCCATTTTCTCATGCAGTTTGCATCCATGTGTCCAAATCTTCCACATGATGTGCAGTTTTCCCATGTATTGTAATCCCAAACATATGAGTTATTGACTCTTTTAAGTTGATAGGCAGTTTCATTTTCTTTAGGCTTACATGCTTTCTTTTTCTTCTTCCTACATTCAAGAGATGTGTGCCATGCATTTTGCATGTAGGATAGTATTTTTCCATGTAGGTTTCCTTCTTTGGTTGTTTCACCTCAGATTTACATTCATATTCTTTATGTCCTTTCTTGTTACATTTATAATAATTTCTTATGAATGAAGGTGTGGATTTAGGAATACCTTTTATTTTTCTCCTGCAAACATTTGATGTGTGGCCTGGTTTTCCACAGTGATTGCATGATTGCTTTCTTGGTCTTGGATTTTTGTAGACACTCTTTGGATCAGCTTGGTATAGTGATTCTCCATTTTTGGTATACCCTAGTCTGTATTGTTGTTGACTCTTCTTTGTCCATCCAGAAAATCCTCCATCCTTTTGGTGCTTTCTTCAGCTCTTTTGATCATGTTATTGTGTTGTTGCTAAATTCTCACTTCATGCTTTAATCTTTCATTGTATTCTCTTAGCTCACCAATTGCTTCCAGCTTTCCATTCAATTCTATGTTCATTTGGTTTGTCTCTTGACTCATAAGAATAATTTGATTGGTGATCTCATGATGATGTTTTGTAAGTCTTTATATTTTTTACTCTTTCTCTTGTAGCTTTTTATTAATCTTCTTCATATCATCAATTGCTAGTGTTCTCTCTTGCTCAGCTTGTCTAGCATTATTCATAACTTCAATCATTGTTACCATCTGTGTCTCTTGACCAGTTTGCAGTGATTTCACTTGTCCAGTCAGATGTTGATTGATTTCATTTAGGCTTGTGATGCTCCCTTCAGATGTGTCTCATGTGTTGCTAGTTTTAGATCCTGAAGACTCAAATAGATCAGGTATCTCTTCCTTGTGATAGTATGTTTCATTACAATGAGATTCCATAACCTTTCTTTCATCCAGAAACTATCTCATCTTGATTCTAGCTTCTATATATTGTTCATAGAAGATCTATATCTCTAACTTCTGATTCTTAATACTCTTGTCTAGCTTGTACCTTTTCCATTGTATGATCTTTTCTCTTAAGTCTTTAAACTTTTCCAATTAAGAGATCTAGCTCTAATACCAATTGTTGGAAATAATGGAATGGTGTACTGAGAGGGGAGGGGTGAATCAGTACCCTCAAAACTTTTATCAATTAACCTTTATCCTTTTGTAATCAATACATTGCATTACCAACCATTTATGCTATCTTATCTTTGTGTATGTTATATCAATTCATTAACTCAATAAGCATGTAAAACATTCATAGAAATATTCATTAAATGTATAGACACATGACACAAGATTTGGTAATGCAGAAAACCCCTGTTAGAAGGTAAAAATTATGGTGGGGATGAAACCCACAAAGCTTCACTATCTGTAGAATGGAAGGGGTCAGTTAAGGCTTACAATTTTGATCGCTTCTGATGATCTACCATGTTAGGAGTATTATGTAGAGACTAGTTAAGATCTACTCTATTAAGATCTTTAGCAACACTGTTTAGTGTGCACTCGGTTAAGAGATTTACAAAGGATTGTTAAATCCACCTTTCACGAGGATTTCTTCTATTTTCTACACTTGTTAGAATGTAGTCAAAAATATTTAATGACCTGAGTGTATGCAATCTACAATTGTTGATTACAAATCCAATAAAGATTACAATTATATTTATCACCTATTATGATTGATCAATACCTTTGTTCTGCTTGGTAGCCTTGGTTCTTGTTCTTGATAACTGATTTCATCCTTGGTTGTTCTTCTGCATAAAACTCTTAGTCTGATCTATAGATGTGTTCCTCGGCTACAATCATCATCACACACATGTGTTATGATAGATTATATATCTATTTATACAATTATTTAGACCTATATGAATTTCACATACAACAAAGATAACTCTATGATCGAAGGTATACAACTTGACCTTGATCTCCTAGTTTGCATGTTTTCAATCAGTTAGACTGATTTAAAAAATTACAATTACATTGTTTGTCCCTAAAGAAATGGATTTAAAGATAATAGAAAAGATAAATATAAAACACAAGTGTTTTATCTGACATGGAAGTCAGATCCACATTTCTCAGTATTCTAACTGTCTCTCGGTAGACTGGTGCTTAGGATGCTCTTATGTCTATCGGGTTCCTTTGTCATCTCTTCTATCGAGTTGCACTATACTCTTCTTATCGGGTTCCTCTATCAGGTTTTCTCTGTAGGGTTCCCTTGTAACATTTTTGGGTTGCACTATGTCGTCGGGTTTGCTTGGAACTTTTTTGTCAGGTTGCACTAAACCTGAATTTTGGTGGTTGTGTTACCAATGGTTCAAAGCAATTTTTCCTTTCATACTAATGGAAAAAATATGTCTTCAGCGAAGGTCCCCCAAGGTCTGGTGAAGGAAGTCTTATGCTGGTATCTTTTTCCATTTCAATCTGGTTATAACTAGAGAAACCATCCAACATTGACATCATCTCTGAACCAGCCACAGTTTTTAATATATGATCCATAACCGGCAGCGGGTGATTGTCCTTAAAAATGGTCTGGTTCAAATTATGGAAGTCCACGCAGATGTGTATTTCTCCATTCTTTTTATGTACTACCACAATATTTTTTTCCCATGTTGAGTGGTGGATTGGGTATATTATTCGTGCTTTCAACATCTTGTCCACTTCTTTAAAAATTGCGTCGGCTACTTTACAATTGTAGTTTCGTAACTTCTGTCTGTGTAATGTCCATATTTTTAGCTTGATGTCAGATGATGTTTCATTAGCCCATTTTGTCTTGGTCTCAATGGCTAACCGGGATTTTGATGGGATCTTGAGGTTAATTGGCCTAGGCATTTCAAATTGTAGGCCAATTGGAGGTGGTTTGACAAGGTTTCCAGATGCTTACTATTTTTAGTAAGTAGAGGGCTCATTTGTGAGTTTTCAGTATTGAACTGGGAGAATTTAGTTGAGATCTTTCCAATGAGCTATCATGCATTAAATTCTAAGCTTATTTGCTATTTTATTTTAATGCCTAAAGTTTTATTTAATAAATGACTAAAGTAATAAAGTACATTAATATATAAAAGTCACTTTATTATTCAAAGGGCTATTTTATTCACTTAAGTGGGAAATGATAGTTTAAAAAGGAGAAAACATGTACATGGGATGGAAATATCAAGGAAAATGGAATCTCAATAAAATAGGGGCTAAAAAAGAAGTCGTGAAAAAATAGGGCAAAAAAACAAAAATCTTAAAATTATAGGAAAGAGCCAAAAAGTGATTTTCATTATCCCACATTGTCAAGGAAAGTGGTTGAGCTCTTAGAAAGTTTTATAAAAAGGATTGAAGAGCTCTCTTTGGGTGTGCTTGGTTATGTTTGGATATTGTGTGAATTTGGCGATTGTGGAGATTTTTTCTCTTTGGGCTTGGAGGATGCAAACCTTTATGTTATCAATCTTGACGTTGTTGAAAGACATGGTCTTGAGATTCAATTTGGAGCTTCAGGGTAATAATTATAAAAATTTGAGATGTTTGTTATTTGATTTTGTGTCATTTCGAGGAAGAGCTAATTTTAGGAAACACAAAAAATACATGTGAATAAGATACAATCACTTTATGGGCTTGATTGTTGAGAGTGGAGGCATTCTATTAAGGGAACTTAATGAATGACTACAATGGCATGAATAGAAATTTTCTACAGTGACATCAATAAGGTTTTTGCTACAGTAGCCTGAACAGTGGTCTACTACAGTATCGTGAATAGTTTCTTATACTAGATAATCGTTTGAAACTAAGAACTAGTTGTTGTTTATGCATTTCTTGGGCTTTGAGAATGTCACCCCTCAATGTTGGCATCTCTCTCACTGATGAGAATACTCAGTAAGGGAGGACACAAGGTGTTGAAGACATAGAAAATCACCCACAAGTATTTTTATTTGCTTATATTTGGTTGCTTGGAGGGTTTAAACTACACATTATTGGATTAAAGTGTTGAAGAAATTAGAGGTTTCTTATTGCTGATAATTACCAGACAGGGCCGCACACTTACCAGTAGTTCTTGACCAATTTCGATACATGTTCATGTTATATTTCTGGCCACATTTGTAATTGGACTATGCGTGGATTTATGGACACTCACATCTGCTAGTAGTGGACGCCTGCACCTTCAGATTTTAAAGACAACCTTGATAGAGCTGAGACCGGTTGTATAATTCATTGACATGATATTATACTGTGTGATTTCTCTTTCCTAGAGGCCTATAGCTGGGCGTGAATCTCTGCTGATAAAATGTTAATAGTTCTGGAGTAGTCACATGGAAGTTGGGACTCAAGTAAGCTTCTACACATCCTTCAAAGTTGATAACAATACTTGATCAGATTGAACAATTGCTTATGTTGTATCATGAACTGAGCCAGGTCTATAAATTAAGTCTTTTTCTAATTTTTGTATTGAAGCATTATTTTGAGAATAAATCTGATGTAAACTACAAGTTTGGAAAGGTTGAAATACTTAGTTTTTTATTTATTTAATAAAATGTTTATGAAAATAACCTGAGGACGTCACCCTTTGGTCAAACTGAGTTGTTCACATTACATATTCAACAAAAAAAATCTACCTAAGACATTGCAAGTAAAGTGTTTGACAAAATTCCTATAAGTTGAAGTGGACACACGAAACTCAATACAGGACAGGTTGTTACAGTTGTATCAGAGCAAGTGTATCCTACCATCCTGTAAGGGGTCATTCAAAAGATGAATACTTTTGAGGACAAACAACTAGAAGGGTTAATAGAATGGAAGAAAAGTTTTCAAAGCTATATTGAAATTTGTCAAAATTATGGCAAGGCTTTAAAATAGTTGCATAAGGAAGTGTGTGAGAATCGGGAATGGGTAAAGTCTTTATTTGGTGTTACAAAGAAAGAAGAGGTAAATGGAAAGGGTTCTTTTAGTGCAAGAAACAATGAGAAGAAAAAAAATGAAAATAGGTTCATAGCTAATCATTTGAATGAAGATAGTGCCTTGGTAGATAAAAACCATGTCAGAGATTTTTAGAGTAACTCTTTGGATATGCATACAATTACTATTGATGAGTTTGTGTAGTAAGAGGAAAAGAAAACAATAGCCTTGAATTTGAGTTTAGATATTTCTTGTGGTGATGGATATAGGTTGGATGATCATACAAAGCCTTTGGAGAGGATTGTTTATGAACACATGAGTGCTAGTAAGTTTGAGAGTGACTCTTTCACAATGGTAACCAGTCATGAGGAGGACCACAAGCACTTCATTTCTGAACAAAGTAATCAGCTTTTTGTTGCATGGGATTTGGCTATGAAGGATAGTATTGATGATTCTGGTGAAAGATCTTATTTATCTTTGCATGGGGCTAACTTTGAACATAAGTTTAGAAACTCCGATGATTTGAATCCACGGTTTACTACTAAAAATGACAATAGAGATGCACAACATATTTGGGATACCTATGGATTCACTAATGATAGGAACCATAGTTTTGATTTTGGCATCCATCATAGCAACAGTTGGCTTGGTCTACATAAATATGGTTGGAAGAATCAATTTGAGGTGCTCGTTGATAACCCAATGTTTGAGATAGGTGATGAGAATACAAATGATAATCCACTCTTTGAGTTGGACATTGGAACTACCCTTGGTTGTAGCATTTCACTTGATATAAATTGTATATGGGACCCTGGAACTGAGTTGGAGTGTGCTTTCCAGCTTGGTATTGATATTGGTTCGCATTATGAGGCAAATGGATATCCTCGTTGGAGACCACCTGATATGGATGATTCTACCATTGAATCACTCTCTCTATATGAAGAAGAATTTTAGTCACATTCAGACGCTTCTTCTTGTGAAGAAGGTGTTCATACACCTTACAGCTCATTATGTTTGAGGAACCAGTTAATGGTGACTAAGGATGGGATAATGGAAGCCTTATCTCATTATGATATGATGCATAATCTGGTTGAAAATTACCTCTAGAGGATACATTTAGAGAGAAGACAAAAGGGAACTAAAGTGGAGTCTTCTCTTGGTAGTGTACAGGATATCAAAGAAGGTATAGGAACAATGAAATCAAATTATTTACACCTTATTTCAGATAGTGGTTATCTTCTACACTTAGTTGAGATCTATTCAGATGCCTTGAGAAGGAAAGAGGAAGAAATTGATGATCTCTACTTATAGTTGAGCATGGCCCAGTCTTCCTTACACAAAATGGGGAAGACCATTGTTGGTCCATCAGTGACCCATGAGAATGATGCATAAACATTAGGGATCAAATAGGTCATTGAAGGGATTGATGAAAGCCAAAACTATGAGATGGCACAACATGATTTCTGAACTCTTATGATTAATTTGTGTTTAAAATTTGGAGAGGAGCTTGTTGGCTACAATATCCCAGCACTTCCCTCATGGATTTTACCTCTAATGTCTTTGATTGAAGGCTATTTTTTTATGTTGTTCAAAATTATATCAGGTTTCTCCTTGAGGGAAACATCTATTGATTTGGATAGGAGAGATTGGAACTACATTTTTAGAGTTATAGGAAGGGAGTATGAGGAGTGCTTACCCCCTTTCTACTGTAAAGATACTTTTTAATCCATTTTAAATTTGGTTTAATTGTTGCGTGGTGTTGTATTGATCTATACCAGCAACCTGACAAGGATTGCTATTTGTTTTATGTACCTGTGTTGGGTGCCATACATATTTGCATGAGACCACTATGGGTGGATTGGACTCTCATTAAATTAGTCATCTCAAACTTGGTCACGGGCTCAGGCATCTTTGAAGGTTTGGATGGTACTCATGATGATAATATTAATAGAGTTGATTTTTCTATTTTGAGGTGTGAGCCATCTTCTGTTGTTGCTAGCACAAAGTGAATTATACATGATCACTCTAATATTTCATTGGTGCAAGCAGGAGTGATTCACCTTGACTACATATTGAGATGTGTTCATCAGTTTACCTTCAGTCTACACACACAAGACTTAACTATGTCACTAGTGGTATCAAGAGGTAGATTGGAAAAGGGGTGTACGAGTCCATTCTAGCATGACATATTTATAATGAAAAATGTTCAGTCTAAGTCTGACAAGTTTCCCACTTTGTTTTCTCTAGCTATTTCCATGTCTGAGAAAATGTTCAAGTTTTTTGTTTGATTGGACTTTAGAGGTTATCAGAGTGGTGCAGCGTCAACATGATGGACTTACACCTTGGGTCAGGGTTTCCCAGTTTGGTTGTAATGTTTTTGTTGCCCCTTAATTCAATGTATATAGTAGACCATTAGAATTTTTACATGTGGATTGGAGGTAAATTTTGACAAGGATTTGGTTCTATATTGAGTTGATGCTGCAGTTTGTAGTTTTAGACCAATATTCCTACAATCTTGTGCACTCACAGACATTTGTACAGACTATTTTCAGTGGTATGATTTCAGTGGGTGATAGTAGAGATGTTCCTTGGTAGGCACTCTACTTAATTTTGACAGAGCTTTGTCATCTTCAGGATGGTTTTGGGAAAGGAATTTGGGTTGGTTTCTTAGGGAAAATGAGCAGGATGTTTTTTGTTTGCCCAGGATCATGATGGATAGTGATTTTGCTTTTAGTATTCTTGGGGAATTTTGTTTTATTTTTTATAGTGTTTATCCTATGGGGATTCAAGGGTTGAGAGTGCAGTTTGTGTATGATAGTCTATTGATCATGATCAGTTTGGCACAATTTCAGCATGGTGATTGTGTTCAGAGTTTGATTTAGGACCTTGAAAACTCTATGGTCGGCATCTCATCAGTTGTGAGGAATGTGACAATCTATGTTTAAATTCTAGAACTCATTCACACAATTTTCCAGTTTGATAATTTATTAGTGCAGTACTCTAGGGAGATAACTTAGATCATTCAATTCCTGATGACTCCTTTGTTTGGAGGTTGGCATGATGCCATTGGTATAGGTGTTCAATAGGATAGAGCTTGGAGTAGATGGTTTAACGTATCTACTAGATTAATTTGGGTCCTTGGGATTATACTGAGATACAACATGGTCCGAGTTAGTAGCCATTAGATTACACTGACATTTCTTGAGGATAAGCAATTTAAAGGGGAGTGGATTGTAATGTCCCCATTTTTAGCTTGACATTAGATGATGTGTCTTTAGCCCATTTTTTCCTGGTCTCGATGGCTAACCAAGATTTTGATGGGATCTTGAGGTTAATTATCCTAGGCATTTCTAGTTTCAGGCCAATCGGAAGTGTTTTGACAGGGTTTCCATATGCTTACTATTTTTTGTAAGTCAGCAGAGGGCTCAGTTGTAAATTTTTAGTATTGGACTGGGAGCATTTCATTGAGCTCTTTCCAATGATCTATCATGCATGAAATTCTATGTTCAATTACCATTTTATTTTAATTCCTGAAGTTTTATTTAATAAAGTGACTATAGTAATAAAGTACATTATAATATAAAAGTCACTTTATTATTTCAAAGGGTATTTTATTCACTTAAGTGGGAAATGATATTTTAAAAAGGAGAAAACATGTACATGGGATGTAAATATCAAGGAAAAAGAACTCGTGATAAAATAGGGGCTGAAAAAACAATCGAGATAAAATAGGGGTGAAAAAGAAAAAATCTTGAAATTATAGGAAAGAGCCAAAAAGTGATTTTCATTATCCCATATTGTCAGGGAAAGTGATTGATCTATTAGAAAGTGTTATAAAAATAATTGAAGAGCTCTCTTTACGTATGCTTGGTTATGCTTGGATATTATGTGAATTTGGCAATTGGGGAGATTTTTTCTCTTTAGGCTTGGAGGACGCAAACCCTCTGTTCTATCAATCTTGACGTTGATTTGGAGATTCAAGGTAATAATTATCAGAATTTAAGATGTTTTTTATTTTCTTTTGTGTCATTACCAGGAAGAGTTGATTCTAGAAAACACAACAACTACACATGAATAAGTTACAGTCACTTTATGGGCTCGATTATTGAGAGCGAGAGGCATTGTATTAAGGGAACTAACCCGTTTGGTTGGGGAATTGAAAAATAATGCAAATCATGGTTATCTATACCCTGGTTATGCAAACCCCGGTTATGCTTTTTTGGGACTGTTTGGTTGCCCTAGAAGATGGATTTGTAAATCCACATTCTCTGTTTGGTTGTCAAATTGAAAATAGGAATTCGAATTTATGAAATTCTCATTCTCTGTTTGGTTGAACATTTTTGAATTGGGATTAGAATGCAGGTCTCCATATTCTCTGTTTGGTTCTGCACTTTGAA
>MU223416.1:1003574-1033338 GCA_018584345.1 Thuja plicata | reverse complement strand
CAAAAAAAAAATCTATGGTGGACAATAACTTCCACCAGAATGGCATACAATAATTTCAGTCAGTCTGAAAAGAAATACAATCAGGCATATTTTTTCCACAACTTCTAGATTCACTGTGCAAAACCAAGCATATTAAGATGTTTCCAACCTTATCTCTTTCCCCAAGTAACATTTGCAAAACCTCAAATAACACAGAAACAAAAATACCTAGTGTGGGGCTTCAATTTGTAGGCAAACCCTAGCGTCAAACACTGCAGCACAAAGCTGAAGACGCAGACCGCAACGAACATGCGGCAATCGCTGTTTCAAAACCGTGGAAATGGCTGCGTCAAAACGTGGTTATGTGCGGACCCGACAAAAAATTAAAATTGATTTGAAGTCCAAAAACGTGGAGTTGCCCGGACCCGACGGAAAAATTAAAATGGGTTTAGTTCTCAACAAAACCATGGATTCCAAAGTCATTCCACCTCCTGAGGTGGAATTTCGACATCCACGTTTTCGGCGAAATGGGGTCACGCAAATCCACATTCGCATTTTGTAAAGGGGTTCTCAAACAGGGAATTACACCCCATAACCGGATTATGGGCGGCATAACCCAGTTATGGGGTGCAACCAAACGGGCCCTAAATGAATGACTATAGTTGCATTAATATTGATTTTCTATAGTGTCGTGAATAGGGTTTTTTTTTCTACAATAGTGTGAACAGTGGTTTGCTACAATATCGTGAATAGTGTCTTATACTAGATAATTATTTGAAACTAAGAACTAGTTATTGGTTATGAATTTCTTGGGCTTTGAGGATGTCACCCCTCAATGTTGGCATCTCTCTCGCTAATGAGAATACTCAGTAAGGGAGGACACAAGGTGTTTAAGACATAGAAAATCTATTTTTATTTTCTTATGTTTTGCTTCTTGGAGGGTTCAAACTGCACATTCTTGGATTAAAGTGTTGAAGAAATTTGAGGTTTCTTATTGTTGATGATTACCAGATTGGACCGCACTCTTACCACTAGTATTTGAATGATTTTGATAAATTTTCATGTTATATTTCTGGCTGCATTTTTACCTAGGTTGTGCGTGGGTTTTTGGACACTCACATCTGCTAGTAATGGACGCCTACACCTTTAGATTTTAAAGACAACCTTGATAGAGCTGAGACTGGGTGTATGATTCATTGACAAGATATAATATTGCATGATTCCTCTTTCCTAGAGGCCTATATTTGGGCGTGAATCTCTACTGGTAAACTGTTGACAGTTCTGGAGTAGTCACATGGAAGTTGGGACTCAAGTAAGCTTCCACACATCCTTCAAAGCTGATAACAATACTGGATCAGATTGAACAATTACTTATGTTGTATGGTGAACTAAACCAAGTCTGTAAATTAAGTATTTTTTTTATTTTTGTATTGACGCATTATTCTGAGAATAAATATAATGTAAACTGCAAGTTTGGAAAGGTTGAAATACTTAGTTTTTTATTTATTTAAGAAAGTGTTTATGAAAACAACATGAAGACATCACCCTTTGGTCAAACTGAGTTGTTCACATTGCATATTCAACAAAAAAAAAAATATCTACCTAAGACATTGCAAGTAAATTATTTGACAAAATTCCTATAAGTTGAAGTGGACACGAAACTCAGTGTAGGACACGTTGTTATAGTCTGAAAGGAGCTGCTCTAGGCTTTAAAGGGATGTGATGTTAAAACTAACCCTATCTAAAAATGTTAAGGTCTTCATAAGACCATGTGAATACATATTTGTAATTTTTTAATAATTCAATGAACCTACGTCTTTCATCAGGAGATAAACATGTTCCTAGATTGATAGTCTTGGGGTCAAACTCACTCCCTATGTTAATTCTTTCACAGGAACTATAATTTTTCATCTCTTGCATTTCTTCATTTCTGGTGTGACAATCGTCTCGGTCAAGTAATTTCTCCAAAGAAACCAATCCTTTGGGAATTCTGTTACATTTGAGCTTAACAACGTCTTGTTCTTAGAACTCTTATGCTTCTGGATAGAACGCGTGACATTCAGATTGAGAACCCTTGAAATATGTTGTTGCAAACATATCCATGCACTCCATGAATGAATTAATTTGTTTATCGTTGTGAAATACTTACTAGGATTTAGAATCATCCTGGACACGCGGCCTATAGATAAGTTCAATTCTATACACATCATTTCAAAAGTTAGGGTGAGGATTAAACAAAGACAATGATCCTGCCAATGCATCTGCCCTAGAATTCAGCTCTCTGGGTATGGCCTCAATAGAGAATGCCTTGAATCCTTCCATTTCATCCCAAACTCTATTTTGATAATATTTCAGTCTTTCATTCTTGACAGCAAAATTATTTTGAACTTGCTTCACAATCAGTTTAGCATCACCTCTAGCTTTCAACAATTTGACTACTCTTATGTTTGCTTCCTCCGTCCCTAACAATAAAGCTTTGTATTCTTTCGTGTTGTTGATATTACCAAATTCTAGTTTGAGGGCAAGTTGTATCTTCTCTCCTGTTGGTGATATGAACACTACCCTAGCTCTTGAACTAGCAATAGAACAACTTCCAATAGATTTCATGATCCATACTGCTTCTTCAGCATTGTGCTCTGCATCCATTACGTCCTTTCTGATAAGATCACATAATTTCCAAATTTTGAACGATACAAAATATGCAATCTAGGATCTTCAGAAGGGAAAACAATATATTTAGACTTAGCCTTGGGTTGAAGAACAACCTTCTATTTTCCAAGTGGAAAGGCTGACTGAGACCAATCCATCTTAATTTCACCACCCAAGTCTCTACAGAACACCCTACTTAATAACATGTCATAGCTAGCAGGGATATCAGCAACTAGGATTATCAACTTCAGGTTTTTACCAGGAGATGTCGCTAATGCCACATGATCATCTTTGATATGTCTGAGTAATAGTACCTGCTTTGAATCCATTAAATAACACCTACCAAAAGTTTTGGTTGATAAATCTAGGGCTTTTGCTACAAATGATGGCATAATGTTGTCAGAGGTCCCTAAATCTATTATACAATTATTCAGCTTATAACCATGAATGAACAGAGAAACATAGAATGGCTCAGGTTCAAGATGAGGTTGTGAAGACTCAATTGAAGCATTTATTTGCAATGGAGGTTTAAGTTCCTCTGGATGACTAGTTGGATTAAGAAGCTTCACTAGATTGAGCATTAGTCATTTGACTCTCATTAATCTTAGGTGAACTAGTACCTTTAACATATTCAACTAACTTATCTAACTATTTAGGATTTAACCTAAGATATTTTGCAAGAGACATTTGTATTTTAGAAGATTTTCAAAATTCAACTATGTTAAAGGAAGATTCTGAATCAAACCTCTTAAGAAATTGAACTTTAGGTGTCGATGAACCTTAAACTTTTGAACTTGCATCAGTTCGAGTCAAAGGATCTTTTACTTTGTTGATCGATTCTGAAAATGGTGTGTAGCCAGATGATTTTTAATTGTGTCTATTTCTTGTCAGGACCATGCAAGAGGTATCTTCTACATTCACCAAAATTTCATCTCCTTTTGTCTAGTGTGGCTCGTATTCAAGGAAATAAGTTTCAAAGTCAGAAAGTGCTTTAGGGATCTTTTCATCTTCAAGTGGTTCTTTCATGATCACTTTTTGTTTTTCCAATTGTACATAATGCACCATTTTGAGGCAGGTATTTCCATTATGGTCATCAGTCAAGTGAAAGATACACATCTTACTTTTGTTGTTGGGAGGTGGTTCAATGGCTAACCTCTACTATGCTTCGGGAAAAGATGATTGTTTTCCAGAAGGTCCTACATTTTGATTTGAGAATCTCCTGGGAATATCTTGATATGATATCTTTTGTTTAGGAAACTATCTTTTAAGAGGGATCACATCATTGACTAATCTTTGTATTATAAGATCAAAAGATGTAGATGCTTGCACGTTTGGTATTTGAACCTCCTTTTTTCTATTTTCTCACAATAATAAGGTCATCTTCTAATTGTATTGTTGTGGTTTGAGTAACTGCCAAATATACTACTCTTTCCCTTTTTAGGTAAAAACTTATATCAGGGAGCATTGCATTGATAAAGAAGCATTTCTGATTCTCATCTATAGGTCTTTGATTAGCATGAATCTTATTGATAATCATATCGTATTTAGCAAA
Organism: Thuja plicata; assembly: GCA_018584345.1. Classification (NCBI taxonomy): domain Eukaryota; kingdom Viridiplantae; phylum Streptophyta; class Pinopsida; order Cupressales; family Cupressaceae; genus Thuja; species Thuja plicata. The sequence continues at coordinate 1,029,158 of MU223416.1, read as the reverse complement.
AAATTCTCTCATAGGTTCATGAATTTCCTTTTTAAGCTGGGTTAATTTTTCCAATAAGGAATATTCATCTTTTGTTCCTTTAAATCTTGCTTCAAATATAGTCTTCATATCATTTCAATCAGTAATACAACCTGCGGGTAGATGATAAAACCATTCAGCAGCACTATCAATGAGAGTTTGCACAAACAACCTTACTGCAACATCTTGATGTTGCACTACCAACACACCATAGGCCACATTGAAAGCATTTAAATGTTCATTAATAGGTTTACTTCCATCGCCATTAAATTTAGATGAGACTTCCTTTGCTCCTTTAAGAAATGCATTTAATTGTACTCCTAAGGTCACAAACCATATAGTTGCTCCATAAGGTTGTGCCATAATTGAAGTATCAGGAGTTAGGTTTATTAAAATAGGAAGAATATTACCCTGCAAGGTAAGATCCTGAAAAATGGTGAAATAGGGGTTTTAGGTGGTAAAGGTGGTCTACTTTTGGATCTTCTTGGAGTGATATTTGGAGAAAAATCCAAGTTTTGTAGGATTTCAAAGATTGAGTCAACTATTCCTTCTCATCTCAAAGACCTACTATACCTTCTAGACTCCAGTCTAAAAGGATAATAACATATGTGTAAGAGTAATTATTGGGATGTTCTTGGTTTCTTGGAACTTGAGGTGGGTTTGGTGCTAAATTGTGAGCTCAATTTTTAGCTTCTCTTCTCCTTTGTCTTTCAATTAAAAACCTTAGATTTGCAGCAATACCTTCTTCTCTTTCTAAGACAAAATTTTCTTGACTCCTCCTCAAACGCCAAGCCAAAGTATTCAATTCATCTTATAATATCTTCCCATGTGTCCTGAAAACCTAAATTTGGTTGCATTATAGGAAAGACATTTTCATGGGGAAGCACCATATTGCCCCATATACAGGTAACTGTTCATTATTGAATAGAAAATTGTTTTGTTATGTTCCCCATTAGAATTGCCAAAAATTTGTTGGCAAACAAATTTATCCTCAACAAATTTATATGTAAATAAAAATAAATAAGTCTATTCCCTCTTTTGAAGAATGGGGATTATAACCCTCTGCCAACAGTTGGGTAACCTCTCATGATTAAACCCTCTCAATTTTTATAGGTTTAGCTCCCTTTACAAGATCTTCAATGAATATATATATATATATATATATATATATGAATAACACTTTTAACCAGAAAGCATTCAAATGGAAAAGCATTCAATCATGAACATGATATGCATGCATAAGCATTTTTTTAACACATAACATAAAGATCAAGCCGGCTGACCTAACCTAGCATTCCAATATGTGTATATAGAAATAATCAAACTTTACTTTGATCATCACATTCAATGTTCTTCCATGAACAGAAAATAAGCAATAAACTATTGTTGAGAATGAACAAATTCTAATGGAAATTTATCCATTTATTTCAAACGCACAAATTCAAAATAGAAGCAGTTTTCATTAACCAATGGATTAATGTCTTTTCACCAAATTGCATACGATAATCACAGAGTATCTAGTCTATCTCAAAATGGCTTACCCTCTTAAAGTCTTAAATATCAAAATAAAAATCCCACTGGGATAAACTATCTTTTAAAATTAGTTACACTAATTCCACATGGGAGTTCCTATCGAGAAGCAGTTTTTACTAAAATTAACATAAAATAGAAAAGATGAGCCAGAATGGCTCAATCTAGTATCCTGTAACCACGATCAAGAGGAAACTGGGGTAGAGGAATCTGCAGACTTTTCCAATACAGCTGATGTTTCACGGTGGGTTTTCCATTTCAAGTGTGCTGCCAAGAAATTGATGATGAACTAGTAGTTAGGGAATCTAATTTGTTTGATCCTTTGTTTCCAAACTTCTTTGTCTCTCTGAACTTGTGCTACCTTTTACTCATGATTTTCCAAGTGATCGAGATAGATAATTAACATGGATTCAATCCTGGCTACCCTGGATAAGTCCTTTGTTGTCAAGGATTTGGTATCTCTTATATCTTGATTTTTCTTTGTAAAGGATTTGATCATCTCCCTTGCATCTTGAACAGTCTGCCGACCCTCCTTCTTAATTTGAACAACAATGCACTATAGATATTTATGCATTGTGTCTGGAAGACCAACCATTCCTTTCAACAATCCTGTTGTTTCCTCAATTCCTTTCTTGATAATTGAATTCCTCCATTCAATATTCTTCTTTGAAACATATAAAATATTATAATCCATCCCCTACATTGGATTTTCAGCTAGGAATTTTATAACCCCAAAATTTTGGACATCCTCCATCTACACAACCATAGCCATCCATTTGATTCTTTCTTTATCTCAGGAGGCTATTTCTGCTTCTAATTCATTATTGACAATGGTAGCATTCTAGTGTATATCACTCAGCCAAGTGATGTAATTTGATCCTTCCTGCATCACAGATTTGAGCCAATCATTGAATGTTTCAGCTACTACTTTGTTTTGTTGAATCTGATCTAACCTTTTTTTTATTAACAGGGGACTTGGGGTTGAAAAATGACGGTATCTATAATAGGGATTTAGGTTCTGGATTATGAATATCTTCAATGTACTCTGACATCTGTCGCAGAGCTCACTTCATATCCTTCTTATCACGTTCATCCATCCAGGTGTGAGATAGAATCTTTTTAGTGGAGGATTCTAAGTGCTTAGCATCAACAACCGTGGAGACTACACCCAAGTCAATTTTATAAATTTTTAAATCTTGAGATGACACATCTTAAATATTCTTATCTATGGTAGGCCTCACTATCTTTGTCATTCAATGTCATGTACTTTCATCATTTCTAGCATAGCTTCTATTTTTTTCTTTTTACCTCTAGGTGTTTTTCCAAGGCATTTGCTCACCGTGTCTTCAATGGGTATAGACATGAGAACTATGTTGTTTTTTCTGCTAAGTGAAGCTTCTAACCATTTCAAAGCATCTAGAGAACCCTTTGATGGAGGTGTTTTAACACTGATAAAGTCCACTAGCATCATATCACCAGTAGTTTCCATGTTCTCCTGTGTGCTTTTCTTGGTTTTAGTCTTCTCTGTAGAAGGGGTTTCTTTGGCTTGGTCCTCCATTTTCTCGAAAACCTCTTCCATTGAGCTCAATCTAATGAATTATTTACTTTTAGGAATCTTTTATTTCTTCTTTTTACTCCTAGAGCAGGTTACACGAATAAGGGAAGACTCTAGGAGAGAATCTTTCTTCTTCTTAGGTGAACTTTTACCAGATTTACCTGAACCTGCAACATCAAAGGTAACTGATTGGTCAATAGTATTAACAGGGGATTCTGGGGCAGAGCTAGCATGTGCATCAGTAGAGTTTGCTCTTTTTTTAACAGATGTTTTCTCCAATCTCCACTTTCTCAACCAGTTTTATGTTCTCCAAATTATATTGAAGGTCTTGGTTTGAATATTATCTTCTTCTTGTCTATTCCAATCTATATCTATGATGGGTAACCCTTGGATTTTCAAAGCGAACTATGAATCTAGAACATCTTCTCCTTCCTCTTCAGTAACCCTTTTGATATTTATTGCCAACTTCATAGAAACAATCTGCCCCAAGGTAAACCTTGACCATAATCTCCTCCTAACTTCAAATTCACCAGTATAGTCTTCCTAGAAGTGTTCCAATTGTAGCTCATGGGAGAAACCATCTCCAATTTCCAAGTGAGACATCACAAATCCTTTTTCTCCAACTAGAGCCTTGTTGGGTAAGTTTTTAAAAGTTCAGTACTTTGAATTCAATTTCTAGATTAATGTATCAGAAACACTTTTGCAACTATAAAATCCCAATTCCACGGGAAATTCTATTCCAAATTTTGTCTTTCCTTTTAATTTCTTACTTACATGAGCTAATTGTCTAGCTACTTTTATTAAAACATGGCTATCAAGGGTGTACCTAGGTAACCTGAAAGGTTCACCTTCAAATCCTCCAAACCTGATATATGTAAATTGTGGAAACTGGATAAAGTACCTACCATAAATACTAATTACTTGCATTGCTTCATCTGACATTATTTTTTTCACATTTCCTTGCAATTCATGAACTAGTCTTGTTGCAAACATATCATTTACCTGCCTGAACTCTTTAGGATTTATATTCTATTGCAAATGTGGGTGATACTAATATATCTTCATCCCCTCAATCTAGGGTTCATGTGGCAGTCCATGTCATTTTCTTGTACATGCCAAACATAGTAAATGTAGGAAGATATATAGATCCTCTTCATACCTGCAAAATGAGCTAGGATATCATGTAATTGTTCTGCAATTATCTCTGCCCAATCTAAAAATTTGTCCCCACTCAGCAACACTTGGATGAAGAAATACATCCAGTCTTCCCAATAGAAGGAATGATCATTTCCTTTAACTCTGCTAAGTAAGATTACAATATCTCTGACCTCCTTGATCAAATGCTCTCTGGTTAAAGGCCTTGGTAAATCAGAGACTCCCTTTTGCACCTTCAATAGCCAATGTTCAATAATAACATTTCTATATATAGACTTCTTTTCTGGGAAGAAAGAATAAGCATTCCCTATTGGCCAATCCTCATACAGCTCTTTACTAGGGATTTCCATTACAACCATTACATTGTCTATGTTAATTATGACCAGAATATCTCCATTACTAGTAAGAATGCACCTCTCAACTGAGTCATATTTGCTCATACACTCAAGCACCAATTTGGGACAAGGCAATGCAGTAGGGAAAGTTGTTGCTTCTATTAACCCACTATTAGTAATCTTATCATCCATGGAGCCTTCTTCAGGGCTCTTGAATCTTTCGATAATTTCTCCCATATCTACCTAAATTAATTATGTATCGCCCATTTCTAGAATTGAACTGACCAAGCAAGATGTTTTCCCCAATTTGGGCAATGTGGGTCTTGAGACACCCATGAGTTTAAAAGAAGGAATCCCAGAAAAATGAAACAATTCATGCACAAATGGAAACTGGCAATCTATTCTTTACTTTGTAATTTGAATAATGAGATTAAGAAGAATTGGAACTCACCAATTGGTATCCTGAATGCTTGTTAATCTAAAAATGAAGCTATGATTACCTTCTTCGCCTTCCATCTGCATCAGTTTGAATCAACTTCTTAATTTGGAAATGACTTTAAAAGCACATAAATAAAGGTCGGAGAAATCCATTGCAGATTTTACATGCTTGACACAGCTAGTGCTATCACACAAAATTACTGTTTATTAGACGGAAATATGACAATTCATTAATTGCAAGTCACTTCTTCACAATGAGCACGATTTACAATTATTACTTTCCATAAATAGAATTTTAAATCCTTAAATGCTTGGAATATTCTCTTTCTCCATACAACCACTTTTCACCACCTCGTCAAGCATCTTATATAGCTGCTCATGAAAAATAAACTTGGAACTATGAACCATGAGAAATACAATTCAAATTTCAAGTTCAAGAAAAATATTTTAATGAAAAAGAATACCAATAATGAAAAGACGCTTAAAACAGATACGCGGTGTCTTTTCACCCAAAAATAATAAAGTAATCCTGATTTTTGGATTATGAACTTTGAATTTTGAATCATAGGAAATAAGGTTCAAGGTTCAAGTTCAAGACACAATTTTGGAGGAGGATTTAGAGACTTTTTAAATAAGAAAATATGCTAGACTTTATAATACATGCTAATGACATTGAACTAGAAAACTTGAACTGAAAAAGGTTCATTGTTCACATGACTGAGTACTACCCTTTTAGCTTAAGCAATATAAAGAAAAGGTGGGGCAACAGTATCCATGAGGCTAACATTCATCATACAGCTTTTCACACTCGTTATGGGCACTATGAGTTTGTAGTTGTACCCTTTGGATTGACCAATGCGCTAAAAGTGTTCATGAGTTTGATGAATAGTGTGTTCTGTACCTACCTTGACCACTTTGTCCTTGTATTTCTGGATGACATTTTGGTGTATTCAAGGACTATGGAGGAGCTTGAGGTCCATTTTTTGTTATTTTTTTAAGTGTCTACGTAATGATCAGTTATTTGGAAAGCTGGACAAATGTGAGTTGTTCCAAACTGAGGTGAACTATTTGGGCTATATAATCTCTGGAGAGGGTATTACTATGGATCCTTTGAAGATATAGGTTATTAGTGATAGGCCAGCACTGACTAGCATTCCTCAGGTTCATAGTTTCATGGGTTAGGCGGGTTACTACCACTGATTTGTGAAGGATTTCTCTTGGTTGGCTCATCGTATCACTTATCTTCAGAGGAAAGGGAAAAATTTTGTTTTTTCTACATAGTGTGAGTCAAAATTTTAGGATCTAAAGGAAATTTTGACCAGTACACCTATCTTGGCAATGCTTGATCCAGCAGGTGAGTTCATGAGCTAAACTACCCCACCCATGATATGGAGTTAGTAGTAGTTGTACATGCACTAGTGAGCTGTAGACATTTTTCTTTTGGGTCACAAGTTTGAGTTGCATAGCAATCATCACAACTTGCAGTAATATACCTTTTCTCAGCCGAACATGAATGCATGATAGCGTTGTTGGATGGAGATTTTGTGTGAGTATGATTTTGATTTTCATTACATCAAGGGGAAAGAGAATGTTTTTGATTTTGAGTAGGAGAAGGCATGAGATATTTTTTTGTCACTGGGTGTGGATTCGCATAGCCTTATCTTGAGGTTTTACCAAGTGACATGTGGTATTAGGAAGTTAGAGTGCAGATTGAGTCCAGACATCCCCTTGTGAGGCATTTTTTAATTTACTCCTTGGAGTTAGATGGACTTTTGTGGCACCATGGGCACATTTATATGTCGGTGTTAAGTGATCTTAATTCATTGGTTTTGTTAAAGGCACATCGTACGTCATATTCCATACATCCTAGCGTCAAGAAGATGCATGTTGACCTTAGACAGTTGTACTTTTGGGTAGGGATGAGGCATGACGTTGCTAATTTTTTTGGCTAGATTTATTGAGTGTTAAAGAGTGAAAGTAGATAATCAGCATCCAAAAGGTCTTTTGTAGCCACATTCCATTCGTGAATGGAAGTGGGACACTATATCTATTGATTTCATTACTGGGTTGCCTATGTCATCGTATCATCATGATGGTCTTATGGTTACAGTGGATAAGTTGTCGAAGGTGGCTTATTTTTTACCCATGAGAGATTTTTATACTACTGCTTTGGTGGCACATGTATTCATGAAGGATATAGTTTGATTGCATGGGTACCTTGTAGGATTATTTTGGATAGAGATATAGTGTTTACTTCTACATTCTGGACATCTCTCCAGCATACTTTGGGTGTGCAACTCACATTTAGTTCATCATATCTCCCTGAGACCGATGGTCAGATAGAGCGGGTGAATCAGGTTTTTGAGGACATTCTTCGCATGTATGTGATGGATCAATAGTCGATGTAGGAGGACTATTCATACTTGGTTGAGTTTTCATATAAAAATGTACCATAGTTCTCTTGGCATGTCTCCTTTCTAGTCCTTGTATGGTTGAATGTATTGTACACCTTTGATCATTTGGGATTAGTTAGAGGACCAAGATATTTTGGTTCCTGAGATGCTTCAAGATATAGAGCAGTATTTTGTGTGTATTAAAGAGAATTTGGTTATTGCTCAATATCAGTAGAATAAATATGTTGATACTCATAGGCTTGATCATCACTTCTCAATCGGTGACCATGTGTTTTTGTGAGTTCAGTTTTGGAATATCCCCATCCATTATGGCAAAGGCTTTAAGATAGTACCACATTTTGTTGGAGTTTTTGAGATCCTTTAGGGGATCGATCTTGTTTCCTATTGCTTGGTGTTTCCACCTATCCTATGGTGCATTCATGATTTTTTCATGTTTCTTTTTTGAGATAGTATGTTCCTGATGTGGCCCATGTTCTTGATTGGGGTCCTTTACAAGTAGAGGATGGGAAATTTTCTTGGAATTTCATCTGCATTCTTCATTATTGGAGGTTGAACATCAGGGTAGAGACATAGAGCAGGTAAGGGTGCACTGGGACCCGAGTAATGAGACTTATTCTACATGGGAGGATGCTTCGCGGTTGACAATTTTGTACCCTTGTCTTTTTGCATGCTTCTAGGAGTAAGCCTATGCCTAGAGGGGGAGGATGTAGTGCCTCCTGTGATTAAATTTTGTTACATGATTATTTTGATCTAATATATACTCTTGTTTTGATATTGTGTTTATCTCCATAATGTGATGTATTCAATGACAATATATTATTTTGGTGTTCAGTATCTTGGTTGTGATAGATGGTTATATTGTATTGTTTATAGTTTGATTATATCTTTATGATGATGATATTGATGTGACATGATGGCTTATGATGATATATGGTGTATTTTACATTTGAGACTATTGATTATGTTATCAACATTATTTTATTATAGTCTATAACATATTGTGCCTATTATGGTGTTGGGTATTTCTGTTATCGATCTTCATTGATTTATGCTCATATTATCATGAAATGGTTTATTTAAATACTTCATATTTAAATGAAAATTTTAATTTAAAATGATTTTTTATTTAAATTATATGTATAGTGGGGGGTAGAAAATGGGGCAATGAGTGTCGCGAGAATCTTTAAGTCTGATCGTGTCACTAGAGTGTCAATGTCCCATTAGGCATTTTATTTTAATTGTATGTGCTTCGACTATTTATATTGTGAGAAACTACACTTGATGTTTTTGTGTTTCAGTGAACAGGTACCAGCCACATTTTTCCTGAGCTGTAGGATTTGAGTGTGTCTATATCCCTGACAGTGGCATAGGAGATAGTAACATCGGCCTTTCATTTTGAGCCAATGTTGTCCTTGTATGGATGACGTATCCATAATTATTATGTTATTCCCTCCCTCCGGTACGTGTTGGTAAATCCAGACTTCATAATGCATTTGTGATAGACCAATGATATGTCTGTGTGTTTAGAGTTCTTGCAGCTATCGCGGATAATTTAGAATACATGTTGATTTTTAATGTGTTTGGAAATTTTAAATATATTTATTAAACTAGCTAAATTTCAGTGTTGGATTCCAATTATCTGGAATTGATTTATTTTGTTTTAGGGAAAAAGTTAAATAGTGCATTTAAATATTTAAATGACCTATTTTGAAAGTCGCTTTTAAAAAAGTGTTTTATGTTTTGAAAGTGAGTTCTTTTTACTCACTTCTCACCTTTGGTCTTTTGTGAGAATTTGGATTTTTTATCTAAGTTTGATTGGAGAAAATCATGTTTATTCTCTTTGGGTTTGATATGCTCTCCAGATTCTTGTGAGGAGCAACTCGTTGGATTTGTGTTGTGATTCCTCAACTTCATGTGGATTGGTTCATATTTTTGGGGTGATTTCAATTTATTTTCTCATTTCCAAGTTTTTATCCACTTGGGGTGAGGTAGGGAATCTCACCATTTCCATTTAGCTCATTTTAGTGCTTGATTTTTGTTCCGTTTATTGAGTGGGCTGAGAATTAGCATTCCCCCATGTTCTTGTTTCATTTCTCCACCCGGTTGGGTGTATGTGAGTTTATTTGTATTTTCCCATTTGGTATTTGGGGTTTTAGTGTAGTTATACAACCTAGTTTTCATGAAGTGTCTGGAAATGAGTTTATTACATTTATGTGTTGGTGGGTGCCTAAGGTCAAATGGGTTTTCATTTCATATCTTTTTGTGAAGTTTTATTTTTGGGGATTTTTGGGGTTGCCTTGATTTGTGTGCACATAAGTTGAACCTTGGAATAGATTATACTCCATGTTTATAGTATAGTTGTGGAATCAAAATGTATAGAGGACATTTTTAGTGATTCTATCACAATCCGAACATGCTCTTTTCTTGTCTAAATGTCAATTTTTACACTTTTCCAAATTTTGCCAAAAATTGTGTTTATTGTTGCTTATGAATATTATGAGTCTTCCTCATTTTCAAATGATATGTGTAATGGATTCCATGGGAATCCATGCTCTTGGAAAAGTGGCTAATCGAGCAGTTTTCTATTTGTCTTATGCTTGTGTTTTCTTGGCTTGCGTGCCTTGAGTGCTTTGGAGTGATATTGTCCTCCAATCCTTGCCTTTTTTCTTTTGATGCATTTAAGATTTCCTTCCTTGGTGTAGACCATGATGATTATGCTTCTTGATTTTATCCTTGTGTAGATCAAGTGGACAACCCTTGGTTCATACCTTCCTCATATAGACGAGTGGACGAAGTCCCTATATTTTGACCTTGGTGTAGCCCAAGGTGACGAAGAGCTTTGTTATGTCCTTGTGTAGATTAAGTAGACAAGATTTTTTTGGTATTTTTATGTGGTGTTTAGCCATAGGAATAGATACATTGAGTAGGAATGGAGAGTATCTCCTTGCATTGGCCTTGACCCAGAAGTGTCCGCATAGGCTAGGTCAAGAAGTTCCTTAAAAAGTGAAAACCATAATAAAATATATTGGTTATAAACATTAAATAAGACTAACTGGAATTGTGAATCCCATTGAATCCCTAGATGTCATGTGTGACCCGAGTGTGAGTGTAGATGGTGATGTGTATATCATTGAATCCCCAGACATCATGAGTAATTTGAGAGTGAGTGTAGATGGTGGAGACCATAGAATCCCTAGACGACATGAGAGATATGTGTGAGGTAGATGATTATGCCCCACATTTGAGTATTGATCTATGTGGGCAAAGATACTCCCTATGGTTTGTACTCTCGTGTCTAGTTTCATTAGGAGTGAGTAGCACCTTGATGAGTTGTGATATGTGATTCTATGGTAGTACTTTGGATGTTGGTCCACGTGTAAAGTGTCATCCTTGTACCTTGTATCTTGCAGTTATGTTTATTTCATTAGACCATTGTACCTTTCTTGTGAGACTTTTCCTCTGCTTGGCGTGTGTGGTGGCCACACCTTGCTTGCATGTTTTCCTTATGTTTGTGGTTAGGTTACTATCTCCGCAAGAATGATGGGGTGGGCCTTAGGTTTCCACATGGGAGGGTAGTGTTGCATTTTTCCACTACTAGGGACCAATGTACAGGTGAAAGACTTCCTCCAGCTATAGGGACTTGGAGCTTGAGAGATCATTTGTATATCCTTCATTCATGTATCATTGATATATGCTTATGTACATATTATTTATTGGTGTTATTGGTTTTATCTTAGTTTCCTTTGTGAATTTAGTTTATGTTTTGTTTCAGTACTCCTAGGTGTGGAGCTAGATGTTTTTGATACATACATTGGTGTCAGCTTAGGTTTTGGCTTTTCACTCTATTTGTTTCGGGCCAAATTTGTGAATCTCTGCTTTTCATTTAGCATCTGCATAGATCCACATGTCTACAACTTTAATCGGTGTCTCCGACTCTCTGGTGGACTAATACTTTTTCATCTTATTTTTATACTAGTCGATAATTAGTGTCTCTGATAATCAACATCTCCACATCATGGATCAACATCTCTGCCTGCTTTCATCTTCTCTGCCAAAGTGGTTTTCCCTTTTCTTTTGGAATTCTTATGTTTTGAGGATGCTTTTGGGTTGGATTTAGGAGGGCTCTTGGATGTCTTTCAGGCCTTGTCAACCTAATTTTAGGTCTAGGACAGTACATAAAATGTAACATTTAAATATAAGTTATATTCTTATAATTTAAGTTAGATATTATTTAATACTTTTGAGGATGTTTGAGTAGTTTCAGCTTCATAAGATCTAAGATAAATAGTCCAGATTTTGAGGGTTTTTAGGAAATTTTGGACTTAGTCAAATTTTAGGAATCAGCATGTTATCTTCAGCATGATTCTCTTTTTTCTATTAGATTGTAATCTTGAGTCTTCCACCCAAGCACGATCATTTGAGGATTGTTTCTTGACTTGTTTTTAATGCTTATGGTTAACTAGTAATTAACATGTATGTTTAATCATGTTAAGAACATTAACTTTGTGCTTAAAAGAAACATCACTTAGATGGAGTCAGGGATGGAATTAATCTCCTCCTTGTGTAGCCATGATTTATTGTCAGCTTAGCCTCTCATGTTTCATGGACATTGTTTGAATCTTTGTAGGGTAGTCTCATGAACATGTGTTCTCCATTTTGATCATGTGATTTGGTTGTCTTGGAACCTTTAGAAGTTCTTGTGAAGTCTCTGCTTGTGTGTGATCATGAGATGATCATCATGAATTCTATTGTATGTTTATATCTTGCTTATGTTACGGTCATGGGATGCAAATTGTTACGTAATATTTATTCTATGTTTTAAAAAAAATTGTTAAGTGCATATTTAACCCCTTTGTTCTAAGGGTTCCTTGGTGGGGCATTACAAGATTCAAAATTTAAAAATCATAAAATTGACAAAAATAGACAAATAATTAAAAATTGTGAGTATTAACAGAGATAGAGGGACTAATAGACTAAGAGAGTGAGCATTAACCAAAATCCAGTGAGAACGCAATAGATAGAAGACATTAAGACATCTCGTAGATGTCCTACAAAATATTGAGCCATGAATTTATCAATGCACAATGTGGTGTTGATGATCTCAAGCATAAATAGCTTCTTCAAGAAGTGGCACACCTTATGTGTTTTTGTGATGCATAGTCAAGACAGTTTGTTGAAAACCTACTAAGATCCAATACCAGTGCATTGGGCCTTGGGTGTCATGACATATTTCAATACATTGGGGTAAAGGTTCCCCAAATCCAAGATGGGAAGCCTCCACTAAATTGTCAAGGCCACCTAAGAAGTCATCTTTTACCATTATCTCACTCAGTTGTAACACTGTATCCTTGTCTTCTCCCAATTCAAGGAGAGATGCTACAAAGCAAGAGGACACGTTTGTGTTAACTCTATAGATCTAGTTTCGAAAACCATAAACTCATCCCCAAGGATCTATTTTTCTATTATTATGACCATGCCTATTTTAGTTGTAAAACTTTGTCTAAGATGCACAACTAATATTCTTCCTAAGAACTTGATTTGGTTAAATATATTATCAATCTTACGGGCATGTCCATGACTAGATTTTTTGTCAAATACAAATAGGAAATTCTATGTATTTTTACTTGATTTGGTAAATGAAATCCTGAGACTTTAAAGTTGAAAACCCTTAATCTCAAATGAGTGTAATCAAGAACAAGATATTTATTGCATTAAGGGCCCGTTTGGGTACTGGAATACCATATCCTGGATATGGTCAATTCAGGAAGATGTTGCATATTCAGGAAGATGCTTATCCTCAAAATGAAATCCGGAATATGGGCTGACCCGTTTGGTTCACCTGGAAGATGAATGAGAAGATGCATAAGGAATTTTAATTCTTTATTTTTTAATTTCTTTGAATATGGTGTGTATACTTGTGTGTATATACACACATGCACACATGTGTATATATACATACATAGATGTGTGTGTATATACACATGTATAAATACATGTGTATACATATGTGTATATGCACACATGTATACACATATACACAGATACACACATGTGTGTCTATACACACATGTGTGTCTATACACACATGTGTGTCTATACACACATGTGTATATATATACATACAAGTGTGTATATACAAATACAAGTGTGTATCCATGTATACACATATACACATATTTATGTATAAATACATACATATATATATACACACACATGTACATGTGTGTATATATACACACATATACACACCATACATATACACATATACACACATGTGTATATATACACACATGTGTATATACACACACCATACATGTGTGTATATATATAGACATATACACACATGTGTATATACATACATATACACACACCATACATGTGTGTATATATACACACATATACACACATACATGTATGTATATATACATACATGTGTATATATACACACATGTATATATACATCTTTATAGCAATATAATATACATCTTTATAGTCACGGATCCCACGAAATATTAAATTTGGTTTTCTAAAAATTGGAATTCCCATTCCACTTATTTTGAAATTCCAATTCCACCTATTTAGGTGGAAGATGATATTCCCATTTTGGGGGCAAAATGAGAATTTTGGAATTCCAATTCCATTTTTTTCCAAGGACCCAAACATGGAATTTGGCATTATCCAAAATTAGATAATGCCAAATCCTGTCATATTCCAGGAAACAAACTGGCCCTAACCATTAACCTCATGTCAGTTATGCCATAGTAAGCTAGCAATGAGTATTCAAAATTTGCACAAGTTGGCATAACTGGCATGAGGTTAAACAGATCAAATGTCAATCCAATTAATTAATCCAGACAAGTGTCAATTTTCTATGGTATCGTGCAAGGATTTTATATTGAAACTTTATGGAAGCATTCACGACACCAGTACCACCTTCAGAGTAGAAATACTAAAAACCTACATAATGTGATTTTTATTTGATTTACTTCTAATTTATTACTATTTTCTAAGGTCTAAGGATTGGATGTAATACAAACACGTGTCCCTAGTTCATGGTTTCACAATTTCGCATCTCTGTGAAATAAGCCTACAACAAAAGTGTGTTATTGGCCAGTTTTTAGCCAGCTAAAACATAAATGATGTCTTTGATTGGAGCACTATGGTGACAAGTAGTTATGTCCTCGTTGGCTTTAGTTTGATCAATAGCTCACATTGATTTCATATTTTGCAAGTCAAGTTACCTACAAAGATGCATCTCATGAATTAGAAAAATGGGACCCACCTCATAAGCTTGTCTGAAATGTCAGTTGTCACATTTTGTCAGTGTGAGCCAACATAATATGTCATTTGATCCAACCACTCACAAAGGTTTTTTAATTTCAAAAAATGAGTGGTGGGCCCAAGTTTTCTAAGGTCAAATGTTCAACCACAATGAAGAAATGTGCACTGTTAGATGATAAAATATCAATGACATTGGTTAAATTATTAGGTGAATGTGTGAGGTAACCAATCTCCTTCACAAATTCACCAAAATCAAGACAAGTGTCACATTTGTAATACATAATGCATCTATTGGTTTTATGTTGTAATATTCTAAAATCATTTTGGCATAAATCACAAAAACAAGAAACTTCCTCTTTCTAACTAATACTCCAAGTTAGCGAAAGAGTTAATTCTTGAATCAATAGGTTGGTAAGGAGCAAATTGGGAAGACCTATGTGGCAGTTGTTTGAGAGACGTGGCAGCCTGAACGAATGTTACAACAAGATGGATTGCAGAGAATTAATTGTGTGAGGTGAAGACATGTGGAGTAATTTTAAAGAAAATATTATTTATCCTCTAAATTACAATAAAAACATAATATCTTTCTATATTCACGCTTTTATTTTCAAAGATATACTAGGAGACTGAAAATGTAGTCTAATTTCTCCCTACAAACCCCAAAGCATATGGTTTCCTTTTGGGGAAAACTCTAGAAGAAATGTTGAAGCACATCTTCAAATTCAAAGATGTCGACTTCATCAACAGGGTGTTCATTATTCTGGAAGATGAATTTATAAAGGTGGAGTACAAATCTAGAACAAATGCATATATAGCATTTTTGGTTTTGGCTTGGTGTCTTGAGTTAGGTACCAAGGAAGTTGTACTCCAGATTATGAACCAATGCATTTAAGAGGATTTGTGTGGGGGTCTAGCATTTTTTATATTAAATATAGATCATAAACATTACAACAATTCCATAAAAGAGATAATAGGAGTGAGTATAAAAATCCTCCACAAGTCAATTCGTATGTCTATCAAAATTGTTTCTTAAAACTAAAACATACAATAGTGTTTAATATCAACATATAAACTATTACATAACCAAAAATGTTCTTGCTACTAGCATTTACTAATATTCTTGTTACTACTACTACTACTACCATCATGAGTTTGTGTCTCACTTTCTGGTTGTTTTTTGTTGTATTGATTGACCAGCCCTAGTAGCCCTTGCTAGTGTCTTTCATTTCTATTGCAAGGTTGGGGAAGGTTTTTGTGGCCCTGAGTGGCGATTGGTTACATGTGGGGGAATTCATCCCCCTGCATTTATTTTTCATCTAGGGTGATTTGTGTGATAAGGAAGTGCAATGTACAGCTGCAAACATTGGTTTGAATGATATCAAAGACTATCTTAGAGCATAGGAGGTAATATCCCAATGAGGGAAGGAGGTTTCAAATATGGAGAACATGGGTTAGAAGAAAGATGAATTGAAGCATAAATTGGGTCAAATTAGGGGGTCCACGAGTTCTAATAAGTCGAGCGAAGATGCAAAGTCCACCATGTAATCCAACCAAGAGAAATAGAAGGGTGGATGACCCCTTTTATTTTGAAAGAAAATTTTGTGTATATTCTTTTGGAATATTAATGGTGGTCTAGGTTGTAGAAGACAACAAAATGTTTTTGATCTATCATGTGATGGTTTTGGACACATGACTTCAAAATCTAAATTGGTTATTATTAATAAATTTATTAACTTTATCAATCATATTTCTAATTTATATGACAAGTCTATGGTGTATTTTATCAAAATGCACATCAATTTTTTTAAACATTTATCATAGTTGTTACTTATCTCCACTTATTAGTGTTTTTCATTTTGATTTCTTCATCTTTCTAAGAAAATAAATAAAATTAAAATTTCTTAAAGTTTACATATATGTGTGAGTGTGTGTATGTGCATACGTATGTACGAATGTTGTATATATGTGTGTGTGCATGTGCATGTGTGTGTGTGTGTATGTGTATGTGTATGTGTATGTGTATGTGTATGTGTATGTGTATGTGTATGTGTATGTGTATGTGTATGTGTATGTGTATGTGTATGTGTATGTGTATGTGTATGTGTATGTGTATGTGTATGTGTATGTGTATGTGTATGTGTATGTGTATGTGTATGTGTATGTCTATGTATGTATGTCTATGTGTATATGTATATGTATATGTATATGTATATGTATATGTATATGTATATGTATATGTATATGTATATGTATATGTATATGTATATGTATATGTATGTATATGTATGTATATGTATGTATATGTTCCACATAAAATCCATCTTGTCTAGTCTAGCTGATTATCAAGATCATCATGTCATGAGGGAAACAAACATTGTATATAGGTTTTTTTTCCATAATGGATAATAAATACACAATCTTTCATAAATCCCATTTAGGGTTCCATACTTTCAAGATTCTCTAATTGATGATGAAATACATTACATTAATAGGAATACCACAGTAGCCTAGGAAACATTACCCATGCATTTTGTTTATAAGAATGATAAACTTTACACCTTGTTTGTTTGCATTTTCAGCATTCCCATTCCCATCATTAACAATACAATTTTGTATAAGCAGAAACCGTGCAATCATCTCAAGCTACAAGTTCATTCACATGTGGTCTTCTTCATACTAGTTCCAAGTTCCCATGACATGGAATTGAAATTGGAGATACATATCTTATTTAAGCAATAACTCTATTTATAGACCATGTCATGTGCAATCTATTCGAGTTTATCTCAATATTATAAGTAATCAGCTAGGAAATATGCAAGGAGGAAGAACATAGTGGACACCATTCTCACTAAGGTCCTTCTCTTTGTTACTCTAAACCATAAAACCTACAAGTATTAACCCGCACATAAATATTTAAGCAAGGAATATTCCCCTTAGGACCAATGGGGAGTTCACCTCCCAACCATAGATTTGATAACCAGCTCACCCCTGAGTTCAAGAAGACAATAAGCTGACCAGGATTTACATTAAACAACAACACAACCTTAAACACTTGACCCTACATGGAAACATACAGAAAATTGCATGTAACAAAAACCAAACCCAAGGGGCATGCTAACATGTGGGTTCACTCATTGAACCATAAGTGGGGGAGAGAATGGAACACACATGGGAGAGGGTTCTTGCAGAAATAAATATATGATGACACATAACACCTCCTTTCCCCTTTTATTTCACCAAAAATAAAGATCTCTTCATAAATGCAACACCATAAAAATAGTCCTCACAAGGACATGAGGGTACTCATACCCTATAAAAGAAATTTTCTACAATATACTTCATAATGTGATTCAAATATGTACAAGGGTACTCATACCCTTTAAAACATATCCACATTATGAAGGTACTCATACCCACCTGCATGATAACACCTCTCTGCATTGCCTCAAATGCACTCATTCCCCTCACTAAGATGGAGTTGCCTCATGGAGAGAACCTCGTCTTCTTCTAGCCCTTGCCTGCATTACATGCCAACATAGTGCATAGAAATAATTCAAGAAATACAAAGAAACACATTTACAAAAAATGTATATACACAAATAATACATTAACCAACAATATATATGCTCTTATATAACCAAAATTATGAATCAAAGTGCAGCTACAAGAGAGGAATAAAATAAAATTACCTTGATGAGATTCCTTTAATTGATGAAGAGGAATGCAATTCAATATACCACCCTTCCTCCAGCTTCTCCCTTTGATTATTTCTCCTCTATCCTTCCTCAATTCCTTTCCTTCAAACTTCCATTAACATCACTTTCTTCTCAATTCTTTCCAACTTCCTCTTTCTATCTTCCCCCTTCCTTGTTATTCAAACTAAATATATCTTTCTTCCAACTCCATCACTTGCTCCCATGTCATGTGTGATATTCCCCCCTATAATTCACACTTATTTTACCTTATTTCCCCCTTTCTTCAATTCCCCCCACTACTTATCCTCTCTAAAAATACTTATCCATTCACATTAAAACCCACAACTAATGAAAATTTCCAAATAAAATGGCGCATAATAATTTATTTTCCCATTTTCAAGTCCTCAAATTGCTTTCAACCCCTACCCCTAGGACTTTGGAGATTAGGGATAGGTATTTATGATGCAATGTTTCATAAAATGCAAATTAAATGTGTGTCAATACTAACATCGTGTTAACACATAATATCATGCAACATGAACACCAAGACACATTTCACTCACAAAACACACATAAGAGTCACATGCATTAATATATTTTACCACATACACCATGAAAAATGTATACACTCAATAAAATAACATCTACACATCACATAATTCCACAATAATAGAAATATTAACCTTGGTCATTCAAAGAGATAGGTTAGCATCATTGGTCTGCAAACACAGGTCACCATATCATCTCCCCTTCCCATTGGTCATATGTCCTACACACTCAAAGTGAATATCAGTCCAGTCAAGATGATAAATATAGTCAAAGAAATGAGAAATGATACAAAACCAAAACATATGTCTCTAACCATCACAATTATATAATCCATTCGTGATTAAAGTTCAAGTAACATCTAATGCATATAATGATGAGTGTCCATAATATTCATGTAATCATGAGCATCATGTAATTACGTAAATACAATCATCCATATTATCATAATTTATCCATGAGCAATATAAACATCCATTTGTGGAGAAGGAAAAAGTATGCCAACCTATAGACCAATTAATGTCTCAAGGAATAGGCCTTCCCTAGTGCCACCTCACTTCAACTAGCACACAGAGCTAGGGGGATCAAATATAATGTGTGTTTGAGAGAGTTCTAAATAGTTTTAAAGTACTTAAGTATGATAAGTTTTAACAACTAATAAATCACGCACAATCAAGTTTTAATATCTTAAAGTTACCAATTGATTAGAGTGTTTTGATTATGACAAATGAAAGAGTTAATGATAGAGAATAACCACCGAGCTTTGTGAACCCAATGCCTCAGATAGAGGTGCAACTCTAAGATTCCAGTGTGGGTACAAGATGACAGCATAATGCACTTATATCCCATACAGTCAGAGTATGGAGGATGGCAAAGAAAATAAGGAAGGATGAAAAATAATCTAAAGTAACAGAAACTAGATTAATAGAAACTTAATATAATTGACAAAATGTAATTAGAAAGCATAACTAAACTAAAAAATGTGAAGAAAGGAAGAAGATACAACCGAGTTTTATTATTGATGAAGTAGATGCCCATGATTTTAGCCTCTACAAACCGGCACACACGGAAACAACATAGAGTATCGAGGTGTTTTTTTGGAGACCTGCCTCAGTCAAGTCCCTAGTTTGGTGTTTCCACCTCTACAACAACTGAATAGACACAATAAAATGGTGTTAGATAATGTATTAATGGAGAAAACAAGAAATTATGCAAATGAGAATAGATAAAGAGACAAAATATGTTCGTCAAGACACAATATGAGGAATGAAGATAACTCACATTCACCCCAACGATATTGAGCAATATGAATGCAAAGACCAAGAATGTGAGTGGAAAATGAGACCTTCAAAAATAAAAATCCTATTCAAGAATGTGTATGAATTATAAGAGTGAAACAATAAGTGTGAAAAAATGCCTAGAGAGATCAAATCAAGGTTCAAAATTCCATTATAATAGAGAAACTCAAATTTGGGCATTGATTTGTAGTGGATTTGGGTGTTACATTCTGCAAGGTGGAAATCCGTAATGCCTCAATAACACTCTATGAGTCTGCTAATTCATGAATGATTGTGTATTGCACAAACATCTACATTGTGCACAATCATCCTGTGATTGATAGGCCACATGGCCTAGATTTCAAAGTGGGTGGTGAGAAGGCATGTTGAGTAGGTGCAGGAGAATGATGTGGATTTTTGAGCATTAGGAAAAGGTAGGGGTAATTCCTAATGGTAATTTACACTGGGGTACAGATTTGTGCCATTACATTTTTCCCCCACTTTAGTGAGAATATCATGTTTGAAGAGAGATGTGAGCTTAAGTAAGAGAAAACTTACCTCACTTACTTGCGAGGATTGTGTCACATGGGGTTGCCCCCAGCTAGGAAGCCCTAAATTATTGTTGAGTCACATCCAACACACAAGTTGCACACAGGTGTGCTAAATTATGAAGATGAACTATAAGACCCAAGACCATCGATGGTACACTAATATGTGTGGCAATTTCTGTTATGCCAAATATCCATATGATAGGGTAATTTTGATAGTGCTCTAACATGTATAGTGAATACTAGATAGGCATGTGATAGGGTGGATTTAGATCATGTTGATATGTGTAGTGTTAAGCTAGATATTGTATGATAGGGTAAGGTAGACACTAAGATAGTAGATTGGCCTCAACAAAGGAAAAACACTAAGATCAAATTTTGAAAAGTTTGTGAGAAAAAAATCTATGGTGTAGAGACATCATGATCATTAGATAACAACCAAATTAAACACAGATAAGATAACCCCCCCCCTGGCATGGAATATGTTTCTCAAAGGGGAGAATAAGACATTCCAAGGAGATAAGAGACATTGCGGCATGTCAACATACGAGATGTTTCCATGTAATGCCACTTTCTGACAAGTGACACATGATTTCCACAACATTTGCATAGAGACAGAGGGATCCAATGGATTGGAATTAGAATCCAGAAGAGGCAAGGTATGTATGCTCTTAGGATATTTTCATCACTGCTAACCATAGCTCGAATCTAAATAATAGAATATGAAGACAAAGGAAAAAAAATATTTGGGTCAACATGGAAGGAGTGCCTAAATGCCTCCAACACTTTGCATTGTCTCCAAATAAAAAATCAAAGGCAAAACAAATAGAAGAACAATCACAACATAAAACCTCCTATTTCTAGGAACCAATGGAGTACAAGGGTCCTCTGGGAGGAGACAAAATTGAAAGACAAGCACTATGGAACACAAGAAAACATACTCTAATCTAAAGATGTAGAAGTGGGTCTACCCTCATAGATCATCCATAAGTAGTTCATCATCCTTTGAATGCAAATCATACTGGGAGGGAGGTTAAGATTGTAATGGTATGACCACAATCGTAGCCCCATGTGCCCCACCAATAACAAGAGACAAGAATGAAGCAACCTTAACATTATCATCCAACAACTCAATTGTGGTGAGTGAGAGGGATTGTGTGATATCCCTCAATTAGAACTCCTACAAAATATATGTATTCTCAAATTATTACAACTAAGTTATCAAAAGATAGGTAATGGTGTGACCTTCATTTTGTATTAATATCACTATTAGGAAATTGGAATTATTGTTTATTAATAATAATTAAACAATGTTGACATTTTAATTAGTTAAATATTATTAATGATGATATTGGATACCATATAGAATGAATCTTATATTCATTAGAGATGGGATTCCTATACCTAGAGGGGGCTAGAGGATTTTTTTATAGTTTCCCTAGTCTTGAGATATGTTCCCTAAAATGATGATATTAGATACCATATAGAATGAATCTTATATTTATTAGAGATGGGATCCCTATATCTGGAGGTGGCTAGAGGAAATTGTTATAGTTTCCCTAGTCTCGAGATTGTTATAATCTCATGTAGGTAGTATATATACTGATAGCCAGTCATATGCATATGCGTAGGCTTGGATAACATCTACTATTTCCAATAGATCTTAGGATCAGTGATATATGGGAAGACGTGCTAATAGCCCATTTGCTTAGAGTGGGTCTTATATCCCTCAATCCGAGAATTGGGAATTCTATGAAGCTCGACCTAGAGGTAGCTCCTAAGGTCAAATCCCCTTACTAACTTAGAATAGAGTGAGAGTCATATGGATATTGTGTAATATTTTCTACTAACATCGGTTTTGCAGAAAATTACATAAGGAGAATAATCAAGGACATTACAGTGGTATCAGAGCATGATATTGCCATCTTGTGGGGTAAATGATAAATAAAGGATCATTTTAGCGAACAAAAAGGAAAATAATAATGTGTGTAGGGAGTGTATACTTTGTGTATTATAAGTGTTCCTACTTTGTGTCTTCACATATTCATGCATATATTTCATAGTTTCAAATGTGTTTAGTTCTACTGTGGATTGATCTAGAACAAGAAGAAAAATTAGAGAAAGATGAAATTGAAGTTTTGGCAAAATAAATTGGCACCATTACTGAATAATCTATAAGATCATTTCTCTAGATGATGAGAGAAACTTGTCTTAACTTGCCAAACTCTTTTATCAAATCATAATGAGGAAAATATATAATTGCTTGAGGACAAGCAATTTTGGGGAAGGGCGGATTGTGATGTCCACTTTCAAATAAGAATTTAATAAATAATAATATTAAAATATTAAATTATAAAAAATAAAAATAAAGACGTTATAAGATTAAATAATTTTTAATAAAATATTTAAACTTATTATTAAAATAAACAAGCACAATATAAGAAACCATCACTAGTCATTATTAATATTCTAAAAATCATACATAATGAAGTAAATGATAGACTAATGTAAGAGTAGAAAAACTATCAAATACAAAATTAGTTGGGGGTCGATAAAGAATTGATTAATACCAATATCATAACGTCATAGGAACAAAAAGGGATCATCCCAGAATGGTTAAAGGGCACCTAGAAAGGAAATTAAGGAATCAAATGATCACCGAATACATGGAAGGATCTTCTGGATGAGGATGCCACTTGGGAAAGGGAGAAAAACCTCAAATTGCTTGAGGACAAGCAAATTGAAGATGGGGGAACTTTGATATCCCTCAATTAGAACTCCTACAAAATATCTATATTCTCAAATTCTTACAACTAAGTTATCAAAAGATAGGTAATGTTGTAACCTTCGTTTTGTATTAATATCACTATTAGGAAATTGGAATTATTATTTAATAATAATAATTAAACAATGTTGATATTTTAATTAATTAGATATTATTAATGATGATATTGGATACCATATATAATTAATCTTATATTCACTAGAGATGGGATTATTATATCTGGAGGGGGCTAGAGGAAATTGTTATAGTTTCCCTAGTCTCAAGATATGTTCCCTAAAATGATGATATTGGATACCATATAGAATGAATTTTATATTCATTAGAGATGGGATCCCTATATGTGGAGGGGGCTAGAGGAAATTGTTATAATTTCCTAGTCTCGAGATTGTTATAATATCATGTACATAGTATATATACTAATAGAAAGACATATACATATGCGTAGGCTTGGATAACGTCTATAATTTCCAAGAGATCTTAGGAGAAGTTCTCTATGGGAAGATGTGTCGATAGCCCGATCGCTTAAAGTGGATCTTATATCCCTCAAGCTGAGAATCAGGAATTCTATGAAGCCCAACCTAGAGGAAGCTCCTAGGGTCAAATCCCCTTACTAACTTAGAATAGAGTAAGAGTCATATAAATATTGTGTAATATTTTCTACTAACATTGGTTTTACAGGAAACTACACAAGGAGAATAATCGGGGATATTACAGATTGTGTAATGATCACCATCAACATTAAAATATAACCCAATGAATAAAAAATGCAATCCCCGTAGCTTGTAGGGGACCCGTGTGGAGGTATAGATAAAGAAGACTCCCCACCTTATGCTACAAGAGGGAAAAAACAAACTAGGCAGAAGTTGGAGCTTTCTCCACAACGAGAACATAAATAGAAAGATGATCTGTTAGAGAAGATTTATGGTGCCTGAACTTTGAGATAGGGCCCTACTTGAACTTTCTCTTGAAAGACAAGGGAAGACCTCTGATCAAATGTAGCAGCCTTCAAGATATCAAATAATCTTCATAGTAGTCCTAAGATGGGATAGACATAGGTTGTGTGGACATTACCGCACTAGGCAACACTTGGGTGTGCAACATATTCACCAGCTCAGGGAATTACGGGACATCTGGTAGAGTGGTGATTAGAGGTGGCTCCTATGAAGGAGAGATGAACACCTAGACTCATTTTGAATGGGTCTTGATGATTACTTTTGATGTAGGGGGGATGGTGACAAAGGTGGTCACAGGGTGCGGAGATGGCACAAATGCAACTGAAGTAGGAGCAGAGCTGGTGGTGGAGCCTAAAGATCAAAATCAAAGGATATGATCTCTTCTCTTGCTATAACCTCACATGCCAAAGCTCTCTCCTTTCGATGATTCTTACATCATTTGCAAGCTAGTTTCAATGAATATGAAGACCTGACTAAGAAGCTTGTGAGGGTACAACATGCTATCTTTCTCAATAGGGGTATTCATTGATGGTGTCACCAATAAAGGATATGACCCTACCTATGGAGTAGGAGGTGGAGCTAATGTAGGCACTGTTGGCTCAGTCATGAGCGTCCTTCCTCTCTTTTCCCTATGGATAACAGGAGGAACATAGGATGCCCTCAAAGGCTGAGGAGCAGGTGCAAAAGGAGATAGTGTGGTCTTAGGAGATCCCTTACCCTTGCCATAAATGGTAGGGTGAAGTATGTCCATAATGATGGGAATGGAAAAATGCAAATGCACTTTTCTTTTTGACAGCATGGGTACCTTTCCTTTATCCACAGTAGATGTGGATGTAGGAACAAAAGACACCACTAGAGGTTGTGTGACCTGAGGTGGATGAGGAGGCTTCCCATGGAGCATGTGCTTGCCTTTAGTCCCCATTGAAGTGTTAGTAATAACTGAGAGGGGGGGTGAATCAGTGGCCTCAAAAATTTATCCTTTTAAACTTCAATCCACCAATTAATACACCTTAGATTATTAAGTCCCTACAAGATGTATGCCTTTGAAATACTT
>MU223416.1:978338-996993 GCA_018584345.1 Thuja plicata | reverse complement strand
TAAATGCATATGTAGAATGTAAAACAATAAAGTAATAAACCATACACATATAACACAAGGATTTTAACATGGAAACCCTGTTAAGGGAAAAACCACTGGGACCGGTACCCCAAATTTTCACTCTTCTAAAGTGATCCATGTTAGGAGCCAACCTTGTTAAAGGTTACAAACACACTGTTAAGTGTGACCTTGTTAGAGGATTTTTATAGATAGGCTGTCACTTAGTATATGGCATCTATGCTACCATCCTTGAATCAGTCTCTTGACTATCAATAGGCTTTATGCTAATCTTACTACCATTCTTGAATCAGCCTTCTTTTTAGATTGTCAATAGGCTTTAGGTAAGACTGATGCTACTATCATGAGTCAACCTTCTAGTAATCTGTTAGGATATACCTCAATTACAAAAGACTGTTAAGTACTACTCTGTTAAGAGACTTAATGCTTCAATGGTTAAACTGAAACAAAATGACCTGTTTCTAATGCAATTGTATTACAGATTTTCAGATCTATTTACTTAAAATATCTTTCTGATCAATGTATCAATTCAATTCCTTTGTACTTAACTCTTTCTGCTTTGTGATGCTGTGCTTTTCTGTTCGTCAGTGTCTGCAGAATTCTTTAGCTCTCCCTTAGCTTGATTGATCAGGACTGCATGAAGTTTATCCTTCATCAATTTCTCTTCAGCATCTTCTATCAGTTCACTCCCCCGTGTATTTGATTGCTTTGGAAATGAATTATTCTTGTCTCTTATATAGACATGATATTGCTTAATTCTTGGTTCTTGATTCTTGGCATGAAAAACAATCCAGCCAAATTGATTTACAACTTTAACTCCTGATTTATCTCATAGTTATCTTCTTTCCAGCTGTGTAAATCATCTTTAAATCACTTACTTAACTATGGTCAAATAAAAAAAATAAAACAACCAGTTAAGTATATCCTTTAGCTCTGCTAGCCAAATATTTTGTCATTTTCTGATCTCTCTATTTTGTCGGTCAATTCTGCAGTTCGTCGCCGGTGACAACTGCCAGATCCATTAGTACAACTTTAGTTAGCTTTGGGATCTTCATCCATCAGGCATCATTGTATCTTGCTCATCGGGA
The DNA here is from genome assembly GCA_018584345.1 of Thuja plicata. Taxonomy (NCBI): domain Eukaryota; kingdom Viridiplantae; phylum Streptophyta; class Pinopsida; order Cupressales; family Cupressaceae; genus Thuja; species Thuja plicata. Next base: position 995,887 of record MU223416.1, on the reverse strand, counting down.
AACACTATTTTTAGCTCATCGGGCATCCTATGATTCTTCTTCGTCAGGCAACACTGTCTTCTGCTTGTCAGGTATGATTGTGACTTTATCTCTGTCTTTACCAATGGTGTGCACTCTACCAGTGTAGTCTGTAACTTGGTGAATCCTTGACTTTTATGCATTGCTGAAAGCATAACCTTTGTTCCATTGATTCTCTTAAGTCTTTGGCATTATGTATATGACCATACAGATGATATCAAGTTGACATCAATGACAATACAACCCATTAACTAATTTAATGTCTTGCATCATCTTCAACTTAATATAGTCAAACACTTAATCAGTTACATGTCATCATGAAGAAGGATATACGATGAAGAATGCTAAGCCTCATGAGATGGATGAGTGGGGGAAGGTGTTATAGATTTAAGATTAAGTTCCCCAACTTTATACTTCTGATAAGAAAGGAATGTCACATCTTGCTAGAGATGCGGAGGCCCTATTGGAGTAGGCTAGAAGTGATCAAGGGTTAATCCCCTACAAAAAAAAAGGATGAGATATAGTGTCATGAATGGTATAAATGGACCCTTCATTAGGAAAATTCAAGCATTTATGGATAACCAAAGGGACGACTCTTATTGAGGTCAACCAAGGGATACCTAGTTTGACCCTGAAGAGGTTTGATTTAGGAATCACAAAGAATGTTGAGAAAATTGCCTTAGGTCCTACTTGGACCATCAAAGTGGTGGACCCCAAAAGGGGTAAGGGACAAAATATCATGCATCCTAATGATGGAAGAACACTCATCATAATTTCCCCAATTTAGGTCATTGGTGAAGAGGACCTCCTTTGTGATTACATCAACCCAATAAGTAGGGTTAACCAAGACACCTCTAACAAAGATGTCATTGATCGAGGTTGGGACATAGAGAGAAGGTTCTTCATTTTATTGTTCATCTAGAGGGGTGAATCTAATGGTCATTTCAGGAACCCTCTAGACTTACATGGAAATTGGAGTGATAGTAACCATTTTCACAATGGGATTGTCACAAGCATAGAATTTGATATAGAGCTTGCTAGTTCACATCGGGTTCACCAAAATGTGGAGAAGGAAAAAGTACATTGACCTTGAGACCAATTAAATTCTCAAGGGATAGACCTTCCCTTGTGCCACATCACTTATACTAGCATGTAGAGCTAGGGGGATCAAATATAATGTGTGTTTGAGAGTGTTCTAAATAGTTTTAAAGTACTTAAGTGTTATAAGTTTTAACAACAAAGAAACCACACACAATTAATTGTAAATAGCTTAAATATACCAACTAATTAGAGTGTTTTGATTATGGAAAATGAAAGAGCTAGTGACAGAGAATAGCCACTTAGCTCTGTAAACTCACTACTATAGACACATGTGTGACTCTAAGATGCCAGTGCATGTGAAAGACAACAACACAATGTGCTTATGTCCAATACAATTAGAGTACAGAGGATGGAATAGAAAACAAGGAAGGATGAAAAAGCAACTAAATTAATAGAAACTAGATTAATATAAACCAAATAGAAATGAAAAAAATTAATTAGCAAGCACAACTAAACTACAAAATACAAACAAAGGAAGAAGACAACACTGGATTCGATGATTGATGAAGTAGATACCAAGGATTTTAGACTCTAAAAACTTGCACATATGGAAATAAAAAAAAAGTGTTGGGGTTGTTGTTTTGAGACATGCCTCAATTAAGTCCATGCTTGGGTGTTTTCACCTCCACAACAACTAAATACACATGATAAAATGTGTTAGTAATAACTGAGAAGGCGGGTGAATCAGTGGCCTCAAAAATTAATCCTTAAATCAACCCTTCAAACTTAGTACCACAAATTATACCTCTAGTTATCTTCAGTCCTACAAGATGAATGCCTTGAAATACTTTTATCAAATTTCCACTTGTCGGAATGCTTTGTAAAACCTTCTTCTGTATGTTTACCGATAAGCAGTCTTTCTATTTATTGAAACACAGTAAATAGCTAGTGTATACCGATCAATCCAGATTTAGTTAATTGAAATTCAAAACAATAAAGTAATGACTCATAGACATATTAACACATGGATTTTTAATGTGGAAACCCTGCTAAGGGAAAAAACCACTGGGACCGGTACCCCAAATTTTCACTCTTCTGAAGTGAGCTCGGATAAGAGCCAACCTTGTTAAAGGTTACAAACACACTGTTAGATGTGACCTTGTTAAAGGATTTTAAAGAATAGTTTGTCACTTAGTATCTGGCATCTAATGCTACCATCCTTGATCAAACACTCACTTGGTCTGTCAATAGATATCGGGCATATCCAATGCTAATTTCTATGATCAAACTTTTTGATACTCCTTGGGATGTATCTCAATTACAAAAGACTTTTAAGTCCTACTTGGTTAAGAGACTTGATGCTTCAATGGTTAAACTGAAACAGTAAATTGATCTGTTCACATATATAACTTGAATTATAGATTTTTAGATCTATCGTAAGTGCATTACCTTTTTAATCAATGTAATCAATTCAATACCTTTGCTCCACACTATTCTTCTCTGTGATGTTGTATCATTGTTCGTCGAGGTCTATAGAATTTAGCTCTTTCCTTAGCTTGATTGATCAGGTCTGAAATTAAGACTTTCTTCTCCTTCAAAATCTCTTCAGTGTCTATTCTCTCATCACTCCCCTTCACCACCTTTGTAATGAATTAGGTTGTCTCTTTATAGACATTATATCATTGTTTCTTGGCTTTATTGATCTTGGCGTGATCCATAATTCTCGCCAATCAGATTTAAAGAAAAACTCCAGTTTTATCTCGTAGAGATCTTCTTTCCAACTGGACAAATAAGCTTTAAATCCTTTACTTATCCTCGGCTTTATCTTGTTGATTAAAACAATGATAAGTATCATTTAAGTCTATTTTTAGCTCTTGAAAGCTTAGCATTTTGTCATTTCTGAACTCTCTATTATGTCGGTCAATACTTCAATTAGTAATCAGTGATAATTGATTATTCCTTTGGCGTGACTTCAGTTATCTTCAGGATCTCTGTCCGTTAGGCAACACTATAATTCTGTCTGTCGGGTTACACTGTGCTTTTCTCATTGGGCAACACTATGACTTTGCTCATCGGTAATGTTGTGCATTTTCTCGTTGGGTAACACTGTAAATTTTCTCTCGTTGATTTACTTTGACTGTCGGTATGCACTCTGTCGATGTATACAGTCACTTTGTGAATACTTAACTTATATGCATTAGTGATAGCATAGCCTTTGATTCATTGGTTCTTTGAAGTATTTGGAAGTATGTCCATGACCATAAAGATTATATCAAGTTGACATCAATGACAATACAATACATTAACTGATTTAATGTCTTGCATAAACTTTCTATGTCACTGTGATCATCAACTTAACATCTTCAAACATTCAATTAGTTATAGTTCATCAATCTCTCCCTTTGGCATTGATTGCAACACACTACATTATCACACTATATTATTACTTGTGTTCTTCTCATGTGTCAAACTCTCTCCCTTTCATTGTTCTCTTTTCTTTTGATGTCTCTTGTCAACAATTCTTTCCCTTTGTATGTACTCTCCCTTTCTGGTTACATCTCTCCCTTTGGATAATGTGATGGATAATCTCTCCTTGAGGGATATAATCTCTCCCTGAGGTGATAATGGATATAATCTCTCCCTTTGACAGTAATTCCAAACAAATATTTTTGACAGTAATGCCAAATAAATCCTTTCTATCCACAATATACTCCTTGAATTTTCCAATCCATCAGCAATACAATAACTTTGGTGCTCAGAGTAGATAAATACCTTGTTGTGTATAGATTTATCTTTGAATTCCATCTCTCTGCTTGCATCAACATGAATGATATTCTGATAATATGTTGGCTGATACAACCTTCTAGTCATTTTACTGACTAGTAGAAAAGGGTCTGCCCCTAGTCTTTTTCTCAAGTACTCAAATGCATCCTTGGGCAGTGGCTTGGTGAAGATAAACAATCAAAAACCATTCCATTAGGAACTATATATTCCTTGTCCAATAGATAAAATAATCCCCCATAGACCTGCCAAATAGTTCCTTGATTCTTTAAAATAATCACTCTGTTTTACAAAATGGTGCTCAGTTTTACTTCTTCTTTCGGTTACCCCATATGTATTTACTGGGATTCTATCTGAAAGTTCATACTCATTCTTCACTCAAGCCTTCATATGAAACTTATAATGGCCCCAATTTGAAATTGTTGACCCATGCGCCCTTTTGCTTCCTCGAGCTTAATCTAAACTCCTTTTGTCTCATCCATCTGTTTACTGCCTGGGAAAGGTATTTGAGCACGATGAAATCCACATCTAATGCACAACAATATTTATGTATTGCATTATTGGAGATATGGCTTGTGAATGGAGTTCCTGACATGGCACAAGCAATAGATGTTTTGAATTTATTTTAGTTTTATAATTGATACCTTTGGCTGAAAGCCTCAACTCTATATGATTTAGGCCACTTTACAACTTTAAATATGAATCTGCACTTGATTTATCTATTCCTAAATAGATCACTATGAAATTGAATGCATATGCCCGAACCAATTTGGACCTTGGAAGAATTTGAATATCATGGACTTTCATTTTGAATGGAGACTATGGGTCACTTGACGTCTGAATCTGCATTTGAAGTGAAATCACCAGAACTTTGCAAAATTTGAACTTGTTGAACTTCACATAGAGATGGCTCAAAGTAGACCATTTAAACCTACTTCAACAAATTGAACCACTTTGAACTGCTTTGAACTTAGTTCAAAGAGGTTCAAGACCCCACACTGAAAGTTTAAAAATTGGGGTGTATATGGGTACCAACAGACCGGTACCCCAAATTTTCACTCTTCTAAAGTGAGCTCGGTTAAGATCCAACCCTGTTAAAGGTTACAAACACATTGTTAGGTGTGACCTTGTTAGAGGATTTTAAAGAATAGTTTTTCACTTAGTATCTGGCATCTAATGGTACCATCCTTGATCAAACACTCACTTGGCCTGTCAATAGGTATCAGTCATATCCAATGCTAATTTCTATGATCAAACTTTTTGATACTCCTTGGGATGTATCTCAATTACAAAAGAATTTTAAGTCCTGATCGGTTAAGAGACTTGATGCTTCAATGGTTAAACTAAAACAATAAATTGATCTATTCACATATACAACTTGAATTGCAGATTTTTAGATCTATTGTAAGTGCATTACCTTTCTGATCAATGTAATCAATTCAATACCTTTGCTCCACACTATTCTGCTTTGTGATGTTGTATCACTGTTCGTCGGTGTCCGCAGAATTTATCTCTTTCCTCCGCTTGATTGATCAGGTCTGAAATGAAGACTTTCTTCTCCTTTAGAATATCTTCAGCATCTATTCTCTTGTGAGTCCCTTTCACCACCTTCATAATGAATTAGGTTGTCTCTTTATAGACATGATATCACTGTTTCTTGGCTTTCTTGATCTTGGTGTGATCCACAATTCTCACCAATTAGATTTAAAGCAAAACTCTAGTTTTATCTCGTAGAGATCTTCTTGCCAACTGGACAAATAAGCTTTAAATCCTTTACTTATCCTCGGCTTTATCTTGTCGATTAAAACAATGATAAGTATTAGTTAAGTGATAACCGACTGTTCCATCAGTGTGACTTTAGTTGTCTTCAGGATCTCCGTTTGTTAGGCAACACTGTAATTCTGTCTGTAGGGTTACACTGTGCTTTTCTCATCGGGAAACACTGTGACTTTTCTCATCAGTAATGTTGTGCATTTGCTTGTCGAGTAACACTGTGACTTTTCTCTCGTTGATTTACTCTGACCGTCGGTGTATAAAATCACTTTGTGAATACTTGACTATATGCATTACTGGTAGCATAGCCTTTGATTCATTGGTTCTTTAAAGTATTTGGTAGTATTTCCATGACCATAAATATTATATCAAGTTGACATCAATGGAAATACAATACATTAACTGATTTAATGTCTTGCATAAACTTTCTATGTCACTGTGATCATCAACTTAACATCTTCAAACATTCAATCAGTTATAGTTCGTAAAAAATGGTGATAGATAACCATATTAAAGGAAAAAATAAGAGATAATACAAATAAGAATAGATAAAGAGACACAATATTATGGTAAAGACATAATATGAGGAATGAAGATAACTCCCCTTCACCACAACGATACCAAGCTCTGCAAGATGAATGCAAAGACCAAGTGTGTGAATAGAAACTGAGGGCTTCCAAGATGAAAATTTTGTTCAAGAATGTGTATGAATGATAAGGATGAACCAAGAAGTGTGAAGAAAATTCCTAAAGAGAGGGAATGAAGGTTCCAAATGCCATTATAATGGAGAAACTTGAATTTGGGCATCGATGGGTAGCAAATTTGGGTATTACGTTCTTCAAGGTGGTAGTTCATAATCCCTCAATGATGCTCTACACATCTACACATTTATAGATGAGTGCGCACCATTCAAACATATTTTTGGTGCACATGGATCTTGTGCTTGACAGGCCGCATGACCAAGATTTTGAAGCGGGTGGTGAGAAGACATGTTGAGCGACAACAGGAAGATGATGTGGATTTTTGAGCCTTAGGGAAAGGTAGGGGTAATTCCTAATAATAATTTACATTGGGGTTCATATTTGTGTCATTAAAACATTTATCCAATAATCAAAATCAATGTCCATATGATGTAAGCATCAACATAGCACTACATCCATATGATAATCCAAACTCAAAACCCATCTATCAACCATAACCAATGTCTATCCTAGTATCATAATGAAATGTCTAGGAATCATGTCAAAATGATCAAAATATCAATGGGAAGTATATCGTTCTAGGGGTGGGAATCACATCCTCCCCCCTTAAGAATAGAATTCCTCCTAGAAGCCCTCAAAAAAATGTGGATAATGTGCTCTAATATGTGCAATATTTACCCATGTGGCAGCAACCTCATCATATTTATCTGACTGGACTCTAACTTGGTCCAACTCTCACCCTCAAAGGGCCAATGTCCAATGTCCCAAAATGTGAATGTGCTCAATTGTCAATTGAATATCTATAACATCATGGATACACAAGAGGCTGGGTGGAACAACTAGATGATAAGATATTGGTCCTATACACTCTGAAATCTCAAAGGGTCCATAGAGGGAGGTGGAATATTAGAGGCCTTTCCATGGTAGGTTTGAATCTTATGTGAACACACTCTCATAAAAAAAACTTTAACCAACTAAGAATATCCTATCTATTCTCTTAGTAGCAGTATATTTCTTCTAGTAATCGTGTGCCTCTTGCAATCTCTTCCAAATCAGTCTCACCTACCTCTCCTTGTCATGTAACAACTCTGGTCTAACGAAAAATCTACCATCAACTCTATCCCAACTCAATAGTGTCCTTTACAATTTTCCATCAAGAGCCTCAAAAGGTTTCATGCCTAACAAGCTATGATAATGGTTATTATATGCAAATGCCACTAGATACAAGTACTCCTTCTACCTAGATAGATAGTCCATTACATATATCCTCAATGTGTCCTCGATTACTTGGTTAATCCTCTCTATCTAACCATCTATCTCAAGGTGGTATGTAGTGCTAAAGTTGAGATAAATGCCCAAGGCCTCTTGCAAGGATCCAAAAATGCAGATGTAAACAACAGATCCATGTTAGAGATGATCTTACAAGGGACTCCATGAAATCTAACTATGTCCTCAAAGAAAACCTTGGCCACTTATAGTGTTGTATAAGTGGTATGACTTGGAGAAAAGTGGGCTACTTTGGTCAGCTTGTAAATAGTCACCATAATGGCATCATGACATTGTGATGATGAGGGTAGACCAATAATAAAATCCACGGATACATTATCCCATTTCCACTCTAGAATCTCATGAGGGTAAAGAAGTCCTACTGGATGTTGATGTTCTTCCTTGACCCTTTGGCATTCCAGGAATTGTACAACATACATGTTGTTGTCACACATAAAATTACATTTACAATTACAACTGGATCTTTTTCTTTGTTCCAAATCCTCTCTAGGATTCAAGCCCAAGAAATTTATTGACTTATATCATATGATAAATGTTATATTTTCAAAGCACTATCTCCAAAATCTTGCAAAACTCTATCATCCAATGTTGAATGGAATAAATTTGGCCCAACATAGAATTCAACAATCCCAAACTTATAATGTCATAATTTTCAAATCCTCTTGATAAGCAAAATACTCTAAGGTAAAAATCATTCCTTCAGTGTGAAAACTTCACCAACTCCCATTCTATTATCAAAAAAGGAGGAATTTAATCTATTGGTCACTCTTCATATAACCCCAGTAACTAAATTAACAACTCATGATAAAAGATATAATCATGAAGAATGGTTCCCAACTCATCAAATTTTTTAATAATTTATAAAATGAAATTAAGACTATTAGCATCAAAATTTCCATGATTGAAAAAGATTTTTAAAAATTTAACTTGAGGAGACCTTTTTTTGAAAGCATCCTATAATGATGTTTTATTGTACTATCCAATGATTTATAATAATCCTAAACCAATTCAACATTGTCAAATATGGAAGTTATTCTATAGCCTCTTAGATTTATAGTCAACTCAAGTAAAATATTTGTCGCTAGTAGCATGGAATCAGAAGGGAGGAGTGACACCACCTTATTATACTCTTCTATCAAATTAAAGAATATTTTCTCTCCTTCACTGTTTGACCTTTTATTAGCCTCTTTTCTCCTTTTGAGATCATCTTATAATATTTCTACTTCATCCTCGATTATCTTTATCTCCTGAAGTGAACTCAAAGCATCTAAAGCTAGTCGATGGGAAGAAGAAGTAGTAGAAGAATTTGAAGTATGATGCACAGAAGGGAGGAGTTATGACACCTTATTATACTCTTCAATAAAATTATTGACTCTTTTATGTTCATTCTTTTGACCTTTTCTTAGCCTATTTTATCCTTTTGAAATCATCCTGCATCCTTACTACTTCATCCTTGATGGAATTTATCTCCTAAAGTGAACTTGAAGTGTTTGACACTGATGGATGGGAAGAAGAAGTAGAAAAATATGTTGAAGTGGCTTCAAATCTTCTTGAAGATTGTTAACAATTGCTTGATAAATCACTAAATATTTTTCTAATAGCATTGTATATGTGTTAGTCAAGCTCATACTCTTAACAATCAAGTTACCAACTTAAGATATCCTACCCTCTTCGTAATATGGGCCTTCTGAATCTGATTATCACAAGATATTGAACACACTGCCAGTGCCTCATACTAAGAGCTATAACATGACCCAAAATAGAACTCTTGATCCTTATCTTAGGTTGGTAAAGTTGGGAAGTATAAATATTCCCTACTTATGGTGTCCAATAAAATTTCAGAAGAGAGGTCCCATCCTTCTAGTAAAAACATCTATTATTCCTTACAATTTTCTTCGCCTCCTCAGAGGTCATCTTAGATATGAAAAAATTAACCTCTTCTAAGAATTCCACAATAAATCTATTAGTATCACTATCTCTGAGAGTCCTTGATGCCAACCTTTCTTTGAGCATATTGGAAAATTGCTCCCTTTTTTTTACGACAAAGTCCTTGAACTCTTGGGACTGCACAAACTTATCATTAAAAAAAATGTATATCATTCCAATTCTCTGATGTCATCTCCTGCCTCTCCTATTTCAAATTTTATGATCATTATTTTTTTATGTTTGTCCTCAACCAACAATTTAGGGGATGAGCTAACAAATTCTCCCCCCCAAATTATTTTATACAACTTTGTATGTTGGGTCAATATTTTTCATTTTTTCTTTTGTAATCTCTCTTATACTTTGAACCTTGACATCAAAAGAAGAATTTATAATTAAAACCTCAAAATGATCATGCTCATGAATAAATATTTCCAATCTAACCTCAACCTTGGTCTAATAAATAAAGTGTTTTGGATCACCGTGACTGAATTTTTAAAAATTCATCTTATATGTCACTAACTTGGAATATGCTAGGTCTAGTCCTATTCTAGTGATCTAAAAACCAGAGAAATATATATTGTTTGGTGGGAGAGGATTCTTTATTTGGGTTTCCTAAATGAGCCTTGTCATACTCAATAAACTACCAAATTATTTCTAAGAAATCAATTCTATTTGGTACATCTCTACACAAAACATGGGGTTTAATTGGTGCACTGTAAACTTTGATGATAGTGTAGTTGGCATAAAAAAACTAGTCTCCCCAATTATGGTTCACTCCTATATTGAGCTCTTTAAAGAGCCTCAAAAATCTCCTCACCTTATAAGATAATCTCCAATTAATCGGGCACCCCAAATTTTGCATCACAATTTTGATAAAGAATTCCTCAAACATGAAGTAATTGGAATTCTCACAATGCATGTCCCATAAATACATCCATTATTGAATAGGAAAACGTTGATTTTTCTCATCTACCTTTCTCAAATTCATATTTGGGCCCCAAAGACAAGGGGAAACATTAGTTCCATCATACAAAAGAATGTGGCACAATAAAGAATACCACCTAAATTGACCAATAAGGCTACCTTTCTTGATATTCAAAAGGGATTTGTGAGTACCATTAAAAAATGTACAAGGAACAATAAAATAAGGTATTGGTCTAGTGTCTCTTGTGTTTTATTTCTATTTTTACTTATTTTGATCTGAGTTAGATAGTGGGCTCGATTATATGATTGTTTGTATTCAATCTTTTGTGTTGGTCTTTATCTGATATAATTATTGATGTGGAAGAGGTTTATGTTTATGTACATTTAGTAATGATTGTGTGTGTTTGATGATTCTTCAATGTTGATTGAACTATATTTTTTGAGGATACTTTGATTATATTGTGGTTGTTGTGGTCTCATGATGATATACATATGTTGTGTTAGTAATTTGATGAGATGTTGAGATATTGATCTTGGGTGTTATTGATTTTATTTAGGAATCAATGATATGATTTTTATTGCTATCAAATGATAGTAAGTGGTAATTAGTGGTGTTCATAATGTTTAATTTAGATGAGATTATTATTGTGATGATTAAATGATGACTATTGACATTTAATGAAATTCAATGATATTTGATGTATTTAGTTTTTAACTATTTTAAAAAGGACTAATATTTTTTTATCTCCCATATTAGTGGAATATAGGACTTATGTAAGAGCTTCCAAAAATCCACAACGTATAAAGTTCTACAAATATTTTGGTAGTATAGTCTATATGATGGGGTGTGAGGAATTGTTTTTGAGGACCTAACATACAGGTGTTTGTTTTTTAATGATTTGAGAGTCAATCGATGAGTTTTTGGACCTTCTTAACCCAATTGTAGAGTTGTTTTTCCTCAAAAATTCTCTAAGTGATAAATGGTTTGTAGATGCCTAACTTAAAACTCATCCCTTTATATTGTTATAGATTTAGCCTCCAATATTTGATTTGAACACACCAAAAGATAAATCTTTCTCAAATACTCTAGACTTAATGGAATGCTCAAAAGTGCTCCATTAAGATCTAAAATACACTTTAAATACAAATCCACAAAGTAAAACCCCCAATAATTTAGTTTTTTTTCTTATTCAATTCATCATTCATTGTACAAGAATATCATAGTCAACTTTTTAAGAGAATATAAAATCTGCAACTTAGATCTCCAAAAGAACAATACAAAGCAATCCTACATATTCACATTGCATTTTTTTATTTGGCTACAAATCTACCTATAATCAATGAGTTGTAATGAAAGAACAAAAAATATTGTGAACTAGAGAATGAGGTGTGTTAGCCACAATTTAGTCATTAATAATAATACTTTATGTTTTTGGTTGTTGCAAACAAATGGTTTATTAGACAATTGTAGGAAGTTGTCAGAACCAACGATTGGTATTCTCAACCAACTATCAGGTGCTTTATATATGTAAGAATAGCACAGAGTATGGGTTAATTTTGTATAGAGATTACATGGAATAAAAGTTATATCATTCTTCCAATATTATGTGTAATGCATTAATTTTGAATTGTTGCTTTATTCATGTTCTGCTTGAATATTTGTTTACTCTATGCATAAAACTAGATACTAGGTAGGGAGTACATATTTTGGCACTATTGTTTGATCAAACCTAGAGATCTAAAGGAAAGAAAACTATCGAGATGGTGGAATAATGGGTCACACATTTAACTAACAAGTACTAGTGAGTGATAAGGACAACAAGGACAACAAGGAAGAAAATATTAGTTGACAGGGGACTTGGTCCATGTGTGGGAAGTTTTAGTTGATCAGTACATGCAATGGGAGTCTTGGAAGAGAGCGATCTTGGCTGACATAATACGTGTGGAACGCACAGTGCACACTCTATTTTATGATCTTTTGGGAAGTCGTCCAAGGTTGTTGGCTCACAATTTGGTTGGATTCCAAGAACAATGAGAGGAAAGGTAGAAAGATAAACATAGACAATAGATACTATAACGGTATGAGGAAAGGAACCAAAGCAAGGAAGAAGATCATGATATAAAAAGATTTCATATCTCTAATTATTCTATCAATTAATTCCCCTTCTTCCAAACAAAGACAAACAAAGACATATCAGGAGAGAGAGAGAAGAAGAGAGAGAAGGATAAGTGTCAATGAGAAGATCTCTTTGAATCAAGGAGTAGAGAGAATGATGATGATGGTTAAAAAGAATTGTTGAAGAGTCTCAAAGTCCACCACAAAGTAAGAGTCAAAGTGTCAGCCAAAGTCAGAGTAGAGAGAGGCGAGAGCTCATTATGAAAGAAGGTTAGATAGAACTCACATAACACATGCAACACATGCAACATGAGTGGGAGGATATTTCCAGGAACTTGGTGCTTCCTGATGAGGTAGGAGAGGATCTGTTGAACATGCAACTAATCCATCCATACAAGAAGTGATAGACAAGGAAGACTCAGAGACCAACTCCATACAGAGTGAACCACTGTCACACTTTGCATGCGATGAAGACAAAGACAACATAGAGAGAAACCTCGAGAGTGAGGTTGCTAAATTATTATAGAACAATTTGTTGGGCATTAAGAACCTATTCATATTAGAAGAGCCAAGGATAGGGACCAAAATCGAAGACTCAAGAGAGGAAGGAGTATCAGCACAAAGGAGGTGACCAAGGAGAGAAATACGTAGGTGGATGTGTTGAGAGTTCCCTCATGGCTGAGAGTGCAAGTGAGGCATATGAATACAGAGAAAGATTCACTCCATTCTGGTTCAATACCCACAATGCCGACTAAACCAAAAAGATGGAAAACACCCCAGAGAAGAAAAATATCCCTAAGTTCACATGAGATGAATAAGAGGACCCTTCCCACCACTGCAAGACTTGTGTGAGCATTTGGAAGGTCAATGGGGAGGATGATGATGCATATTGGTTAAAGGATTTCCCTACCACCCTCTTTGGAATTTCCATCAATTGGTACATAGACTTACCAAGAGCACATAAAATAACATGGAATGAATTGAAGAGGGCATTCAAAGAAGAATTTAAACTACTACAGGATGATCATGAGATAGTAGTAGAAATTTATAACAAGAGACAAGGAAAGAATGAGATTGTACATTAAGAGAATTGCTTGGTAAGTTGGAAAACTAGCTAGCTAATGGGAAAGAGGTGGTTTATCAAAGGACTAATTCCTTCTCTACAAAATAAAATGAAAGTGGTACCCACCTCCTCCTATGATGACACCTATAATTGGGCAACAAATATCAAGAGTGAGGACAAGACGTACTGAGGGATGAAAAAGGCCAACGATGACAAAAGTACAGATGAAAGCACTAATGGAGAATCTAAGACTATACAAGCCCTCAGAAGGGACATGAGGTAGATGATGAAGGAGCTAAGAGATGAGAAAGATGGTATTAGAGATGAAAAGGAATTATGGTGTACCGACTGTAAGGTTGAGGGGAAAAAAAAGGCAAATTTCCAAAATAATTCCTTTTGCGACATTTGTCAAGTACTGGGATACTCCGTTATAGAGTGCACGTACAACCTAAAATCTTGGAGCACCTAAGTGATCTTCACCCAAGGAGACAAAGTGACTCGAGCAACCACATTGCCTAGTCTAGCCACAAACCCTAATGCTTCATCGGGTGGAAACTACAACAACCAGAGAGAGAGAAAAAACAACAATAATAAAAATACTAATACACTCAGAAGCCAAATCTAGTATGATGTGAAAGGAAACCAATGAATCAATGCCAAAGATGTAACAAGTGGGGTCACTTCACATGATATTGTTAGAGAGGGAAAGGGGGTAGAAGTTTGTTGTGTAAATGGTGTGGTCCAAGCAACCACAAGGACACTGATTGTCCAAATAAAAAAAAGGGTAAACATGTTGGACATAAAAAACTCAGAGGAGGACATACTGACAATCACCAGGCTACAGACCAAGAAGGATACATACCCTAATCCACATATGAAGAAGGAAAGGCTAAGGGAAGCCAAGGTTGATATTGAATGGGAGATGGAGGAGGAACATAGAATGTCACTGATACTACCAACACCCCCTATGGTCAAAGTTTGAAAGGAACATCATGAGATAGATGTTGTAAGCCACCATACCCATATGAGTGTTGGACCTTCTAGATACCATTCCATAATTAAAGGTATCCATTACCAATGTAGTTGGTAACAACATAGGTGATTAGGATAATGCCAAGTTGATGGAGGAACAGAAAGATGGTACCACCACTGACCCAATGCTACTGGCAGTAGGCATTGAGGGGAAACTGACCATGGTATTAATAGAAAAAATGGGATGAAAATTAACAAACACTCTTGTGGATGGAGACTCCAATGTAAATGTATTGTTGGAGGAGGCATGGAAGGCCCTTGACAAGCTGGCACTCAGGCTTCCAACCTTACACTTGGTAGGTCCCGACCAACATGGTATCAAACCAATTAGAACATTCATAGCCCAAAAGGTAACCATTAGCTCCATCACTTCTTCCTAAATTTTGTGTTCATTGCATTATAAATAAAGTCATATGATGTCCTTCTTGGAAGGGGCTAGTTGATTACAATAAAGGTGAACCACAATTGGAAGAAGAAAACACTATCTATTGAGAGTGATGGAAGGAAGTATGTAATCAACCTGCAAAACCAGACAATCAACGAGGAGTTGGCATCAGACTCAGAGTCCAAAGGAGGGGAATTTTACATGGAAGGGGGGACATAACCTAACAACAAGGGAATACTAGAATTCATAAATTATTTAGAAGATGAAACTAGTTCCCTCAATAAACTGTTTCATTGGAAAATAGAGGACTATGAAGTCTTCCATCCAAACTACAATATGTTGGGAATTGAAGAAGGGTTAGAGAGTGAGACTTTCCCCTCTAAGTATGACAAGTACAAGGAAGGAGTGGCAAGGGTGGATAACACGTCATACCATCAGTTAAAGAGGGACAAGGTAGTTAAGTTTGAGGAACCAAACATATAGAAGGTAAACCTGGGAGTGAAAGATAATCTGAAGGTCATCTTGGTCGGGGATGACTGGGACCTCAAACTTAAGACAATTGAATTTATATTATTCTTGGAATATAAAGATGTTTTTTCCTGGACATACAAGGATTTGAAAGGCATACCACGGGAGCTATGTGTGCACCAGATTCCTCTTGTACCAGATGCATGACCGATATAAAAGAGGCCAACAAAGTACAGGATGAAATTGACCTTGAAGAGTACGGTGCCACTCTCAAACCACGCTTAAAGATGGTTTTGAAAATGAATGATTTATTCATTGTAGAAGGAGATGGATACATTGATCACATTAACCAAATGCGTATTTCTGAAGAAAGATAAGCCCCATCCTGGCCTACCTCCAATGCACTATGGAAAGTAATACCAAATTTGACCAACCCCGAGGGTGAACGAAGAAGAAGTGATATGGTACCAAAAATATGGTGGTCGATATGAGGTCAAGAATTATAAGGGTGTGGCACCGACACCCTTAGTCGATAAAATGTTCAACCTTGAATATATGGGAACCTGTTGGGAAAATGAGTGTTACAAGACACCTCTAGGAACTTGTATGTGGCAATACACATCTAAAGTCAAGGTTTGTAGCAGTTAAGCAAAAGGGACAAATCAAAGTCTACGAAAAGAAAATGAAGAACAATGGAAAAAGCAAAAAGTTGCAGTAAGGGAGGAAAGAATCCAGAAGGCTACAAAAATTAAGAAAAAACATCCTTGACAAAATGGAAAATTTAAAGGGAAACGTACAAAGGTGGAACAAGGATGCAAGGGACCACAAGAAGAAGAAAAATTAAAAGTTATGTCATTTTGCAACAAATTAAAAATCAAGAAAAATAATAATAAAAAATAAAAAATAAAAAAGAATGAAATGAAGAAGAAAATAAAGGGAAAAATAAAAAGGGAAAAAGTAATGGTAAAAAAGATAATGTTGAAAAAAATTACCAAAGACACAAGGGTAAAATCACAATAGTGTGTCCCACTTTTCGTGATGAAGGAAATTGGTCTTCCCAAAAAAATTACATTTTTGATGCCTTCGTTCGAAGTCCCCTCTTCTCTCGAAGGGGTAATTGGCTTCGCGCGAAGTACCTTATGTGGTGTACTTCATGCGAAGGGGGGTGTTTGCGTGAAGTACCCCACATAGGGTACTTCATGTGAACACCCCCTTCGCGCGAAGCTATTTTTGACCATATTTTTTATATATTTTTGGTTGCCCATTTCATTTTCACCATTTACTGTTGGATATTTTGTGGACCCGGGGCTTAGAGAAAACCAGTGACGTCCAGTACAATATCAACACATCCCGAGATTTTTTGACTTCTTCTGATTGTTAGTAGTATTAGGTACACACATTTTTCTCATTTTTTATTGTAAATTATATGTTTAATATTTATTTTAGTTAGTTATTTATTTTAAATAATTTTTAGTTAGTATAAATGTTAGAAAATCATAGTTGAATTTTAGAATATGTTAGAAAATTATAGTAGTATGTTATAAAATCATAGTATAATGTTTGAAAATATTAGAAAATTGTAATTTGGAAATGTTAGAATATGTTAGAAAATTGTAGTAGTATGTTAGAAAATGTTAGAAAATCATAGTAGAATGTTAGAAAATGTTAGAAAACATTAAAAACCCGTAGTATAAATGTTAGAATATGTTAGCAAATGTTAGAAAATTGTAACTTGGTATACATTAGAAAATATTAGAAAACCGTAGTAGAATGTTAGCAAAACTTATAAAATTGTAATTTAGTATGTTAGAAAATGATAGAAAACCGTAGTAGAATGTTAGAAAATGTTATAAAATATTTACAAAACATTATAAATAGTAGTAGAAATGTTATAAAATGTTAGAAAACATTAAGATCTTATAGAAATTATTAAAAATATTTGTTTTTAAATTGCTTTTAGTTAGTTATATTATCTCTCTCTCTCTCTCTCTCTCTCTCTCTCTCTCTCTCTCTCTCTCTCTCTCTCTCTCTCTC
>MU223416.1:940736-977608 GCA_018584345.1 Thuja plicata | reverse complement strand
AATATGACCTATTAAGACCAATTAGGACATCCTAGGACCCTTGAGACATAATAAGACCACTTACTTGACCTAATAGGACCTATTAATACCAATTAGTACATCCAAGGACCCTTTAGGACTATTAGTACACCCTAGGTCCCTTTAGGACCCCTGTTGTGACATAAAACTCTTTAAGAACCCTTAGGACCCTTAAGACCTCGAATAGGATCACTTAAGACCTAATAGGACCCCTTAAGACCTGATTAGAGTAATAGGACCTATTAATACCAATTAGTACATGTCCAAGAACCCTTTAGAACAATTAGTACATCTTAGGACCCTTAAGAGCCTTAGTACACATTAGGACCCTTTAGGATCCTTAATGTGACATAAAACTCTTTAAGATCCCAAGTAGGACCCTTTAAAACACCTAGGATGGCCTATTAGAACTCTTTAAGAATCCCTAGGACCCTTAAGACCTAATAAGACTAGACTTAAGACCTAATAGGACTCATATGGCCTATTAAGACCAATTAGTACATCCTAGGACCCTTAAGACCTAATAATACCACTTACTTGACCTAATTATAGGACTGATTAACACCAATTAGTACATCCAAGGTCCCTTTAGGACTATTAGTACACCCTAGGTCCCTTTAGGACCCCTATTGTGACATGAAACTCTTTAAGAACCCAAGTAGGACCCTTTAAAACACCTAGGATGACCTATTAGAACTCTTTAAGAATCCCTAGGACCCTTAAGACCTAATAAGACTAGACTTAAGACCTAATAGGACTAATATGACCTATTAAGACCAATTAGTACATCTTAGGACCCTTAAGGCGTAATAAGACCATTTATTTGACCTAATAGGACCTATTAATACTAATTAGTACATCCAAGGACCCTTTAGGACTATTAGTACATTCTAGGTCCTTTTAGGACCGCTATTGTGACATAAAAATCTTTAAGAACCCAAGTAGGACCCTTTAAAACACCTAGGATGACCTATTAGAAATCTTTAGGAATCCCTAGGATCCTTAAGACCTAATAAGACTCAACTTAAGACCTAATAGGACTAATATGACCTATTAAGACCTATTAGTACATCCCAGGACCCTTAAGACCTAATAAGACCACTTAATTGACCTAATAGGACCTATTAAGACCAATTATTACATCATAGGACCCTTTAGGACTATTAGTACACCCTAGGTCGCTTTAGGACCCCTATTGTGACATAAAACTCTTTAAGAACCCTTAGGGCCCTTAAGACCTAGAATAGGACCACTTAAGACCTTTAATAGGACCTGTAAAGACCTAATTAGAGTAATAGGACCTATTGATATCAATTAGGACCCTTTAAAACACCTAGGATGACCTATTAGAACTCTTTAAGAATTCCTAGGACCTAGTATTGTAAATTTAAGTATAATTTTATATATTTGTTTCCATTTTACACGCAGTTATAACATGTAATCAAGTACTTAATTATTAACACTTAGCTTTCACATGTTACATCTAGATGGCCACTTAGGATGTACTAGTTTAGGATGTACTAGCTCAGGATGTACCTTGCACTCCTGAACTTGCGACTATTTTTGAGACTACTCAGGCAGAGACAAAAAAACTTAGAGAGTCCACTTGTACATCTAAGCCTAGCATATACAGAGATATTTGTATCACTGTATTGAGGAGTTTGGAGGATATGAATACTAGATTGAGATCCCACTCTTCCTTCACACCATAGGTTATTGATAGTATTTGTCAAGATTTGAGAGCTGAGGTCTCGGGTGATGTTTCCTTGGAGATGGTCCAGAGCCATGTCCCTAAGAAAATCATCAAACAAGAGGTTTTCCCATTTTATGAGGGGAAGCCCAAGGTGAGGGTGTATCAGGTTACACGGTGTGGGATTTCTTAGATTGCATGCATGATATACCCCTATTTTCTTGCAGCACATGGTCGTTATCCTAATAATGACCAGATTCTATTTATTTTGCCTAGCAGTTATACACTGAGTTCTATTTGGGACTCAAGGTCAACTATTTAGATCTTCCTAGATATTACGGTCAGGGGTACGATAGAGTTGCAGACCATGATTAGTATCATAGGGCTAATTGAGTCGTACATTCTCATAGACAGTTGGTTGGGCAGAGGACTACGACAGTGGCACCAATGATGGCTACTACTACAGATAGAGAGGTCATTGCTTCCCAGAGGAGAGTAATCGACAGGATAGGGGAGATTTCTTATGCATCCACCTCCATCACTTCTGATACAATGGGAATATATATTTTGAATAGACTAAATCAAGCCAGATCATCTTCTGAGGCTTCATCTAGTACTATTGCAGTGGTCAGTGATGAGGCATATAGAGCTGTGGGTCTTCCTCCACCTGGAGAGATACAAGCACTTTCTAGACATCATAGTCATTTGGATGTGGCACTTTACCTTTTGGAGGATCTCCTGCAGTCATATTCTTATATTGCAAACATGTAGAGGAACCCAATATAGTCAGTTAGAGATTTCATAAGACTTGCATGGGGTCCTGTAGTTCCACCGACACAGGACACACCATCTAGTCATGCACAACATAGTTCACAACACTCTACAGAGTGCTATGCACTCACAGATCAGTCTACAGTTGTAGAGTGAGGTACACAGGTTGGAGATGTACACATCACAACTGAGGACCTAGATACATTTGATGAGTAGTTGCGCGGGTTGAGTCTGGTGGACACTAGCACTGATGTTGGATCATTTAGGATTTGTTATTGCATCATGGTGGTTCAGGCTCTACAAAACTCCCCTCCTAGCTACACACACCCATACACTCTTCATTACTAGAGAATTTCAGGATTGGAGGTGGTGTGGGTGATGCAGTTTTTGTTGATGATATGATGGTGCAATGTGTTGATGATCCTCCTGCTCTTGAGACCCAGGTATATAAAGTTTTTTTCTCCTTTCTAGGAGTTTTAGTGAACAATTAATTGTAGATGTGTGTATTGATGTTTGTTCAATGTATAATATTTTGCAGGAACAGTTAGCAGAGCACATTACCTCTAGTGTGGGCTCAGAGCATCTTCATATGAGAGATTCGGTATATGTTACACCTACTAGTGGTCAGGTAAGTTTTAAATATATGTAAGTTTGTATTTATATATTTCAAGTACTTTACATAATATATACTATGCACATGTATATAACCAACTATTGTACTAAATTTGCAGGGGTCAGTTGCTGCTTCACAGCCAGAGGATGCTCGTGACACTCGGGCAGAGCTCATTACCTCTACTATGGGCTTAGAGCATCTTCATAGGAGAGATTTAGTAGTTGTGACACCTACTAGTGGTCAGGTAATTTTTAAATATATGTAATTTTAAAAATGCATTTATATATTTCAAGTATTTTACATTATTAATAATATACATGCATTTATATTCACAGGGGTCAGTTGCTGCTTCACAACCAGATGATGCTCATGGAAATCGGTTAGAGGTTTTCTTTGTTTGCATGCACCTGGATGACTCCTTAGTGTAGGACATGTTGCACATATCTTTGATTTGAGACTCATTATATATGTCGTTATTATATGTTTGATATTTTCAATTTATGATTTGAGACATATATTTATATGCTATCCAAACCTCTAGACACAGATGATTTATGAATTTGCATTATATAGATTTATGATTGGGTTCGTGATGATTTATACATGTGTGTGTTTATGTTTATGTGTTTAAGATTTGATTTGATTAGATGATAATACACATAGATGGTTTCATTTGATTAGATGATTTGATTTGATTAGATCATTTGATTAGATGGTTTCATTTGATTACATGGTTTCATTTGATTAGATGATTTGATTTGATTAGATGGTTTTATTTGATTAGATGGTTTCATTTGATTAGATGATATGATATGATTATATGGTTTCATTTGATTAGATGATTTGATTTGATAATGTGGTCTTAAGCCCGGATGGTTATACATATATTATTTAATTCTAGTTAAATTAATCAGGTTATATATTTCAAGTACCTAAAAGCATACATAAGTAATCTAACTAATTCCATTAGTAATCTAACAAATGTCTTAAGGGGAGGTCTTAAGGGGATCTAATTAATATCATAAAAAATAACAAGTTAATATGTAACTAATAGAATATAAGTAATATAAGTAATATCATCTAGATTTAGTGTTCACTAATGTCATAAGTAATCTAACTAACGTCTTGAGGGGATTATGTATACATGTACATCAAGTAACACATTATTAATCAAGTAATATAATTCAAGTACATAAAATCATACATATAAATATATTAAAATCGTTGACAATAAGTATTCTAACTCATTCTAGAACTAACATGTCATAAGTAATTTAACTAATATCATCACGTTTTAGTGTTCAAACTAATGCCTTAAGGGGATCTTTAACTAATAAGCAATCTATATAAATCATTGAACAATCAAAGCATACATATAAAATCATATGTATACAAGCGCATATATATATATAAGCATACATAAAATTCTATGTATTAAAACCATTGAACCATCAAATAGGTCCATCATATATCAACAAATTATAGTCTATCATATGTTTAAATATATCAACAAAGTATAGTCAATTTAATCCAGAGATATCAATTAGGTCCTAACACATGAAATAGGTATATGTAACGTCCCACTAGTGAAGTTAGGAGAAGTTAAACTAAAACATGTTACTAAGTTTGCAGAATTAATTTTTTTTAAGAGTTTACAATTGATAAAGAATTAACAATGCGGAAGCAATATTAACATAAGACAATACATACTCATAAATGCAACTCATTTACAGATTACAAATCCCAAGGGTTCCATGACGTAGGATTACTTAAGTTAACTAATCTACTAAATGAAATAAAGATATAAAATCTCCATATAATGCAAGTGAATATACAAGAACATCATCTCATAAATGAAATCTAGAAACAACTGATACCATAAGGTATACGTAACAAACCAACATCCACTACACGAGTCGCAGGGTATGTAATAAAACTCAATACGAAGTACAATACAATAATCCAAGAATGTCTCAACTGATACAATGATACAAGTAAACAACATAAGAAAGAAAAGAGCAAGTCTTCAACAATGAAGAACAAGAAGATACAACTACAACAAGGATCATCCTAGCATAAAGTCACAAATGTCAGATCTCAATGGTAATAAGAATCACTACCACCCGACCTCGTGGAAGCAAAGGTCCACTTTCACCATGTTGAGGAGATAAAAATAGTTCCACACACACGGGAAATAACCAACAAGCAAGACTAATGCAAATATACACAAGATAAAAAGGTAGCAATAATATTCTAAGGTTTAAGTGTAAAATATCAAGAGACCAAAAAACTGTACTAAAAATCTCATGTAGGAACCTAGGACACGTATAGAGAAGTGTCATCACATAAGTCCACTCTTGAGTTATCCTAGTAGCCCAACTGACCCTGTCCCCCAAGTGACTCTATGTGGCTCAGAAAACCTTTTGTACAGACAATGATTCTAATAATGAAGACCTCAAACAAGCATCCTTTCTCTCACTGTCATCCTACCATGCACTAGCACTCAAGGCCTTAATGTTTCTCTCCTAATAGATTTATTAAGTTGTCACATTTTAGGTTACTTGCAATGAGTTACCCTAGTAGACTCTTAGGGCCCTAGCCCCCATTGCAAGCCACTACCCCTTTATGCTCGTAGATAACCTACCCTAATGCTCCCAGCCACAAGACCAAAAGAAGATAAAGCCAAAACCATAAAATACTTCTCGTAAAACATTAAATCATGAAAGTCATCAATGAAAATGATGGAGCATAACAAATAATAATACATCATATACAAGGATCTAGATTGTCCGTCCCATAATGGACATCTCAATAAGTCACCCATCCCATAATGGATATCTCAATAAACAATTACCAAATTCTCTAATCTCATATCACCAAAACAATGATCCTTAATAGCATCAAAAGAATCTCTCTCTAACATGGAGTAAATCATAATAAAAAAAATACCATCACTCAAAACATTGAACAATCATAGTAGAAGAAACAAGGTGACCAAGTGAACAAATCACAACTCAACACAATATTGGTTGTCACCTCTTATGGTAAAATAACATAAAGATCAAGGACTCAAGGAACACTTGACATCTCTCACATATTTACCCAAGAAAACACATGAACCAATCGTGACATAAATAGGTTATGAACTTTCCACAATATGAAACCCAAAGAGCAAAAGGGCATAAAATCATAAGATAGTACAAGTTCGAAGATGAAACTCCCCCAGGGTAACAACCTACCCACACTGACACTTAACAACACCAAAATCACACGAGAGAAGACATGCATGCATTTAACATATTATTTAACTTCGTTTATATAACATCATTATATTTATTAAAATACTCTTAAGTCATAAATGACTTAGTTAATAACATAAATTATGCACATGGAATATATATGGTGTTTTAGTGAATCTCTATGATCTTTAAAATTACATTATAAACGGTTAGACTAGTCATATTAATTATTTAATAATTTTCAGATTGATTAATTTTAATTAATAAGACTTATTAGCAATTTTAACTTTATAACTGTGAGTTTTTGTGTGCTTCCTCTATGCACATCAGTCGATAATTTGAATGGTATAATCTCATATAAAATGATATGGACCTGCAACTTATATCGAAAGAAAAATAATTTAATTTCACATATTTTTCAATCTTTCCAATCCTAAAGATAAGGCCATTTAAATGGTTTAAAGAGTAAATCTCACTAACAACCATGTTCAGGAATGAAGGTTACTAGTTTGGTAAAAAGACCATAACTTTGTTTTCATCGTTGGATCGTCATAAAGCTCATTGAAAACATTCATAACAGTATTATTTAAAATCTCACTGATCAAATAGGCCTAATCTCACTATAACAACCAATATTTGACAATTTCCGTACAAATAAACCCTATTAAATTTTGATATATGTTAAATAAACTAAAATGGGTATATTAAAGTGTCTTTATATTTTGAAAGTGAAATGTAAAATGCAAACTATTCCCTACCCTGACTCTTCACAACCCTAATCCAAAAATGTATGTTTTCAAACTCATATCCTTACATATAGGTATCTATAATACACAGTTCATAATAAATGATTCCTCCATACAATTGAAACTAACGCAACTAAATTTTTACAATTTGGTAAAATCTTAAAGGATATACAACACAAATGTATCCTTTTTAAATCTTTCTCTCCTAGGGTTTCCATACAAATTCTAACAAAATACCAAACATGTCATAAACATAACTCACAAGAACACCCTAATCATTTGTGTAACTTATTTTAGAAATAAAAATAACCTAACTCAAAATCAAATCACAATCAAACAAGCACAGAGAAAACAATCTTTCCAATAGAAACTACAAAAAGACTCAGAAACTCCTACCTTGGTAGACTTGCTAAGAAGAAGAAGAAGAAGAAGAAGATGAACCAAAAAACAGACTTCACTCCCAAGCTTTAAAAAATATATTCTTTAACTTGAACATCTCGATGCAAAACGTGTAACTTGTCTCCTAAAACTTGTGTTTTGAAAATTCTATGTCCTCCCTTTTTAAAAAGTGACCAAAATCTTCTCATAAATAAAAACTATTTAACTAGGGTTTGTAGGACAACTTCCTAAAAAACTTAACCTTGAAAAGAAAAAGATAAAAGAATTGTTTTCTTTGTTTTTTCTTCTTATTTTTTTTAAGTAAAATCAATTTACTTATTTATTTATTTTTAAAAGAAAGAAATACATAATTTCCTTTCTCTTTCTTCTTTTAATATTAAGTAAATAAATAATATTTATTTGTTTATTTTATTTTCCCAAATTAAGTATTATCTATATATGTATAAATTTTAAATAAATAAATATCCTTTCTTTCTTTCTTTTTTATTTTTGTTTTTTTGTAATTAAATAATTAATTCTCCACAAAACTCAAATTTTATTTAGAATTAAAACTCAATTTATTATTATTATTATTATTTAAATGTAATTATATTGCATATTATGAATAATATTTGTAGCATATTAATAATTTATTTATATTAAATATGTCTTTTAATTTTCATTTAGACATAATATTAATTAAATTTTCAAACTATATCTTTAGACTTTTAATTAAATCCCTTTTAATAAATACAGGTATTTAATTAATCACTATTAATTAAATATCCATATATTTAATATTTTATTATTCTTAGAAGGTTCAATTATTTAAAGTTTATAATTAGCGTTTAATTATTCTTTTACTTACATCACGACAAAATACCACATTAACCTTCATGCATGCATACTGAAATCTGACCAAATCAAAATGCAGAAAAGATGCAACAACATACGCATGCTCAAACAAGGGTTCACAAATTCACGTCACCTTGATGAATTTGGAGAAGGTAGTCAACCAGATACTTGTCCACTATTTCTAGATAAATGAGGGCTTATGCTAAGATTTAGGCCTGAATGTTATCTCCCATGTCTTACCACTGAGATAATGTGATAGGGAACGCTCATCTTGGCAATTCAGGGAAGTCGATGCCCAATACTTGCAAACCTAGATCACAAAGTCGAGCATGTACATAATATATAGAACATACAATGATAGGGATCGATCGATTGTGTGGATCTCACAATGCAAGTAACTAAGTCTCCGTCCTTTACCACATCAAACACATCATATAGAAATGTAAGATAAACACTTCACACAACAATATAAAACATATACGCTAACTATACACATGCAAGTATGGGGTTAGTAAAATCATCATAAAATATACCTAATCATCATGAAAATAACCAAAAGATTTTGGCATCAATACTGAAAAGTAAATTAAGGGTGGGAACTACATACACCCCCCTAAAATTAGGCTTACTCTTGGAAGCCAAAAACAAATGAAGATTACAAGGTTTACATAAAGGTGCTACAATGGTTCTCTTATGAATATAGTGCATAATTCAATTGGGGACTTAGGTATTTGACCCAATTGGCCTACTATGATAAAATACCCTAGTACCATTCTCTGCAATGTCCTCCCTTACACATTCTATCAAAGGTCCATAATAAACATGATAGAAACAACGCTTATCACTAAATTGAGCTAGCAACATCAAACATTTAGAATAGTCATCATAAAATAGAAAGAAAACTCCCAAGCGAGGGAATAAAAAGTCGAGAAAAATATAATAAAATGTACCATGGTAATTCAACATTAAGTCAAGTGTGACTAGTGTCACAAAATAGATAGCGAAAAGAGAATCAGATCACTAGTCCAAGCATAAGAAGTTCAAAAATTTAATGATATCCCAAACACAACACAAACAAATCATCGAAAACTAAAATATATAATGAATCATAAAAATGACACAAAACAAAGTGACTAGTATTAGCCACACTAAAGGGAGTAATCGCTTTATGACACCTAAGAATACAACATCCTAGACGCATTAGAGAATGTACCCAAACACAATAAACAATCACTAAGGCAAAAAGCATGAAACACAATGGTAACTAAACAACTTGCAAATTGTTACCAAAAGGTCATGAGTCACAATGGTCAACGACTAAACACCTAGTGGGCATACAAAATCCCAGAGTTCCCAGTGTAGAAACTCAGGCTTTGATAAAATTTTATATATTAAAACCATTGAACCATTAAATAGGTCTATCATATATCAACAAATTGTAGTCCATCATATGTTTAAATATATCAACAAAGTATAGTCAATTTAATCCAGAGATATCAAGTAGGTCCTAACACATGAAATAGGTATACATATTATACTTTTTAGACCAACTCAAGTGGTTTAGACCTTTCATGGAAAACATGTAATATTCACCCATAATCCTCACTATCTAGTCTCCACTTATGACGTCCATGTTGAGATTTAACTGTATGGAGACAAAGGGAGTTGGAAACTACTAGATGGCTATATTGAAACACCTTATTGGCTGGTTGGTAATCAAAAAAGTGAATACCATGTTGAATTACTTTGATTTGCTTGAAATATGTTCCCTTAAAAACAACTGAACCTGCAGGTCACAAATTTTAACAATATAAATTTAAACAAAATTAATTTGAAATTTGTTAAAAGGTTGAAATGTTAAATTTACAAAATGAGTTCAGTATATTGATGTAAAGCATACAAACCTATGGGGAGAAAAATTCCATCACTTTCTTCAGGTTCAAGTAACTTCATCCTTTCTGCAGTACAACACAATAAATAATAACCAACTCCTTATGCATTTCCACGCTCAACAATCACTACAAAGACATCTCCTGCACAATAAATTTATATATACATGCAAGATCTTAAAATTTACTTAGTTCAATCCATAGATCTATCTATCTATACATGCAGCTCAATGGACCATATAATGTAAAATATATACTTACCAATTTTGACCAATCCTGAGATATGATCGTATCAGTAGAAATCAAAGGAACATCATCAAAGTTTTCATCTTCATCTCTACCAAATGTATCAGTAAAAAATAGTGGCACTATATTCCATGAACCTACATATCCAAGGTCCTGATTGATGCATTCCTCATAATTGTTAGCAATGTAGTGACACCAAAAGCATGATTAGTCCCTAGTGTTCAATGTCCAATTGCAAGAATTCGTACTCATAACTGAATGCAAAGATCGCATCTTTTCTATCCTCTTGCAACCATGCATAATTTTTCTATCCACACCTAAACACATACATATATAATATATTCTATAAATATAATTTAAATAAAGAATGTAAAATTTAAACACTTGAATAAATATATATATCATGCAAAATAATTTAAAAATGTGTGCATACCTTTTATCTCCCAAAATTTTCTATGTGGTATTGCTTGAGTCATTCCTAATGACGTGTCATTCTCATTTGGTGTGAAATGTGTCATGCACCATTCAATAACATCATGTGCATTTTTTATACGAACTCCCTTACAATTCATTTGATACTTTGTAGAGCACATTTGATGCAAGCTCCAACACCATCATGTTCATCTTTTCCATATCCACTCTTAAAGAAACTCCAAACATGTGGTATGTTTTTATTATGATGATATCTACATAGCGCATAAAATGGTCTGGAGATTTGAATTGTGCAACAGATCCATCTAACCAAACATAATGTTTATCAATTTTTATATCTCTTTCTTTCAAATTTGTAAAAAACATCTTGAAGCAGTGTTCTACATAATGAATGTCATGCTCTTTATCATCACTTATATAAAAATGATATTCCTTCTTGATGAATCATGCTTCAAATGTGCTCTGAATACCATCCAAATCTAATTGCGCATGTTGATAACACCTATGTACCATAATAGTAATTTGCTCTAAAAAATAGTATTCTGATTGAATTTCCTTTTGATGAACAAAGGAATAGTTTTCTGCGAAATCAACAACTGATATAATAGTTCCCAATGAGAAATTGTCTCTCAGTATTTAGAATTGTTGTGCTTGCCACTTTGCAAAAAAAACACGATGAATGTAGGGTTGAATCATTTTTTAAAAATTTGTCCATAAATACTCCAACATTTATCTCCTCTTCAACAATTTCTAACCTTTTAGATTCTTTCCCAAATTTTGTTTCATTCTTTACATATTTGTAACTCTTGCAATTTACCATCTTTGTTACATCAATGTTTTCATTTTTCAAAGGAAAAAGAGTCAAATCAACACATGTTTCACATATTCCTTTTATGCAATTTATTTGACTAGATGCATCATCTCTTTTGTCACATAAAATGGATGAGATGAAATCACTTCGTCTAGTAGGAGGATCATTTTAAAAACCATAAGTGTCTTCTACAAACTTTTGAAAAACCTGATAGTGGAGATAAAATTCAATATGATAACGACAACAACAAGTTTCAAACACTTTGTTTTTCCTCACATAATATGGCTTCAACCTTTCAAACAATGTTTGCCCAACCTTTATATTAAGATTTGAACTACAAAATGACACATACTTTTCATGTTGTGTTCTGTCCAACCAATGTTTCGTATGATATTCATATTGATTACCTAAAATTCTATGTCTGATAACATCTCTACTATTTGATGAAGGACGTGTATTATGATTCCAAAATAATGTGACCAAATTCTTAATTCCTCCATCGATCCTATCATAATGAGGATCTCTACACATGATTTCACAATTGCCTTCCAATGTGATATCATCCAAAAGCATTCTCCTATTAACATATCGTGATATTATTTTCCTACTAAAACCAATCTGAGATGAAACTAAAGATATTTGTCTTTTTCGAAGCATATTGTTACCTACAATGGATGTCAACATAACTTTTCTTGTAATGGTCTTATCTTTAGTTTGAGATTGTTTCCCTACTTGGTTCAAACCTTTCCTAATATTTTCAATCATGTCAGTTTGCATTTCAACAACTTTTCTCTTCTTTGATGTTATGTCTATACCTTATTATTTTAATGACCCTTCCAACTTTTTTTTATAAGAATAACTGAAAGCAATTGGGCTTGTTCAAGTATTTCAAAATTATCAAATTTAGCTAATATTTCTCTTGCTATCATATTCATTGACCTCTTCTTAGAAAGACTTAAGGGTTGAACATTAGCAAGTGATCTCAAATTATCCACATCCATTATAAGTAAATGATCTAAGTTTCTATAATTAATATTTCTCTTTTTAGTTTGAGCTAGATTTATAAGTTCATCCATACCAGTAGGAGCATGCAATCCTGACTCTTATCCAACATCAATTGCTTGAGCTTCTGTAGGGAGTGATCCTGACCCTTCTTCAATTTGTAATTCTTCAACTTGACTTGACCCTCCTACTTGATCATGTTGTTTGGGAGCTACATGTAGAAAAATGAATCAAATTAGAGAAAAATAAAGCATACAGGTCCATAAAAATTGGGTACAAAAAATTAGTGGTCTAGGTCCATACCTTCTTTAGTTTTATGATAATATGTCAATGCAGCTTCACGATTTCTTTGTTCGGTACCAGGTGACCTTTTTCTAGTAGATTTACTTTGTCTTCCCTTCTTGTTCCTCATTTCTTCTCTCCAAAAAATGTCTTCCAATAGATTGGCAATAAAAATTCTCTTAAAAAAAAATACTTTGATCTAGTATTTCTCCTCTCCAAAATTATGCCTCACAAAAAAATAGAAATAACAATCCTCCTCCAAAAAACGCCTTTGTAAAAATTGATCAATAATAGAATAAGAAAATTAACTTATTGTAATTTGGTGAAAAATGGAAAGAAAAAGCTTTAATTTTATACCATTCTAAGTTAAAAAACAAAATAAATTCAGAAGTAGCCGACCTAATTAGCGCAAACTAGGTTGGGTAAAATTTTGGCGGGGTGTTTCTCGCTGAACTTTTACCATGGGGGTCTTCGAGTGAAGACCCTTTGCACAAACCCCCTCAGATACCTTCGTGCGAAGGGGGTCTTCGCGTGAAGACCCCAAAATTGAAGTTTTGCCCCAAGAAAAAAAGAAAACTCCAAAAAAATGGACTTTCAATGCCTGGGACAAGGACCAAACAAGATGATTTTTTGAAACACATGATGTCAAATGATGCTATTCGGAGCAAGCTTTCTAATGAATATAATTTTAATACATATTGAGTTCATTGTCACTTTCAAATATTACTTTAACTAAACATAGGTTGTTTGGTCATTCAACAACATGTCTCTTCAAGGCTTCGGGAAAAATAGTAAATTATAAAAACAAAATTATGATAAATATGTAGGTAAAGAGTATTTGTGTTACCTTTATATAAATAAAAGAAAAAAGAAAAAATGAATTTTGATATATACAGATCAAGTTAGAGCGATCCCAGTGACCTTCTGTCTAAATTATAGTTACTGTCACTTTAGAACTTAATAAACTATGAAATATTGACCCAAAATGAATGAAACCAATTGCATCCTTTAGCTATTGAATTTAAAAATATAATCTTGAAATAATTACATCGTTATCATATTTAAAAAAAATTATGCTAATCCAAGTGACAGTCACTTCATAAAAACACATTTTTTTTCACACAAATCACTTTTCGAAGGAGAAGAAAAAATGAATTTTTAATTTTTAATTTTTTAAAAAAAAACATATATTTAGAAACTAGAAAGAAAATGCTAAAATAATCTAGTTTACATCACCTTCAAATTCCTAATAGTTTTGCGGCAACAGGTGTTCAAAAGTGAAGTTTTTTCTCAAAATGTTGATCTCAGTGTCAAAGCTGGCCAAAAAGTGGGACACACTATTGTGGAACCACCCACAAGGGAAGTTAAACTGAAGGAAGATAGAAAAAATAAAAAGGGATGCTATAGAAAACTAAAAGAATTAATCTTCCTTATAAATAAAAAGTGTTTTATTTAAAACCTAACCCCTAAAAGTATCCATAAATTGTTTGCAGACCAAATCATTTTGCAAAGGCAAGGAGACCAAATCATTTTGCAAAGACAAGAAGAAACAAACCCAAAGTGTTACAAAGAAGGGTGTGAGGGAGAAATTGCAGATAAAGAAAGAAGAGAGGACATGACAAGGCAACCATACAATAGATAGAGACTGCACAATTGTCTAACATATGGTGATGGACCGTACGAGGCGAGGAAAGAGGTGACCGTACAGAGGAACAACCCGTACGATGGAACCAACACATCATACAGTGTAGGATCATCTCATGCAGTGCACACAGGTTATATGATATAAGTCACAATCTCCTTACAAGTAAACCACATGATATCATTTACAATTGGTAGTACGTCATATGAAAAGTACATGGAAAACTGTATGAAGGGAGTGTTCAACCGCATAGGGGTGGTTCTCAAGCATACACTGCATGGTACAAAGATAGTCTATGAAACCTCGTATAACAAAATAGTATTGTACAAACAACAATGAATAGTGGTTTTATGATCCATACAGTAAGTTGGAGAGTGTTGGAGAGGGATATAATTGACGAGAATGGTGAAGGGTAGTTATGGTGACTCGAGTATAGGAAGTTATGAAATCAAGTATAAAGCTTAAATTGACAAGAAAATGGAATTGCAAGCAGGTGTGGCCACTTCAAGCAGTAAGAAGAAAATATGAGGGAATGTGCAAAAGGATGAGGCAATGACTGTGTAGACCCTTACATTCTCGAGTGTGACTGACAATGAGTGTAGAACATGGTGGGAAAGCACTCCAAAAACCCACTAGGTAGAGGACTCCCTGCGAAAGGCTAGGGTAGATAAAATAATCTTAATGCTTGTATTTCATCTTCAGGAGTTTGAACCAGTATTGTAGTCCATGGTCACAGGATATGATTGTCATTCTCACAAGTTTATAATATGATATTTCGAGCACCAATGGTGGTTTCATTATTGCCAAATGAGTTTAGCAAAATTATTTGGCGTCCCCTCAAAGGGTTATTCTGTAATGAAACCCTCATCTAAAATGTCACTGGAAGAGAATAAACTATTGATTAAGTTGGTTTCTAGGTTTGACCTCTCCCAACAAGAATGAGATAGCTTGTGGAGTTGTAACAATAGCAGGGGACTAAAGAAATCATTTGTCTATATCGAGTGTAAATATATTATAGATTTGGTGAAGAGCAAGCTTACAAAATCCAGTAGGGCATCTGATATTTCCATATGGATGGTCAAGTTGACGAATAACATTATGAATGGAAGGGTCTTTAGTTGGGGACAAGTACTATCAGAACACATAAGAGATTTCTTTCATCTCAGGCATAAAACATTCTACGTACCACACCATGCTGCATTATTTCTAGAAGCCTTGAGAGCATAGGTGCCACCTAACAAGTGGAGGAAATTCATACCAGCTAGCAAAGTGGAGCCATACAAACCAACCATGTATTACTGGATGCATCTTTGTAAGAATTTGCAAATAACAATGAACCAAGGATATAAAGGTCAAAGAATAACACAAAGACAAGAGAGATGATATGAAAAAGAATAAATTGTATTCTCATTAATGATGTAATATGCAAATAGAAGATATTAGAGATGATTTACAATATAGAAGTGTTTTCTTATATAGGCAAGGCAATAAGAGACTATGATAATAAGTTGATAAGATATCACCTACACGAGGTGGAACCACATGTCTACCCAAGGTGGATCATCCTCCATTATGAAATGAAGTATGTGCAATATGATGAGGATGATAATGTGATATGTACAATGAAGATGGACCTCACACATAAAGTGGAATGAGATAAAAAAAAATATCACCACCTAAAGTGGAATTTCTCCTACACCATGTGCTTAATTAAGGTGCAAACTTATAGGTGTCTCAATGACAAACTACTAACAATGAATTATCCTAAGTAAGATTAAGTAAAGTGTAATTTCAGGAATATTTAATTACAGCAACACCCCCCTTAAGTGAAACTTAGGGGAGGGCACTTAAAATAACAATGCAAGATGGGCCCCAACTACTAGGCTATGTTAGGTACCCATGTACAATAATGCAATGCAATACATGAAATGCAATTTTTCATAAAGTAGAGAAAGGGAGAAAATCTCATGGGACAAAACTCCCCTCTAAAATAGAGATGAAAACACACAAGATGCATGGATGGATGGAGGACTTAAGAACCCCCAAGAACTACATACATCATGTATATACAAGCAATAACTCCCCCATAGGAAGGAAATAAGGAGACATTATATCCCCTCATAATGAAGAAGCTCCAATGCTGATGAAGTGTACCTGCAAACAAAAGATAATCCAAGGCTTACAAGCCACATGTCTCCCCTTAGGAAGAAATAAGTACATAAAATGATGAAGAAGCCAATCCATGTCAAAATGGAAGAATGAGGAAGGAAGTCTCCAATTATGCATCTCTGAAGACTGAATAGGTATCTTCAAGCTCAAGGAATTCATCACATCATCAAACCGAATCATGAAATGTGACAAACCAAGTGAAGGAGAAGAATCAAGAATGTCAATCTCCAAAGAAGGTGAAGAAGTATCTCCAACTCCAACTATGATGAAGCTATCATCAAAGAGAAGAGAAAACCCCTCAAATATGTCTCCCAAATATACAATATGAGACTCAACAAACAATGTTGAAATACCATCCAAGTAGTCATCCCACACAACAAGATCTGAAGCACTATGATTATTCTCTTGAATAGTAGAACTCAAGTCCAATGAAGTAGGAGGTGGAGGAGTAGGAAGCTCAACACTTGTCTCAAGAACACAATGATTCACGTGTCCAAAGTTCTCCTCACATACATAATTCACCCTTGGTATAAGGGTGGGTGCATCAAGATCAAGATCATCACCAAAATGTGAAAAGAATACAAGCATGATGCATGATCAACAACTCCCATAGCTATGACATATCTAGTCTCCATGTCCCTAATGTAGACATGATTAGGAGTGAACTCAACAATTTTACCTTGTGCCCCATGAGTAATTTGATAAATAGAAAGGAGATTAGTGGTCAAGGATGGTACAAAAATAACATTATTAAATATCCCCTCTCCCATATGAATATAACCTTTCCCACAAACCTTCATATATGTGTTGTTACCCATCAATATATTAGGATAATTACAAGGTTCAATAGAAGAAAACATATCCTTAGAAGATTCCATATGATGTGAAGTACCTGAATCAAGAAGCCATTTACCTTGCTTAGGATGTGTGGAAGCTATGAATTCTTGAACTTTACCTTTATCCTTGGTTAATGATGTGGATGAAGAAGCTGCCAATTTGATGAAGAATAAGGAGGTGGAGAGACTGATGAGGGCGACTTGATGTTTTTATTTTGAAGCTTGTGAGTGAGCTGATCAATCTTCATAATGAAACAGTTATACTCACCATGTCCTTCCTTTTTACAATATGCACATTTCCCCTTCTTACTTTTAGATGATTCATCTCTTGAAACTGACTTGGATTCATAAGTATGTTGTGAAGGAGAATCATCACCTTTCTTATGAGGCTTAGGATCCTTATGTTGCTTCTTTCCTTTGCCATTGGAAGCCTTTGAAGTGGAGTCATTTACAAGAAGTGCATGATGCTTTGAATGCTTCAATTGACCCATGTGTGCCAAATTTGCTGGTTCCCTTGTGATTTGAGTTGCAAATTCATCAAGAGAAGACATTTTGTATGCACTACCAAGGGCATCCTTAATATCATAGAATGTAGAAAAAAAAAATGAATATTCAGGACCTAGCTTGGAATGAGTAGATAATATCAATTCTTCATCTTCTTTAGTAACCCAACAATTAGAAAGATGCAATCTAATAGAATTTAATTTAGAGAAAAAGTCTTGAATATTGTCAAAATCTCAAGGATCTAGACCTATGATCTCATTCTCCAATCTAAATTTTCTTATTCTATTAGGTTTACCAAATACTCCCTGCATGATTATCCAAGCATCATGAGGATGTGTGCAAGATGCAATATGATATAGAAAATCAAGAGAGATGGATGATCTAAGAGAGAAAAGTGCTTTATCCTTTCTATCAAACCATTTTTTCCTTTCTGCAACACCTGTTGTTGGCTATGGATCCTGCCCAAAAGTGATTCTATGCAATTTGACACTTAACAATTGATTAGATACAGATTCTTTCCATTCATGGTAGTTATATGGAGTGAGAATTTTGACCTTTGAAAAGTCCATAATGCAACCAAAGAATGACATAATACAATTGGAAACTCCTTCAAATCACTTATGCAAATCATAAAACTAAAATCAAAGGATTAACCAAGTGCTTATATAGCCCCAAAATAACCTATTTATGCAAGTGATATTTCCACTCCAAATCAATGCGAACTGATATCAGATCTAGAAAGTGGACAAAAAATCATGCACTTTAAAAAAAAATTATACCTAAAAATGTTACCGTATGTGCCCAAATGAAGCCTCTGAAGTTGCATAATGTAGGATTAGACAATTATAGTCATGGAAATCTGCAATTTATGATAAATATGGCCACCAAAATCAGAAACAAATTCCACAACTAGAAAATTCAGGAATTATACCCCAAATAAAAAAAAATGCTCGAAAAAGAGTTAATTTGAGCAAGATATGAACCTTTGAAGTTGAACTGCAAAATCAAAAACTTCACTAGTGAAGGCAAAATTTTCAAACCAGTTGATGACAAAAGTAGTCTGAGTGATTAAATTTGATGGCAAATGGGTCATCGAAGGAAAAATAATACCCCTTTTGATGACCAAATAAGTGTCAAATTTGTGCAAATGAAAATAATATCGCAGCAAAGTATCGCCTATTTGCTGACTAGATTGCTAAGTTGGCAATGGTGATGTGGCCTGCTATGCCTCTGATATTATACCACATGGATAAAATTTACTAGTTGTTGTTGATGATGTGGATAGATGAATCAAAATGACGTGTGCTGAGGTGGCACTACACAAAAGGCATGAGTCAACATGATTATTGGGCCACATTTCACTGATATGGCGATGATTGTATGCCACTTGTGTTGAGGTAGCCACACGGGCCCATGCATCTTCTTTGTGTGGCTTTGGTGATTTCCCGCAAAGGGGAGGAGCTTTGGCGATGTCCATGAAAATTTTGCGGTGGATCTGATGCTCGTGGTGTAGGAGGAAGCTCCCACATTCACGGGGAAGGGGCTCTCTGCTTCATTTTTATATGAAAACCCGCACTACTCAAATCAAAGGTAAGACACTGGATGTGGTGCAGTCTGCGGAGTCGATACCTGTCAGAAAATTGGATGCAGGTTTGATTGCTCTGTGAGATAAACTCTATGATTTGTAACAAAAATAGGGGTTGTACCTACTCCAATCCTTTACAGAGGAAAATTAAACACTGCCATAAATGAATCAAGAAATCCACAGAAACAATTGCAACAAAGGAATTGAGAAATCCGCAGAAAAAGAATAATTTTTCAATGATTGTACCATCCTTGCTCAAGTAGGTTGTATGACTTATGCTCAGGTTGGTCGTACGACTTGCTTGTGAAATTTTTTTTCCCATAGATTTGACTTTCACTGAATATAGGCAAAATTATACATAATTTTCCATCCTTGCTCAGGTAGGTCGTACGACTTATGCTCAGGTTGGTCATATGACTTTCTTGTGAAAAAAAAAATTCCCACAAATTTGACTTTACCTGAATATAGGCAAAATTATACATAATTTTCACCGAAAGAGTCCTCTATGTGATGGCAAGGTCAAATATGACCTAAAATTCTCTCACCAAATGTTGGTCCGATCTGAAGTATTGATCTCCAATGCATGCACCAAGAACTCTCAAAATAGGCTTATCCAAGACACTCCAATGGTTCTGATACCATGTAAGAGATCTAGAGGTCAAAGAATAACACAAATACAAGAGAGATGATATGAACAAGAATAAATTGTATACTCATTAATCATGCAATATGCAAATAGAAGATATTCAAGATGATTTACAATATAGAAGTGTCTACTTATATAGACAAGGCAATAAAAGAACATGATAAGAAGTTGATAAGCTATCACCTACACAAGATGAAATCATATGTCCACCAAAGGTGGATCATCCTCCTTTATACAATGAAGTATGTGCAATATGATGAGGATGATAATGCGATATGTACACTGAAGGTGGATCTCACACATAAAGTGGAATGATATAACAACTATCACCACCTAAAGTGGAATTTATCCTAGACCATGTGCTTAATTAAGGTGCAAAATCCTAGGTGTCTCAATGACAAACTATTATGCAATGCATTATCCAAAGTAATCTATTAAGTAAAGTGTAATTAGGAATAGTTAATTACACCAACTATCTTGACACTTTTATGGTTGGAAGTGGAACAAAACTCCTTCAGAAGAGACCTAGGAAGGAGGTGATAGTGAGTACAGAGGAAGGGGATGATGGTAGCAAGGAGGAAGAGGATATAGTGGAAATCTCTTCCTCAAAGAGTGAGAGTGCAGTGGAGGAAGGGTTTCACATGACACCGTACAAAGGAGGTAGCTCAAAGGCAAAGGAGATGGGCAAAGGGGAGAGTGAAGAGTTAGAGGGGAGAATGAAGCAGATGAAGGGGAGAATGTAGAAGGAGTGGCAGTGGAAGAGAGGACGACACCAGTGCTGGTCACCTAGGGAGCCAAACGGTTAGCAGTGCCAAAGATTATGTTCACTCTGACACAACTTCCACCCACTGCGCACTTAGTCATGGCTGAGGGGGCATGTCAGGTACATCAAATGCACAAGCTGGTTGAATTAAGAACACACTAGGTGGGACCAACCACTCTTCACATTGCAACTTCATGAGGAGTTCAGCAAGCCACTCTAGTAGCATTGGTGGTAGTAGTCGCTGTTACAAATGTTACCCCTATGACTTAGACGACGACCCCTACAACAAAGGGTTTGGAATCTACAACTAAAGGATTGATCACCACGATAGAGGGTATGGCCCCTACCACTGAAGGTCCAGGCACCAAGACTGAAGTCTCATAAGCTACACATGTAGGAGATGAGGATACCACATTGGTACACTAGGATACTATAGGCGATTTAGAGGGAGGAGACATGGCACACATACATGATGGAATGGAGGAAGCAGAGATAGAGATGGACAGTCTCTTGGAGAGGTTTGAGATGGGGTCAATGATATCCCACCACCATTGTCCACACTGTTGATGACTCAACACATAGAAGAGACTGAGGATGGGAAAAAGCAGACAAAGTAGACACCATTGGTAGTGCAGGGGGAGATCATTGAGAATGAGGAAGCGAGAATTCAGCAGAAGAATATATCCCTACAAGAGGCCAGGGTGATAGGAGAAGTTGGGCCAAAGGTCACTCAGGAGGAGGCTTACACTCGAGCTTCCGAACCCAATAGACAGGATGCCCTCACATCCATCCAATGATATTTGGTAGAGCTAGAAGGGGTGACTACAACTGCACGTGGGGTGGAAGACCTCTCTAAACAGTTGGACATGGGACCAATCATGGAGGAGACAGAGAGGCTCCTCAAGTTTATGCAAGGGACCGCGAATGGGAATTTGTAGAACAAGTTATAGCTTGGGGGTGACCCCATACGGAGACTGCAGAGATGATGGAGGAGTGGGGTATATCACACATTCTCGAGGGGCAGACCAACATGATGAGCATCTTATACAATATGGAGCGAACATTTCGCGAGACATTATTTTAGCTCTAGAAGGCAACCTAGTCCACACAGGAAGTAGAAGTAGATAGTGCACTGGCCCTAGGATAGGAGGAAACCATTCAGGCTAGATTGTTCGAACAACAAAAGGTTACCACTACCTTCCAGAGAATGCACTAGCTCAGGAGAAGGCAGCTAGAGTTGGGAAGGAGGAGGAGCGTTTGTCAGTAGTAGAAACACAACTAAAAGCCACCATAGGGGATTTGGAATGTACAAAGAAGGATCTGATGGATGCACTTAGATTGATGAGGGTGGCTAGGTAGAAGCAGATTATAGTTGAGCGTGACCTTAGACTCCTAGCCATAGTTTAGTCATTAATAATAATACTTTATGTTTTGGGTTGTTATGACAATGTAATTACAAATGGTTTCTCAAGTTGTTGTAGGAATTGATAGTTGGTATTCTCAACCAACTGTTGGGTGCTTTATATATGTAAGACTGGCATCGAGAATGGTTAATTGTGTATAGACATTGCATGGAATAAAAGTTATACCATTCTACCAATATTATGTGCAATGTGTTAATTCTAAATTGTTGCTTTATTTATGTTTTGCTTTAATCTATGTTTACTCTGTGCATAAAATTAGATACTTCACAGGGAGTAAACAAGGTGATCTTATCAAAGGATACAAATAAATAAAATGATATTACTTACAAGAATACATGTGTAGGTATATATAGGATTCACACTAATTGATGTGAGTGTACAACTAATGTGAGATACATAAGTGATGTGTGTAGTACAACTCTACCAAACAAGGAAGGTGTGGTACAAGTCATGTGAAAATACACCCAACCTAAGTAGTGCTTACCTAAGCAAGCCTATCTTCTCCTAGGTGCAAAGATGCAATAAAGTAATTAACTAAATGCAAGAAAATAAATTTCACAACACAACATAAGGTTTAGGAAATTTAGTTTTTCGAGAAGGTTGGCGTTGTTAGACTCTACTAGGTTAGAAATTGGTATTATAAATACAAGTCATCTTTTCTCCATCTTTGTTAACGTTGTGTTAGTAAATGTTATTGTATGTGACTCTTTCCCTTTTGGTGCAATAATGTCCTTTAACTATGGTGACTATAGTGACTGTTTATGGGTACGAGTTTGTCCTCTGCAACTTTACACTCCACAATATTTGTTAAACTTGTGATATCCATAAGAATGTTGACACCATAAGAACTTTTGATGATTATTTTGAGGAGGTTAGATTTCAAAACCTCTCTGAATATTGATTAAGCCTCACAAATATTTAAATCAACCCTAGGAAAAATGTAGAATTTTAAGTTAGACGCACATATAATTTCTATCATAAATATATAATAATAACTTTTACTATATTTATTAAATTATATTTCTTCTTATATTCTTCTATACAATCAACAAATCTCTAACTTTTAAATGTTAACAAAACTTAAAAAAAAATGGAATTAGAATTTTTTTTTATCTTATAATATAGAATGAAGAAAAAAAGAGATTTGGAATTGAAATGTGAAATGAGTTGAGATGGCTGTCCACATGTCCACCAAATAATTATTAAAAACTGTTGCAGTGTTTATTGATTCAAAGGAAGTAGTAGTGATAGTTGCCAAATACCAGAGGCACTTTTCATCTCTACACTGTCAAGACAATCTATGCAAGAGAAAAACATAAAAAGAAAAATATGAAATGAAAGACGAAGGGTTTTTGTACAGTCTAGCACCGTAGAACACTGCTTTCAAAACCATTTTGATAGCTCGAAGCAAAAAATAAAAATAAAAATCTGCCTGAACATTTATATTCGACGGTTTGGGCAGTCTTTATACAGAGAAGGTGAAGCAAAAAGCTAGGGCTTGTCAACAATTGCGATGGACGAGTCACAGTCAATTGTCACGGTTAGTTCAATTACTTCTCAGCTTTAAAGCGGTTGTTTAAATGTTTAATCTACTAAAATTTACTTTGTCATAGTAATTAGTAACCCTCAAATCTACATTCGGTATAGAAAAGTAGGAATATAACAGCGGAAACCTGAACTTTTATTCATACTAGAAATATTTCACTCTTTGTTTGATCACAGTTAAGATTAACTATTATTGGAACAATTGAACGCATTGAATATGCATTTCTTCAATGCTAGAAATGCATTTTCTGGTGCACTATAGAAATATTTGTCATTAATAGAAGCTGGACGTTAAAAATTGATATAGCGTTAATACTTATGACAATTGTATATGCTTGTCATTGGCAATTAATGTCCATCGAATTTCGATAGGCTGGCTTTGTAATTGGTAGTTAGAGGGCGAGAAACTGAACATTCAAGTCTTCCTGCGACATTGTGATTAAGGCAGTAGTGTGTAGACATGGCTATTTAGTATTTTTTTCAGATATAGTCTTTGAAATGATTTGATTTTAATTACATCCACGAGACATTATTAAGGATTCACGGGATATGTGGTGTCCTTTAGAAGGCTGCTGCTTTCTTGCTGATTCAGATTAGTAGTTTATCCAAACCATTTAATCTGTTTTCTTTGAAAATTTCTGAAATGGAGTCGATTTTTAATGTCTCCTCATATTTGGCTTGGATGCCCTTGACCCTTGGGCATTCAGAGATCAAACACACCTTTTCTTAGCACCTTTGTGGCGCAAAACACATAAATTGTTTTTCATTTTTCTTTTGTTGTCATCCATCTATCTGTTTGACATTTGAGCCTATAGGAGCTAATCCTCATTTGAGCAATGAGGATCTTTTCTTTCCATTTGATTTCGGCCCTTATATAAGCCTTTAAGAATGCTCACAAGCAAGGTTGAACCCTCTGTTACAATGTTACCATTTTCTAATTGTTTTCTTCCTCCACATCATTGCTGTAAAGTATTAAATTTTCATCTAAATCGTTTTTTATGCCTTTGTTGAGGTTTGGGCATTTGTTTAGGCTGATGTCCCGCCTATTCATCCATTTGTGATCGTGATTCTGTCTAACAAGTAAATTGTCACTTTTGAGTTGCATGGATCAATGGACCCAAAAGAAGAGAGAAACTTCCTTAGAGGGCTTGCTTGGTCACGATTCTGCTAAGAAGGCACCTTTTGAGTAACAAAAGCCCTTTTGGAGTGGTAAATTCTTTCCCCTATAGAAATGGACACTTGTCCATAAGTTGGAAAAAGGCTTGCCGCTCCAAATAATGTTGTTGATTTGCAGATGAAATATGTCTTTCTCTATTTTTAGGTTGCCAAGTCTCTGTAATACTGAAAGCTTTTACTCGAGACATTTGTTGGTTCTTTTTCTTGCTACCGTCAGCTCCAAGGGATGACATAGCACCTAGATCCAGGATCAAGTCGATCTAGGTAAGTTGACAAACCCTGTGATTGAACCAAAGACAAGAGAAAGCCTATTAGACAAGACTGGACCCTATTTTTCTGCACTTTGAGCTCCATAGGAGTCAGGAGGGTAGTCCTTACAAGGGTTTTAAAAATTACTAAATATTTGACAGACAAAGCTACAAAAATAAAACTAGTTCCAATTGACATAGTACAGAAGTCCAATTTTTTGCCACTAACTTAGACCGTGTTGGTTTGATACAAGTTTGCAGCTACAGCACAGATTTATGAGCAAAGGTTTTCATTATCTAGCAACTGAAGGCATGATCCTTTGTATCTTTACCATCATTGTAAACAGATAAATTACATAAGCTGTTTTATCTTCATACCAATCAGGCAAAGGGTTGAGAAATAAAGTATGGCTTAGTCAGTCTCCTTGTGGGCTTTTAAGCACAAATCCTCGCTTTCAAACAAAGAAATAAAGTCCACACAAAGAAATCTAACTAATTTAAACCACAATAGAATCCTATTAGGAAGTGGTAAATGGAAACATAATGAAAAAGCTTGGCAATTGCAAGGTTGGGAGAAAGAAAAGGAAAAACATATGGAAATAAAATTGGAGAATAGCATTATAGATGGAAATATGATTGGAGTAGGAAGGAGATAACATTGGTTAAAGGAAGAATTGAATGGATTTGAAGAGAAATTGGGAAGAAAACCTAACGGTAGAGAAACTAGGGGAAAAAAGAGAATGAGGGAGTGGGAGATGAAAAAATAACACTAAATGGAAACAAAAAGAAAGGGACTGATATGGGAGAGAGCAAAAAGCAATATGGAAGAGTGTTGATGAAATCTAAAAAGGAAATTAAAAGAAAATAAAATCTAGGGAAGAGGACAACTTAGAAGGATGCAAGGAGAAGGGTCGAGGAGGGAAGAAGTTTTAATGAATTTGAAAGTTGAGAGGAAAATGGATGGAGAGGGATGAGGCATGGAAAAGAGAAGGAAAATGTAGATTAGAAGAAGAATGAACTGAAGATCAAGTATAGCTAAGAAAAGACTTATGTCACCTACTGCAGAAACGTTTAAAACAGTCACCTAACATGAAGAAATTCTTTTTCATTTCAGTTATAAAGTTGACAAATGGCACCTAACATGAAGAGATTCTTTTTCATTTCAGTTATAAAGTTGACAAATGGGTGATGAACTCCAAATTTCTCATCCTTCTGCACCAGTGGACAGCAGGTTTTGATGCTAAGCAAGCTTCCTTCCAACTCCACGTTTGATTTGTGATAGTTTGATTTTGGCATCCTCTCCTACTTCAACACCTACCATAGATTCAGTTCTTGACCAGAGGGCAGAGAGGATAACCATGTAAACCACCCCTCAGTTGCCACTGTCATGACCCCTTCTTGCAATAGGATTTAATAATAAACAATAATAATTAAATAAAATATATAAAAGAATAAAATTAAAAGTAATTAAAATTTACCTAAGTTAAATGAATGGTCAAAAGGCACAAATTGAAAAGTCATCTCCTTCAAACATTAGATATAAAAGGGAGAGAAGAGAACTTCAATTGAGGGGGGAAAAAGAAGTAAGAAAGAATGGAGCATGTGAATCAAGGAAGGATTAATAAAGGAATGAGAAGTAAATAAGGAAGTGACTCTTTCAAAGGGCAAAAATTATGAAAGGTTGTACACTTCCAAAGGGTGCTAACTGTGAAAGGTTGTGTCTCTTGCCAAAGGCAGGCATGGAAGATATAAAGGGAAGAAGGTTTCATTTGAGGAGGAGAAAAAGGGAGATATTATGGATACAGCAGCAGACTTGTGTG
The DNA here is from genome assembly GCA_018584345.1 of Thuja plicata. Classification (NCBI taxonomy): domain Eukaryota; kingdom Viridiplantae; phylum Streptophyta; class Pinopsida; order Cupressales; family Cupressaceae; genus Thuja; species Thuja plicata. The sequence goes on along the minus strand of MU223416.1, from coordinate 950,278 downwards.
AGAGGAGAAAGATTAATAAAAGCAGATCTTTGTGAGTACTTCTAGCAGATTCTTGCTCTTGGGCTTGATGGATAGGCTCGAGATGCCTTGTATGATCTCCCATGGTACTTCGTAATGGGGATGGATTGTTGGGAAAGGCCTCAAGGGAATTCCTCATGCACATTATGATGGAATACATATAAGGGATGCAAGTAGCACCCAAGTTCCATTTGAGTAGTGGTAACCAAGAGTGGGGTTGGGAGGCGGATTGGCAGGTGTCATTCCGCTCTCTAGGTTTGATGGAAAGGAATAAGCTCGAGGCGCCATATATGTTTTTCCAAGGAAATCCATCAATGAAATTAGTCATATCATATGATTGAGTTAATGTTCCTAATACTAGTCGGAAAGATATGTTTCGTGGATTATGTTTTAATGATTACCTAACATAATCGTAGGGTCTCAACCAGGATCTATCTTATCCCACGATTGGTAAATGATATCGCTAACTCTATTCTATTTCCTTCTTTACTTGGAATTGTAATTTTAGGGCAAAAACTAGGGCATCAGAAACAAGGACATTACAAATGGTATCGGAGCTTTGATCTTGCCATCCTATATGGTGAAAGATGAATCAATGAATGCATTCTCGTCAATAAGAAGGATCTAATGATATGTGTATTTGCATGTATGCTCTATGTTTGCATATATTCTTGTGAATACTTCATGTTTTATGTGTATGCAACATGTCTGCATATATTCATGTGGATACTTTGTGTTTTTATGTGTGCTTCGTGTCTGCATATATTCTTGTGTATACTTTGTGTTTTTATGTGTATAGTCCATGTTTGGTTCATAGCTGATATGTATTTCTCAGAAAGTATCCAAGTTTATGATTGCTTGAGGACAAGCAATCTTGGGCAGGGGACTGTCACGTCCTCTTCTTGCAATAGGATTTAATAATAAACAATAATAATTAAATAAAAAATATACAAGAATAAAATTATAAATAATTAAAATTTGGTTAAGTTAAACTTATGGTCAAAAGGCATGAAATGAAAAGTTGTTTCTCCCTCAAACATGAGATGTAAAAGGGAGAGAAGAGAACTTCATTTGAGGGGGAAAAATGGAAGCGAGAAAGAATGGAGCATGCAAATCAAGGAAGGATTAATAAAGGAGTGAGAAGTAAATTAGGAAGTGACTCTTTCAAAGGGCAGAAATTATGAAGGGTTGTACACTTCCAAAGGGTGCTAACTGTGAAATGTTGTCTCTTGCCAAAGGAAGACATGATGAAGAGATGTGACCTCTCCCTTACATTGGAAGATATAAAGGGAAGAAAGTTTCAAGTGAGGAGGAGAAAAATCAGATATTATGGGTACAACAACAGACTTGTGCGAGAGTGGAAAGATTAATAAAAGCAGATCTTTGTAAAGGAATAGTTTGTGATGAATAATAGTTATGAAGAGGCATCACTAACAAAGGACACAATCACTTATGGAAGGGCAGATACCTCCAAAGGTTGCATCTCTTGAGGGCTAAGTTGCCAGTTCGGATTCGGCTTTGGACTTGGGTTCGAGATTCGGGTTTGAAATTTGTTCAAATTTTTTTTGGGGTGGGTTCAAATTTGTTTTGGGTTCATCCGTACAAAAAAATATGTTTTTATCATATCTATATCTATATGCAGCAACAAATAAGTTAATACACCACTATGCTAATAGTAAAGCAACATAGCAAAATACACCACCGTATATATTAATGTTTTAGTTCAAAAGACATGTTTTACCTTTTTGGCCTTTTTAGTGGTCTATTTTAGGGTTGGAGGATCGAATTGACTAAAATAGACCAAAAAAACTTTAAAAAAGTCAAGAAAATCCATTTTTTGGCCAAACTTGGCACATGTCTTGTTGCAGAGTTGCAAATTCGCCATAAAAACGACAAAATTCGTGTTGGGTTCATCTGAAAAAATTTCGGTAGACTTTTGCAAGAATATGATAAGGACCAGACTTTTGCCAGAACCAGACCAGAATTTGGGGTTGCCAAAGAAGAATTTGGCAACATAGCTTGAGGGAAACAAGAGGATATAAAGCCATGATAGGAAGAAGTCAGCAAGGCATCAAAGAGGGAATAAGCATGCGACTGAGCAAGAGATTTGCATTCTCATATTTAATAAATTAGACAATAGTTTATATATTGCTCAAGGCATTGGTATGGTGCATATATCATTCTGATCGGGCTGATTGATTATCTTGGCTTCCATTTGATAGGAAGTAGGAATGTATGCATAATTAATAATGATGAAGATCCCTTTAAGACCTATAACCATTAAGCTGCCCCATAATGGAGGGGGGATATGATACATGCAAGAGATGCAAGTAGCGTAAGATCCATTCAAGTAGTGGTGACCCTAGAGGGATTGGGAGGCCGAGTGACAGGTGTTATTCTGTGCTCCTAGGCTTGATGGACAAGCCTAAGGCACCTTGTATGATCTCCCATGGTACTTCGTAATGGGGATGGATTGTTGGAAAAAGCCTTCAGGGAATTCCTCATGCACTTTATGATGGAATACATATAAGGGATGCAAGTAGCACCTAAGTTCCATTCGATTAGTGGTAACCCTGAGTGAGGCTAGGAGGCCAAATGGCGGGTGACTTTCCGTGCTTCTGGGCTTGACAGAAAGGAATAAGATCATGGTACCTTATATGTTTTTCCAAGGAACTCCAATGAAATCAATTATATCATATGATTGAGTTAATGTTCCCAACCCTAGTAGGAAAGATACGTTTTGTGGATTATGTTTCAATGATTACCTAACATAATTGCAGGTTCTCAATCAAGATCTATCTTATCCCACAATTGGTAAATGATATCAGTATTTCTATTCCATTTCCTTCTTTACTTGGAATTATAATTCTAGGCCAAAACCTAGGGTATTGGAAATGTGGATATTATAACCACTAATTTTTTTGCAAGTATCAATTAATGAATTAAGCATCGTCATTTTGCCTTAGAAGTGTCAACTTCATAATTTAAGCAATCACTGTGCTATCGACAACTCTATGCCACTACTTATGCTTGCACTCGAAGGTGGTAAGCTTTTGAGGTTAGGGTCCCCCTTAGACCTAGACTTGTGCCTTGATGGTTCATTCTCGATGACCCTGCTTACATAACCCCTCGAGGGAAATCAGAGGCTTTGTAGTTCACCCTTGAAGGTTATAGGGAGTTCTTACTCTCCTCTCATATGAGATCTTTGGTCTCTCTTTAGACAAGGATTGCTTATTAAACTTAGTCCAATAGCTAATTGCTATCAAGCAGTGTACAACCATAAACAACTACACAGGGTCATATCTTTTCATAATTATCCAATCCATAGAGAGTGACTTGAGCACACATCAAGTATACACAAGATTACTAGATCATACATATCACATATGCATAGTCACTAGCTCTTGCATTCATCACATATACACTGTGACTAGCTCTTGCATACAACACATATACACAATGACTAGCTCCATTGTGCATTATGTACGTAATGACTAACATATACACAATGCGAGATTGATACATCCACAATAGCTAACTATCACTTGCCCATAGTGCATCCTAGATAAAAGGAATGACGGAGCATTGCACGCTACATTGTCGGTCACATTGTTTCCCCAATCTCCTGCACTATTGAGAAAGTGGGAACAAGATTTAATGTTTCCCATACTACATTGAGTGTCCGTCCTCATCCCAACAAAGTCAAGTATACCATTTCCACATCAAGATAGGTCCAAAATTATACTATGAGTTGGTCCAATTGCTACCTACCTATTTTTCATTAGAATTTTTCTTTCTTTTAATCCATCAGACGGCCAAGCAACCAAGAATGTCCATTGTTGGCATGCTGCTGGCCCCATGCCGCAAATGCTCTTGGCAGAATCCAGTCCTTGTATCTAAGTGGCACAGCTAACAATCTACCAGCATAATATGCTCCTTGACTAGTATTAATCTCAAGCGTTTGCTCCTTGACTACTGTCAATCTAAAGTGTACACTCCTTGACTACAGTCAAGCTCGAGCATCTAAGCTTATCTATGAGTAGGTTATAGGATTTCCATTAGTGATCATCTCAGATGGAGAAGGGTAGCCTATGTATTATAGGTATACAACCTCTACGTATACCCTTGTAAGGTGCTTACACCATCTGTAGCTGTAAAAGTTAGTGCATGTACCTTGCTCAACACTATAACTGGAAGAGAGGTTCCTAATTCAAAACAGTTAGATCATAATCGATTGATCTAGGAGTATACACATAGAGTCTTATAGGGATTAAATTTCACAAGTGCATAAGAACATTTGGATTCAACAGAAGACGTGCTTTACTCAATAGATAAATAAATCGACTATAAAATGGTGCATTATCTTTTGTGCATTGTTTACTTCATTCTCATTCATCAATATTCTTGTGCTAGAGAAAGGAGCTGGCTGCAGTTGAAAGCATGGTCACAGAGCTGAGTCTTTAAGCCACATCAAACATATTCTGTTGCTTGATTGATTGCCCATGATCAAGGTCAGTCGACAGTGCTGACATCCCGTGCATAATTTAATATAATATATACATTTTAATATTTTAAATTATAAATTTTAAGTGATATATTTATCTTCTTTGAATTTAATCACAATTTTTTCCCCAAATTTTTATCAGTCACAGAACTTGATCCAAATTTTATATTTGCTGAACTTGAATACAAAGATGAACCTCCTGACTTAGATTGCCACTATTAGTGGTGTCTATGCATTCTATACTCTATCGGGTGTATCCAATTCAATAATTTCATGGTTCATCTTTAAAGCTTTGAAACAGTTCTAATTATCTGTTGAAACTGAGGCAAGTTTACATGGGGAGTAAGCAATGAGGCATAACGCTACAAGCCTGCGCATCCTATAAATACAGTTACAAGGGCTTAGTGTCATTTAATTTTTTTTACATGGGCTTGTTGTATATTCCTAAATCTTTCTGCATATTTCTATGTTTGCCTCCATTTTCATAGAAGCTTCCTTCAGTAACCTTTCTAAATTTCATATATACATAACACAAATGAGTGTGCAGAACGTACAATTGTGACAATCTTTTGTGTTCTTTCTTGTTTCTTCAAATGTGCATTTAAAAGAACACATCATCTGTAAAGAGCCTGCCTGGCTCTAACCCTCAATTAACACCAAATTCTGATTTCTCATAAATATTTCAAGCTCTTTTGCAATTTAATGTTGAATTTCGAGTACAATACTTTTAATTTTCAATTTTCAAATACAAATAACCATTCAAAGATAAATTACAATGCATTCTATTTAATTTGAATTCGAAACTCCAATTACAAATTATCAATACCATACAAAGCATTAAATAACAATGATAATTAAAGATTACACTTCCCAAAGTAATGCATTAAAACCTGGAACGTTTTCATACTGATCTGACTCCCTGACTTGCCACGACTTCCTCTCTAACTCCACACATTAACTGGCCGCAGCTTAGTAAAGAGTTGGCGGTTGCTCTAAATGTAATCATACCCTGAACTGAGCTGCTGTAGCCCTATGCATGTCTCTCCAATTCCATTTGCTGAAGCAACCAGCAAACATTCGAAACTCTTCATCATTTAATACTCTCACAATTCTCCAGCATTTGCTGCTGATTCAAAGTGCATAAGGCAATCAAGAAATTTACAATTCCTTGCTGTAGAATTCAGACAAACCCTTATCTCCAAGCTCCCAATTCGAAAATCACCAAGAATGAATGAATAGCATAATCAATAATGAATTCGATTTCATCCAAGAAGCCTTTATAATGTCTTCATAACAAATTGAACCCTATCTTCTCCAAGACACTTTTCACTTACATAAAGACTATGCTTTATGTGCGCATTTGAAAATAATAAACTATTATATTTCTTTCCACTTTAATGATGAAAAACAACCCTTTAATATTCTGACACATAGGGTCCTTGTTTTATGAGCTCAGGATTTAAAACTTCTCAACCCGGTTCCAACGAGCTATAACACTAAGATGCCCAAAATACAATCCCAATACAAATAGCAACCTTAGCCGATTTAATTAAATAAAAATCATAATTCACCCATCTTGCGAAAACAACTGAGGAAGCATCAGAATCAAATCTGATAGCACAGGAGTGATCCAGATGATGAATTATGATGAATAAACATGACGGAGTGACTTACTAAAAATAAACGCTCCCTCCAAGAATCTTGGAACCCAAACCAGAAGCCAGAAATAAAATCTGAGAGCATCATATAACTCCTCTAAATCATTTGAGCTCCGTGGAACCAACTGTTGACTCACTATAAATAGTAAGTCCCTCAAAGCGGGGCTACAACCCACAAGTGGGTCCTCTAATCACCAGTATTAGCCTACAAGGACCCAATGATAAGCTAAATCCACTAACTCCAATGGTTGCTCAAAAAGGGGACATTGCGTCATCAAGGATATGAAATGTACAATTGAGTTCCATAGATCAACAGTAACACCATCACATATAAAGGTTATCATCATGTTGCATTAATAGGCATCATCAATTGTACAATCTATCCACATATGAAGCATCATCAGGGAGTTCATACATACTATATCATTGAACATTGCACAATTTAAAGTATTGATGCCACCACTGATTCACCTACGTAAGGGTTTCAACTTTCTTTCATATGTTAAACAGATAAACAGGTTAGTAGGGTCATAAAATTTCTCCGCATACACATACACATACACAGTTATACTGAGATAACAATTTATGTGCAAAAGATACAATAACAAAATTGGAACATACACACCTTTCTGCTCACACATACACAGTTATACTAAGGTAACAATTTATTTGCAAAAGATACAATAACAAAATTGGCACAGACACGTTCACACTGGTTGCAATATTTGAGGTCAGTAGAGGGAGCAAAAATTTTAGTTTTAAATTTACTTTGCAATGGTTAAGCCAGCAAGAACATATTTAATTTGCATTGTGTATAAAATATGTCAAAAATCCTGTTTAAAATGCCTCTGGCCAACATAAAATGTATACCAAGTTTAGAGGATTAATTCTAGGTCAGATGAGCAAGATCTCCCCTCGTACAGAGAAGTCAAGGTGAAACAAATATTTACATTGACACTAAGGTAGAATTCTTTAATGGGCGGCAAAGGAAAGTATTAGCACTTCTCAAAACTATGCATATATGATATGGATATAAATAGTATCTGAAAAATAAAAGAATGCTCACAAATTTGTTATGAAGAAGAATGACGCAAGGTGGTTTTTAATGGTATAGAATGATTCACAAGCACATGCATCTTAGTACTTTGGTCTTTCCATTTGTGTGTACAGGCTCTATATCATCACAATTTGAAAATTTGATGCAAAAGGAGTTTCACTGGTATCTTTCTAAATAATGAAAAAAAGCTAAAAGATTATTTAGAATTGGATATTTTAGTTTTATTGATTCAATGTTTTATAATTCGAATTAAATGTTTTCATCTATTTAGGGTGACTAACAAAGTCTTTTGATATGATTATTAGACATTACGGAGGGATCTAAATTGTTTGGCTGATTCTGATCGAAGCACACGAAGAAGAGCACTAGAGAGGCTGCAAAAGCAGCTGCTTCAGGGTGAAATAAACCATTCTCCTACCTATGTGGCAGACCTCCAGGTTAGTTTTGTTTATATTTTTCTTATTTTACTTAAATCAGGTGGTTTTGAGTGAGGTCATCTGTTTATTGTGTGCATAATTCAGTACTATGCATGTGAATTCCAATGATTGATTAATTATTTCCTGATAATATTATAGTTCACCATATTTAGATTTTATATTACATGTTAGCTAGCGTGGACTGGCTTGAATCTATTTACGTTCTACTTATGCATTTGCTTGATTTGCTTCATAGGGTTGGGGGATGGTTATGCTAAGTCTTCTTCTGGTTGGAAATATCTTTCTTTTGATATCAGGCATCTTATGCTACACTATGCAGAGCAGAATAGTTACAAGTAGAAATTATCTGGTTAGCAAACCTCTTTGACACTTTCTAGGATCTAATATTTTTGCTTTTTCTCCTCCATGCAAGTGTCCCAAGACATTCATTCTAGCCATAATATGAACCTCAAAGCTACTGCATGTTAGTCATGGAAGATCTGATCACTTTCATGAATAGTAATATTCATGCTGATAAATTATTTAATTTGTTTTGTCCATAGAAACGATAGTCGGACTTGACGAGGACCCGGCAGGCTGACCTAACTCGGGCTTGGCAGGACTCAGCAAACCCAATTTCTGGTGAGTCTCACCTAGGGTGAATTTATGGCGAGTCCTGGGCCCCTGGTTTTTGGCCAGGGTCACTTGGCTCGGAACTTGCCGAGTCTCGGTGAGTCCGGGAAATAGTCAAAGCAAACTGTTCATTACCTATTTATTTCAAGCTTTTATGATATAGGAGACATTTAAGTCGGAGATTGGAAATTCTTTTTTAGGCATTTCTTAATTCTTCATTGCTTTAAAACTATGTTCATTTTTGGAAAATTGTATTTTTAACTTTGTCTATTTGAGAGTGGTCTTTTTTGGCTGCCTTTTCTTTCATTACTTGGCAGATGCATTTTTTTTGTATAGTTTTAAAACATCTTTCACTTTTCTCATGCATTAGCTTGGGGTGTGTTTTCTCTCCCATTCCCCCTTGTTGTTTTTTAACTTTTTTCAGATTTTAGCTCTAAAGCTCCTCCCAGATTTGGCAGTAGTATCTTTTCTGGGATGATCTTCTTTGTATGTGTTAGTCATCGTAGACCTTATCATTTCCGTGAATAGTAATATTCATGGCGATCAATTGTTTAATTTGTTTTGTCAAACCAAACAATTCATTACATAGACCTAAATTGGCCTAATGGTAGAGAACTTGTACTCTTGAAAAAGAGGTCACAAGTTCAAATCCTTCAGTGCATAGGGTATGTACACCTCGTATTTGAAACATTGTTAGGTGTCTTCTACATACTGGGCGTACGGGGACTCCCATATATTGTAAGCTAAGTTGCCAGTTCTGGTTAGGGCTCGAGTTTGAGTTTGAGAGTTTGGTCAAATTTTGTTTTGGTGTTTGGGTTAGTTTTCGGTTCATTTGTAAAAAAACACATAAAGATATATATACATATTTGCAGCAGCAATTAAGTTCAAAATACACCACTATGCTAATAGTCAAATACCATAACAAAATACACCACCATATTGCTGAATATGTTGTCATTGATGTCAAAGGTTGATGATCAATGTTGTATAAATTTTGGAGGATTATTCAGAGTAATAGAGATTTGAATTGAGTAGCTTGGTTGTTTGCTTGAGCTGCTTGGTTGTGTCGTTTAGCTACTTGGTTGTGTGCTTGAGCTACCGAGTTGCGTGGTTGAGCTACTTGGTTGTGTGGTTGAGCTACTAGCTCAACCTCAACTAAATGACCTGCTGGAACAACTATTTGTTTTTCACCCACCCCCTACCCTATAGGTAGTGTGGAGGTTAGTTCGTTGCCATCTGAGAAGTTGCATGCTCCG
>MU223416.1:921566-936736 GCA_018584345.1 Thuja plicata | reverse complement strand
TAATATTAAATATAATCCGATTAAATAAACATCAACAGATTTGTATCGGCTAATAACAATAATGATTTGTTTTGGTTATCACATCACTGATCGGGTTGATGAACATTGACGTATTACAGAATGCATCATTTTTATTAAACATGGGCTGCATACTGATTTGTATCGGTTTGGTTTTAACATAAGTTATATACCGATTTGTATCGGTTTGTTTAAAACACAGTTATATACCGATTTGTAACATAAGTTATTCGCCAATGTATTATGGTTATTGGTAGGGAGACATGCCGATAGAAAGACATGTCTTCTCACATGAAGACATGTCTTTCTATCAGCATGGCTCCCCACATATATATACCATTCTCATGAATCAAATGAAGACAAGTATATAAAGTACACAATACAAGTCTCATTCATAAAACCAGTATAATATTGATATTTATATATATTTATATATATCTATTATTATATCATAATAAATATATATTTCTATATTGTGATTAAATATATTATATATATTGAGATTACGTAAGAAAATTTAGAAGTCATATATTCTGATTTAAACTTAACAATTTGCAATAACAGTTTCAGCCCCAATGCCTACAAGTGGTGGCACGCGAAAATGGAAATGTAATTTTTGTGGCACAAAATGGTTTGGGAGCATTACTAGAGTTTATTTACACCTTCTCTATTGGACAGGATATGGTGTGAGTGCATGCAAGTTCTTGTTAAATGCTAAAAATGTCAAATTTAGAATTGAAATAAACAAACTGTGGTGCATTCCTGATGATAGTGCAGTTCCAGTGCCTAAGTCTTTGGCTGCTAGGCAACAAGTTCAAGCAATTCAGTAGTTACAGGGGAAACGGGATACTTCTACGCGTAACATGCATCAGAGAGCAGGAACTATGTCAAAATCACCTTCCGGAACTTCATCCATTTAGAGTTCAGTAGGGGAGGGTAGAAGGGGAAACACAAGGCAAGAAGTTCTAGTAACCCCATTGCTGATTTGTTTAATGTGCACATGATCGATTAGATGATGCCATTGGTACTTTCTTCTTTGCCAATGACATACCATTGCATGTAGCTCGATCTCCTTATTATAAGTAGATGATGTCCTTGGCGGCGAAGGAGGGAGGGCCATCATTTGTGCCACCAGGTGAGCACAAATTGAGGACCACGATCTTGGATAGGTAGTATAACAAGATCAGTTTTTTTATGGAGCAGATGAAGGCATATTGGATGGAGTCAGGTCGCAGCATAATTATGGATGGGTGGACGGACATTAGACATCGTCCACTCATCAACATCATGGTCACATGCACTGAGGGCCCATACTTTCTGAGGGATGTTGATTGTTCAGGGCATCGCAAAGATGCTGATTTTCAGTTTTAGGTCCTTAGGGAGTATTGAGGAGGTTGGGCCACAAAATGTGGTCCAAGTAGTGACAGATGCAACACATGTGTGCAAAGCTGCAGGGAGGCTTGTTGAGGCAGCCTATAGACACATTTGGTGAACTCCATGTTGTGTGCATGCCATGAACAATGCACTCAAGGACATGGGGAAGATTGATTGGATTAAAGGAGTGGTTAATGATGTGAGAGATGTGCAGATGTTTATCTGCAATCACCACACTTCACATGCACTCTTTAGGAGCTTCGCGAAGGAGTTCTTGAAACCAATTGAGACTAGATATGCATCGTACTACATTCTCTTGGAGAGAATTGTTGAGTTGCAAGAGCCTCTGCAACTCATGGTCGTGACACAAGAATGGAATCGGTGGGCTGAGTCCAAAACATAGCAGGGGAAGAGGGTGAAGGAGATAGTGAAGAGTGATTAGTTTTGGAGTGATGCAAAATACATAGTCTCTATCATTACCCCAGTTTTCTAGGTGATCAGATATGGTGATGTGGATGCACCTACACTTGGATAGGTTTATGGGTGCATCGATTCTATGCTTGGTTAGATGAGAGATGCTGTGCGTGAGAGGGACCCCACTTCAGCATTCTACAATGAGCACATTCAACCTATCACTCACCGCAGATGGGAGAAGTTGAACACTCCTTTGCACATGGCTGCCTATCCATTGAATCCTAAGTGGTACATGTCTAGGCCTGGTAGAGTTACACCACTTCAGGATGATGAGGTGATGAAGGCTGGGTTCTTTAGGTGCATTGGTAAGATGTATGATGGTGATACTGCTGGTGAGATTCAGTCTGAGTGGACGGAATTTGCCACTCTTACAGGTAATTGCTAATTCAATATTCGTTATTTACTATCTAGAGGTTAGTAACTTCAGTTTTACTATTGGGTATGTCTATGACATTATGTTACAACTTATTAGGTTCCAGGTTACTCAGATTTGGCAAATATGGACATCAGAACTATGGCACAAAAGCATCCGATTTTGTGGTGGAAATGTCATGGATCACAGAGGGCAAAGATTACCACACTGACCACTCGATTGCTATCTCAGGTTTGTAGTTCCTCATCTTTAGAACCTATTCAAGTGTAAATTGTAAATTTTTAAGTGAACTTGAATATCGCCCCAAACATGCATTGTGAGGTCTATTAATGGAGAATATGTCTTAGGATCAGACTGGTCTTAGAGACAAATTCTGAGAATAAGTCTGAAGACATCCCCCATTCTCAGAGCAGAACAGAAATGGCAAGAGCAGAACAGAACAACAGTTACAGGACTAGAACAACAGCGACAGGAACAGAACAACAGTGACAAGAAGCAGTTCAACAACAGGAACTTTAAAGATAGAATTAAAAGCATGACAATATTTGATGATCAGTTTCTGGATACCAATGTTTGGAATGTTAAGCAGGGAAGTTGGAATGTTGTAGTAAGTGTCAAATTTTATACTAATAAAAAAAATAATGACATGTTGAAAAGTCATAGCTTATTATTATAAGTTGTCATTAGTGATTAAATGGACATTTATGATTTAAAAGAACGGTGTGGTAGTTATAGAGTTTGTTGAGATCTATTTTTGCAAACTATTTTTGGGAAGAAGAAAAGTTGCTATATATAGATTCTTATAAATGAGTAGTTGGTTAAGATGTGTATCTGCATAGAAGTATTAAAAAAGAGATGGATAAGATAATTATGTGGAGAAGAAGTTTGGATTCATAAGATTAATATGTGCAGATTAGATTAAGTTGAGATGGCAGATGTATTGAACATATATCATGGTAGAAAGTCATGGAACACGCATTATATGTAAGGGTTTGCCTTTCAACAATTACCTATTATAAATAGGGAATTAGTGTTATGACTGTAAAGTTGTAAAGAAGAGTGCAGATTGTATATCATGCTTATTGTTACAGTTGAAAGGTTTGATCAGTGAGGTCAATTGGGATGAGAATGTGAATGATAGAGTTGTGTTTTTATTTCTGTTGATACTTAATGGAGTTTGGAGCAGAATATTAATGTGATGTTTATTATTGTTAGAATAGAAGTTGATTGGTGATTTATAGTGAAACATAGTAACCATCTGTATGTGTTTTTGATTTATGTAAAGGTGTTGGTGCTCCTAAACTTGTAAGGGGTTGATGCTCCTAGGGTTGGTTCCCTGAATGTAGCTAGTAAGGCTCGTATTGTAACCAGTAAGGTTGTCAGTGAGGCTTAATAGAGATTATCTTCAGAGTGCTTTTTTATCCTTCAAGTGTTTTCCACTCATATATTTGTGTTATGTGATGTGCACATATTGTTCTACTTTCCTATGGATTGTTTTATGCTTTTATGTTGTTAAGCTTTCTGCTCTCCCCTCTCAGTGGTCTGGGGTATTCCAACAGATACAATTATCCCATGTCATCTAAAAATTAAGGGAGAAATCCATGGTGTTGTTTCCTTCTCTCCCTCAATCATATTGGTTTGGCGCCATGGCAGGTCCTCTTTCTCAAATTCTCTCTTCTCATTCTCAGGTTAAAGATTTAGTTAATTGTTTCAGGCTATACATTAAAATATACAATTTCTGTATAAGTGATGTCATTCTTGAAAAGATCCCTAAGAATTTCATACAAGCTAACTTAAGAATTCTTCTATCTGAGCCAAACTTGGTCTATGCAATATATGATAGAACTCTTCTTAGTTGCAGCTTTGTCAGATTTATTAATGATCTAAAGTAGTTTTAGTGGTTTTTGGAATAAAGAGGCTTGTCTCAGTGCCTTTCAAGTTATTGAGTTCTTCTGATAGTTATTTTCCCTAAATAGTTATGTAATGGTTGTTGCAGATCTGTTCTGCTTTCTTGAATAAAATTTTAATATTTGGGCTTGGCAAAAATCTCAGCAAACTTGCAAATAATTGTCTGTAATTGTTTTAACAGAGTTGAGTGAAACTTGAGAGTACTCGGCCACATGCAAAGTCTTGTGATTGCTTCAGTATGATGATGTTAAAAACATTGATAATGAAATCATTTTAATATTATGCAACTGTCAGTGATATTGAAGTAGCACAACTTGAGATTATAAATTGAACATAATTGTAATTACAAGTATCTGGTATTGTAGCCATCCACTATAATTTATGAGATTTGTAAGTTAAATTCATCGAATTTCCACAGTCCATGAAATTTGTTGCTTCAGATTTCTGGATTCAATTGTGTAAATATTTTTGCATAATGTTTTGGATCACACTCCGTGATCCATTATCAGGATGATAAAGAGTGATCCAATCATCGTGATGATGGATTGCGGACTGTGATCCGAAACGTTATGCAAAAACATATATACACAGTTGAATCCAGAAATCACAAGCAACAAAGATCTGTAAAGCTTCTTGGGGGCCTTTGAAATAGGGAGTTTAAGAATAAAATATAAAAACTAATTCAGCATATCCTAATATATCTTTTTCGAAACAATGTGGTTGAGCATAACAGAAGCATATCAACAGTAGTCAGTATTTGCCTATAAACTCATCTAGGTTTGCTAACAGAATTCTTATGCTTTCAGTTATAAATATAATTAGGCTGTACTAAGAGCATTTTTGTGATCAATCTTATTATTGTGCATGGTTTGTTGTTCATTCCTTGCAGGTTGCATGGGATGATACCATTCTCAAGAATATCTTGAAAGCTCTCAATGACAGTGTTGAAAAGTGCAGGGAGCTCTCGATTCTCATTATAAATGGAGTTGTGAGCAGGATTCAAAAAGTACTCTCAGAATCTAAAATCAGATTGTTATTCTATTTTCTTTAATAGAATTAGATAGTAATCTTTTTTAATCTTTGATTATGATCAATATGTGTATTCAGTTAAGATGAAATTTTTTCTGTTGTTTAGAGATTCCCACATTATTTATAATAGTTGACTGCCTCTTAGAGTCCACTTTATTAAGGTGAATTCACCACTGTTATAAACCATATATCTCGAGCTTGCTGTATTTTCAAATTCGGTGCTTTTATGTATTGTTTCAGGTTGATGAAACAGTGGCATTGGTAATACCATTAATAGCACAGAGAATGGGTATGTATTAGCATAGACCCTTTTGCTTTGTCATCTTTACCTTTGACCTTTCTATAACTCTCTTACAGTCTGCTATTTACGTAAGATTGTATTATTTTTGCCATTTTTCTGCGGGTTATATTTAGACAGATTTGGATTTATATATTGTCATTTCTTCATCTATGGGATTTCTTTCTACTGCCCAAGCCCCTGGGTGGTTAATCCTTTGTTTTAATATTTTCTTAGTAGATTAGAAACATTGTTTAGAGAACAACGCTGTAATAGAAATACTTTATAATTTTATGGCAGGTCATCTTCCACTGGTGGAGAGTTCAGAAGAGATCCGTCTACAAATGATGAATTTTATTTGCAGTGGATGCATAAAGCGATGCTCAGAAGACACTCTCAAACTTGTGGCACAAGAGCTTACTCAGGTCAGAGATTAATTTTAGGGGAATGCAGTTTTTTTTCAGATGTTTGGATGTCTTTTCTCCTGGTTTTCTAATGTGAACAGATATAGAAAAACTAATTGGAGTACTTTAATAGGTCCTGTGCATATCCCTTGGAGATCAGTTTCATGAAATTAAAAAGGGAGCATCCAGGGCAATTGTCATGCTTATGGAACATTTAAATGGGATATTTAGTGAAATGTCAGAGCAACTGCTGAGAGCACTCCTACCAAACATTGGCCATACACATTCTAAGGTCTGTTAAACTGTGTTTCTTCATTTGTCCTTTTACTTGTACATGATCCCAGTGTTTGACTGAGAGGCATGCTTGTGCAAATCTGGGTATTGTAGTTGATCATTTCTTCTTAGAGCATACTATATATTGTTTAGTATATTTGTAAGTCTCTTTGCTTCTTAGGGTTTCTTTACATGGAGAAACCAGAAAAAGATCCATGCTGTAATTGTACAAAAGTTATGTATCTCCATGGAGATACAGAGTCATTCCTTGATGGTGGTAAAGCTTTGCATTTTCTACTTATAATAAGCATCAAAATAAAATAATGTAATGTTTCTATAATGGTCATCTTAGCTAGTTTAGGTAGTTTCTAATGCTGGCTTCTGTATACATTTTTTTCGTTTAGAAATTTCATAATGTAATTGCCTATATAATGTAACTCTGTTTTCATTATTGAATATACAATTACCATTACATGGTATCATAGCAGGTTATGGGATTCTATAAAGTTTAGTGAATTTTTTTTATAAAATTTGTGGCCAATACCTAGAATATTTTTCCAGATTTTTTTATGAAAAAAATTGTTGGTGTTTTTATAAAGTGATTTCTTTGAATTTTTTGTGGGTTTTGTGTACGCAAATGTAATGTCCCCGTTTTTATGTGCATTGGAGTTTGAGGGATTTGGCTATATTTGGACCCTCGTAGGCTAATCAGGATGATAGACGGGGTCGTATGGCAGAGCCAGTGGTCAGTTTCCACTCTATAGGTCTGTGATGTCGGGATTGCTCTTCGTTTGAGTCAGGTCGACACACTTACTATTTATAGTAAGTGTCTATTTTGGGTAAGTCAAAGTTTCTATCTTTAGCAGGGCATCTGGACAGTTTGCTAGCAGTATGGAGTTGTGGTAACATTGACAGAGCTTCTAGTTTGGGACTTACTATTTATAGTAAGTCAAATTATGGTCAAAGCTATTTTTGACAGGGGCACCCAGACTCATGGTATGCACAGTGATTAACTCATTCGTCAGTTGGCTCAGTTTCAAGGACTTACTATATATAGTAAGTCAGTGGATGTTAGAGAGGGACCCTTACTATTTTTAGTAAGGTAGTTGGGTGCACAGTGGACATAATGGTTAACTCCCAGGTTCAGACAAAATTGAGAAATAATGATTATTTGTGGAGTTATGTTATTTTAATTATTAATAAAGTGATTACTTTATTAATAATTATTTATAAGGTTGAAAGTCACTTTATATTCAATGAGGCCATGACCTTCATTTAAGTGACTTAAAGTGCAATTAATGAATTATATTTTGGAGGCCAAAATATTAAAGTATTTTATAAAGTCAATGTTTACACAAGTTCTATTATTTTAAATGATATTAAAGTGCATTTATAAACTATGAATATGAGCACCCAAGTTTGAAGACTTATTAAAAACCTAGAAGTGGATTTAAGAATGGATTTAAATGCTATTAAGGAGATTGGAGTTATAAAAGCACATCAAAAAACAAATCAACCTCATTATTCATGACTTGTGCATTTGCTTTTGTTTGTGGAGAAGAAATTGAAACAAGGGTTTCAGATTTTGAGCTTGAAGAATTGTGAATTCTTCCAAGTTATTTCAGCTTAGTGAATTGGTGAAACTCCCAATGAATTGTGCAAAAGCTTTGGCTTCATCCAGAGGCCAAGATTGAATTTATTGTTGCAGAATTAAGGGTTTGAATGCTTCATTATTTACCAGAACAGTTTGCAGTGATAGAAGGAATTGGCAGCCATTATTAATCAGATTTCAGGCATTTATGAGTAGATTTGTGAAGCTTATTCAAGGGTTTCAAGACATATCATACTTGTAAGTTCATGAATTGTAACTCCTAAATTTTTTGGGTATTGTTAATTTAGATAATAGGAGATATTTTATGAACTGGGTTGTCGATATTTTGTGAAAATACTGAGTATCTAAGCTGTTGTAAAAATCTGGAATTTTCAGCTATATATTCCCTATGTAATGTCCAGTTTTTGAGTTGAAATAATTATTGCAATATCTTCTATTTTGCTGCATTATATTGTTGTATCAAACATTGCAAATATATAAAAAAACATCAATTGCGGCATACCAAACCATAACAAATTAAATAGGAACACAAATCAGCAAGCTCGGACACTATTTGCTTAGTGTTTGACGAAATGTCAAGGCACTATTAAATCAGAAAATACAGTGGTAAAGTTAAAACCAGCAGGGGTTCTTACAGTGGTATCAGAGCAGTTTTCCTGCCATCCTATTGGGGTAAGGTTCATTGAGCTTAATTGTTAAACTTAAGTGATCAACACTTTAGTTATTTTTGCAGTCATGAACAGATATAGGAAATCTAGAAAACATGGAAACAAGTTAGACAGTTTATCTGAGTTAAGAAAACAAACAAATGCCTTAGTTAAGGATGTGGAGAAACGAAGACAAACACTGGAAAGATTAAATGCACCACTTTTAGATCCAGCAACTGTCGATAAAGCAACTAAATACTTGGGTTCTTTATTCAATAGGTCCTCTTCACAGGGAAGATATGAGGAGAGACATGAGTTGTTTACAGGTGAAACATCCAGAGATCTCCATGTTGAGTTTTTAGCAGCTACTGATTTTGGTGGAGATGTTCTTGTACTTAGTGGATCAACCACTAATCCTATTTGCACACCTGAGGGTGGAGATTCTTTACAGGAACATGTGGATGTGCCTGTCTCATTGACAGATAGTGTTACTGAGGTTCAACATCCTGAGCCTGTTGTTGATAGTGTCGATAGTGTGAGAGTTGAGGTGTTTGTAGAGGTACCCAGTAGTGATACCTTGTTGGTGGACATGTGTGAGGTTGATAGCGCACATGAGGAGAGTGATTATGAGGTTACTTCCCCAGTGACTCATGAGGATGACTCTACTTGCATCGAGTCATGCTTGATTTATCATACCCTGGGGGAGGACTCTGAGTTGTTAGTAGATGAAGATGAGTCCGATGTCAGTACTCAGTTTGTAGATGTGTGCTCAGATGACAGTACACAAAGATTCAGTGATCTTGAGGGGAGTTTGCAGGATACAACTTCCTTCCATAGTGTGGACAATGCAGTGGAGATTGTGCATAGGAGTCCCGTGGTGCAGAGTCATCATGTGACTAGCCAGTTGAGAGTCAGTGAGAGTGACATTTCTTCTACTCTCGAGCATTTCGATGCCGCTTGTCAGTTGTTGGCTGTTTATGGTTGGGGTGCTCCTATGACAGATGAGCACGGTGGTAGCTACCTTTCCCTGACAGAGATTCTTTCCTTACGGGACGCTGTCAGGATTATTTACTGTTGGTAGCCGATCGAGATCACCTAGTTGAGTGGGGGAGTACAACATATGAGGCACTGATGGACAGAGAGGAGGTGAGTGAGCTTACTCATGAGCTCACAACGACTTCTAAGGCTTTAGAGGGCACTCAATTGGCTCTTCAGGGGTCATAGTTGCAGTTGGGAGAGGTGACTGTGGAGTTGGAGCAGATTCAGTCTTTACCAGCCATAGATCCAGTTGAGTTGTAGATAGTGGTGGTTGGTGGTGAGTCAGCTTCCACAGTTGGCAATGATGGATGTGTTGGGGACACAGTTACATCTATCCTTGAGATAGATGCAGTAGATGTAGAGGAGGTTAGTGCATCAGGGGAGGACAGTAGAGAACGTTTTGTGATATCCGGTTCTCCAGTTGTTAGCACAATGACAGATGATACAGAGCAGGTTTTTGGGAATTCTGTGGTAGCCAGTGTGGATTTGTCTGAGAGTTGTGTGCCAATTGCTGACACCACTCCCTTTGATTCCCAGGACACGGACAGGGTATCATCTGGTTTGGAAGCTAGTTCTCATAATGATTTGTTTCCTTCTATCGGAAGCAAATTTGTTCCTCCTTTTCATACAGCTGATAGTGATAGGCAGTTGGTAGTGTCGTAGTTTCAGAGGGATCAGCTGTGGATTGCAGGGGAGCAGGTTGATGTTGCTTCTTATAATTTCTACTGCACATAGTCATTCATGGAATACTTGCTTGAGAGTCCGGTTTTGCAGGAGGGACCTTTCAGGGCTTTTGAGGGTACACTCATCTGGGGTTCTCGCGGTATTCTGATGTTAGTGGGGAAGATTGTAGATACCTTGACTACAATACTTCCTCATCGAGATTTTGTGGTTGAGTTTACTGAGAGAGTTACCCAGGATCCTATCTGAGTAGTTGTTCAGGATCAGAGATTGGAGCCATCTCTTGATTCTTGGTTTTATTTTGATGAGCTTCTAACAGGGATTAGAGCATTTCGCCGTGATTACACAGTGAGGAGCGCTCATCATTTCTCTTTTGACCCACTGGTTGAGGACTTGTTTGCACGTTGGTGTGGGTTGGCTCCAGGGTTATACCATTCTTTTTGGGATGGGTTTACTCCATCTGCAGTTGATGGGGTTGGTTACTGCAAGTTAGCAGGAGGCGACTTGCAAGGTCAGTATATCCAGGATGGTATTGCTGAGGATGGATATTTGGGTTATGGGAGTACTTGTCTCTGTTGCACAGATGGGATTCATACACAGAGCAGATTGGTAGGATGTGCAGGGAGAGTTGATCTAGTAGATGGTTTTGGATATCCATTCATTCTTGTTATGGATAGCTGTGAGTTTCATCTCTACTAGGATCCAAGTAGTGACATGTTTGGCACTGTAGATTGTGTGGGTCACTATGGTTGGCATGGTGACAGTGTGTTTTTGTTAGCTCAGTGGATGGTGATTTCATCACAGGAGTTTGTAGGTGATCGCAGGAACATTACACCATTCTATCCTTGGGATCCGGGTGGAATTATGTGTTTTGTTTTCTGGGATTGCTTGGGGACAAGCAATTTCAGGAAGGGAGGACTGTAATGTTCCCTTATTTATGCGCATTGGAGTTTGAGGGATTTGCTTATATTTGGACCCTCGTAGGCTAATCAGGATGATAGAGGGGGTTGTGTGGCAGAGCCAGTGGTCAGTTTCCACTCTGGAGATCTGTGATGTCGGGATTGCTCTTCGTTTGAGTCAGATCGACACACTTACTATTTATAGTAAGTGTCTATTTTGGGTAAGTCAGAGTTTCTATCTTTAGCAGGGCACCTGGATAGTTTGCTAGCAGTATGGAGTTGTGGTAACATTGACAGAGCTTCCAGTTTGGGACTTATTATTTATAGTAAGTCAAATTATGGTCAAAGCTATTTTTGACAGGGGCACCCAGACTCATGGTATGCACAACAATTAACTCATTCGTCAGTTGGCTCAGTTTTAGGGACTTACTATTTGTAGTAAGTCAGTGGATGTTAGAGAAGGACCCTTACTATTTTTAGTGAGGCAGTTGGGTGCACAGTGGACATAATGGTTAACTCCCAGCTTCAGACATAATTGAGAAATTATGATTATTTGTGGAGTTATGTTATTTTAATTATTAATAAAGTGATTACTTTATTAATAATTATTTATAAGGTTGAAAAGTCACTTTATATTCAATGAGGCCATGACCCTTTATTTAAGTGACTTAAAGTGCAATTAATGGATTATATTTTAGAGGCCAAAATATTAAAGTATTTTATAAAGTCAATGTGCACACAAGCTATATTATTTTAAATGATATTAAAGTGCATTTATAATCCATGAATATGAGCACCCAAGTTTGAAGACTTATTAAAAACCGAGAAGTGGATTTAAATGCTATTAAGGAGATAGGAGTTATAAAAGCACATCAAAAAGCAAATCAACCTCATTATTCATGACTTGTGCATTTTCTTTTGTTTGTGTGGAGAAGAAATTGAAACAAGGGTTTCAAATTTCGAGCTTGAAGAATTGTGAATTCTTCCAAGTTATTTCAACATAGTGAATTGGTGAAACACCCAACGAATTGTGCAAAAGCTTCGGCTTCATCCAAAGGTCAAGATTGAATTTTTTGTTGCAGAATTAAGGGTTTGAATGCTTCATTATTTACCAGAACAATTTACAGTGATATAAGGAATTGGCAGCCATTATTAACTAGATTTCAAGCATTTATGAGCAAATTTGTGAAGTTTTTTCAAGGGTTTCAAGACATATCATACCTCTAAGTTAATGAATTGTAACTCCTAAATTTTCAGGGTATTGTTAATTTAGATAATAGGGGATATTTTATAAACTGGGTTGTCGATATTTTGTGAAAATACTGAGTATCTAAGCTATTGTAAAAATCTGAAATTTTCTGCTATATATTCCCTATGTAATGTCCAGTTTTTGAGTTGAAATAATTATTGCAATATCTTCTATTTTGCTGCATTATATTGTTGTATCGAACATTGCAAATATATAAAAAAAACATCAATTGCAGCATACCAAACCATAACAAATTAAACAGGAACTCAAATCAGCAAGCTCGAACATTGTTTGCTAAGTGCTTGACGAAATGTCAAGGCACTATTAATTCAGAAAATAAGTTCTTGATTTTCATGGCCTGTGTATATTTTTGGGCCCACGGGTCTCAAACCCATTCATTTTCTCTTACGCGTGTCTGCTTTCTTCTGGTTTTGGTTTGTCGTGTGCACAAGGTTTTTTTGCACCTTTTCTCTGCTGTTTTCACATTTTCTGCCTGCATCAGGAGTTTTTTTGGCAACGACTCTTTTTTCAATGAAAATAATCTGTTTTATTCCATGTATTTTTAACGTGTCTATCCTCACATTTTCTCTATTCGTGTCTGAAGCTTCGACATTTTTCTGGTGGGTGCCTGCGATTCTTCAACATGTCAAGGGTTTTGGGTGTTTTTTGCAGACAACCTGTATTGTTTTTTGCAAAACTTGGAGGATGGAAGCTGCTTTTTCTTTTTCTGAGTTGACCTCCGTTCTGCGATTTTCAACTTGTGCCCTTTGTCTTTTGCAACCGGTGGCTTCCTTGCCATTTTTTGGAAATTTGTTTATGTGGCTAGGGTTTTCAATATTCCTCAAAAACGATGGTTGCCTTGTTTTTCGACCTGGGGTTTCGACCTTGGAAGTCTGCAACTAGTGCTATTCCTTCCGTGAGAAGGATTTGTTTCTTGTTCAAGGTTTTATAATTCTTTCCGAAAAGAAATTATTCCTGGGTTTTTATAATTTTTCCTCAAAAATTATTTCTGGGTTTTATAATTTTTCCTCAAAAATATATTTGGGTTTTCTTATTTTTTCCTAAACAAATTATTGTAGGGGTTTTATGATTTTTTCGTAAAAAATTATTTTCAGGTTTTGATCAAATTTTATGCTAAAAAATCGTGTTTGGTTTTTTCGATGTTCTTAAAAATTGTTTCTGGGTTTTATAATTTTTCCTCAAAATATTATAGTTGGGTTGTTTGATTTTTCTCCAAAAAAATCAAGCAGTTTTTCGTGGTTGATCTCAGCATCACATCAAGGGTTTGGCAAATTTTCCACAAAAATCGTGGTTTCTTGTAGTCAATTTTTGGGTTCTGCTCATATGCAAAAATGTTTTTGGCGATTTTTGAACAAAATTGTGGTTATCTATTTGAATTAGTTCGGGTTTGACGATTTTCTCCTCAAAACAGTGGTTTCAGTATGAGAAGTTGAACTCGGTGTCTCTAGCTACAGGGAGGGACAATTTTGTTTCCCAACATCACGTTGGAAGGATTTTGGTTATCTTGGTTATTTCCAAAAGTTTTGCAGCAATATGGAGGGTCTCAACAGCAGACTCATGTCACAGAGTGTTTTGAAGAGAAGGGGGCGGCCTTCTATGCATTTGTGACCAAAAGACTTGCAGACTGTCTTCTGTAGGGTAGTTAGTACGATGTTCATTAAGGGAGGTTAGTAAAATAATGTAATGTTTCTTTAATGGTCATCTTAGTTTCTAATTTTGGCTCCTACTTACATTTGTTTCATTTGGAAACATTGTAATGTAATTGTTACCGATTTTTGGTACCAAGCTCAATCAGGTAGAGCTGTTTTGTTTTAAATTGAATTAAGGTACATTTTAGTTTTGTTGAATGATATTCATATGCATAAAGAAAAGGAGCAGAAGATTACACATGTTACAATGCATTATGTAGAGGCATATGACATAAGAGAATATAAAGAATTTTCAGAAAAGTAATATTTATTGAGAGTGCAAACAAATAATGTCTCACACAAGCCGTGAGACTAACCATCAGTGTTAATGTTTGTAGCTTTAGTCGTATGATCATTTAGAATACATATAAAACTTAAATATTGATTAATAATAATATATTGGATTCGTATATATATTATATATATTATTATTAATGTATATTATGCAAACTTATATTATTCTAATATATGATTGATTAATGAAACATTATAAAATTATAATGAATAGACATGTCCCGTGAAGGGACATGTCTCTCCTAGCCTCTTTCTCAATATAAATGAAAGAGAGATTGTTGCATTTGAAAGACACATACCACATACAACATAGAGTGCTATTACATTTACAACTATCCTAAAACTTAACATGGTATCAGAGCAGGTCGATTGCTGCCTGTTGAGAGAAATCAATCATTTTTTCTTATTTCATTCCACTAACCCAGGAAAGAAGGCGGAATAAAACACAAGAGTAAGTGCGTGGACGCTGACAGGAAGCAACTAGAAGACAATTTTGAGATGCTCGTAGGTGGTATAAGCATTGAAGCGATAACGTGGAATTGTTAGAAAGCTTCCGAGCTCACAAGAAATCTGTAGAGGTTGACTGAGCATTCATAACTCGTTAGTTGGTGTTTGTCAAGACTTATTTAGCATTTGTTTATACGGCTCTGGAGAAGGACTCATAGTGTTGTTGATATATAATAACTTGGGAATGACGTGCGACATCGGGCTCTGCTAAATACGGAGTCAAAACCCTCCATTCGCAGTAGTACACCAGGAGGATTCCCAGTGAAGTGGCGACATGCTGTAATGTCCCCTTCTCTGCAGTAATGCAATTTTATGCCTGATTAGTCTATCTAGCCATCCGGATAGTCTAATGGCCGCTTTTCAGAGGATGCCAGTCAGTCACAGGCGCTACTTGGACATTTATT
>MU223416.1:801923-901509 GCA_018584345.1 Thuja plicata | reverse complement strand
GTCTTCAAATATGAATGTTGTTTTAGCCCACTTAGGGCTTCCTTCAATTTGTCTTTAGATCGCCCTCCTAGGGCTGGATCTGATCTATTACTTCTTTCATATCAGATCTGCAAATTGCGCCAAGTCTGCCCTAGAAAACTTGCTTTATAGTGCTGGTGTAGGCAGATCCAAATCGCACATCAGATGTTTGATCTATCATGTCATTTTCACACAAGTTCTGATCACAATCGCTGCCTCATATGCTGGAGTAATTTGCCAATCAAGCCTGGAACAATCAGACCAGAATTAACACAAACAAAATATAGAAATTGCAGCCTTATAAGGAGCAGATTGCATGGCAATAAGGGAGCTGCTATAAGGACGAATTTCACTGCTTAGTCGTTGCTTGACGAATCCAAAAGGAGAGATCTCATGTAATGTTTTTGATGATTCTCTCCTTTGGATTCGATCACCTTATATATGTGATGAATTCATCCACAAGGAGGCCGACTTGGGCTTATAAAATCCATTCAAGTATTAAAGCCAAGAGGCCGACCTTGGGCCCTCAATTAATTCAATTAACATATATATCAATTTTGGTGATAAACAATAAATAATAAATATTGCCAATATTTATTATTATTATTTATCATATCGATTTATTGCTCAAGCAAGAGGATGTTTGCCGTAAAGGCCATAATATTACCAACTCATGATAATCATTTTTGAGCACTTGGTGAATATCTTGTGAGTTGATATTTGGAGACCATTGCTTTGAGTGCTTGGTGAGTATCATGGACTTGATACTTGAGGACCATTGCTCGTGATATTAGTAAAATGATATAAATTTTAAATGATTATCTATACTCACATATTACACTGAGGCAATATCATATCCTGTGTTTATCCTCCCTAGCTAAGAGGGAGTGTTGATGTTTTGTATAACTATGGTGAGTGTCATAAGTGTTGACAAGGTATACCGTATTCCACTACACATTTTGTTTGATCATCCTCCCTAGCTAAGAGGGAGTGTTAATGTTTGTAGCTTTACTCGTATGATCATTTAGAATACATATGATACTTAGATATTGATTAATAATAATATATTGCATTCATATATATATATATATATGTTATATTATATATATTATGCAAACTTATATTATTCTAATATATGATTGATTAATGAAACATTATAAAATAATGAATAGACATGTCCCATGAAGGGACATGTCTCTCCTAGCCTTTCTTAATATAAATGAAAGAGAGATTGTTGCATTTGAAAGACACATACCACATACAACATAGAGTGCTATTACATTTACAGCTATCCTAAAACTTAACAATTAGCATGCAAATGAAAGGCATATATTACATTTGAAGATGCTTCAAAAATAAAAGGCATAGGTAGTAACGGGTGACTCGTCATTGCCTGGATGACAAGCTCGGCTTGTGTTTCTTTGCCTTGTCTTCAGTGCTCTTGCTTGCCTTGCATCCAACTCTTGCTTCCTTGCTGCTCCTCATCGCTGCATTTGAACGATAAAATGACGTTAGATCAGCGATCTAAGCAATGTCGGGTCATCATATACATCTACCCGCATCTACAAACATACAACATGTTCCACATATGCATAATAACAGCTAGCTATCACGGATATCTGAGAAAACAAGAAGTATCAAAGCAAGATTTATATGCATTTGTTTTCTAACTTGTTTGTTTCATGTGCAGATATAGGTGTCTATCCTGTAACACGTGGGGTCAAATGGGCTCCCACAAGGGTTGAGCCCAGCGTGCTACAAGATGGAAAGATATAGCTACAGGAGCAGTATGTAAAAACCATGAAAACAAATGGAAGTACTCAACATACTATCAGATAACAGAGGTGAAACAGTCATAATCACCAAGAGCCAAAGCATGTAGCAATGACCTTGTTGCTGTTCCAAGAGCAGCATAAGGAGTAAAAGAATGATCAATAAAGGTCTTAATAGTCTTACTATCTCATAACATGTTTGCATAACAACAAAATAGGATCAGAGCAGTACAACAAGTAACTGTCATGAGGCTGCTATAACAGTAACTTTACAAAGCTATGACAGTGATTCGATTAGCAGAGCAAACTCTACATCAAAGTGCAGGTAAGGATCAGATACTAGCAAATGGACAAAAGACACGATGTTACCTGTTGTAGCAGCATGACAGTGCCTTTGGATTTGAAGGTAGGCTTTGTTTTGAGAAGCACCAATAATTGTTATGACAGTCATAGTAGTGGTATTGAAGGTATCAAGTGATGCATCATGGTAATTATCAATAGTAGTGAACAAAAGTACGCAAGTCACCTTTGAAGCGACCCTTCTTTAAATGAGAGGGGTAAAGGTAACAACTGCAAGAATGGTATATTCATCTTTATCTTCAAAGGCATCGTTAAAGTCTGTCTTTACAGTAAGAGAGCAGAATTGAACATATTTTTGTCAATTACACTCCTAAATAGTAGTATTCATGTCATTCAACAAGTAAGGAGTACCAAAAGATAGTTGTGATATATGATGCTTTTTCGAGGAAAAGATATTGCAGGAGGCCAATCAAAGTCATCCATTGCTTTGACAAACATGTGACTGCTACATCAAATTTATGACTTATTGTCATGATGAAGAACAAACAACATAGCAGAAGATACATGCATGAAGATCATCAGATTAAAGAGCACCGTGGACTGATGATAAAAAACAAACAAAACCATGATATCAAGGACATGTGGATGTAGTTTTTAATCATGTGAATCAGAAATATTACATTGTCAAGAGAGCGGTGAGTGCAGTAAGATCACTAGGTTAACAATATGAGAGCAGCAATAAGCAGAATATCCTTAATACTAAAAGAATGTCAAAACAAGAAAGCTACTGTTATATTATAGAAAACTATCATTATCAAATGAAGGACATTGTATAGGCTTGAGGACCGTCATAAATTGGAGAGAGCAGCCTATAAGACAGTGGAAGAGATCAAGCAACCGAAGAACCTATAGCAAGAGCAAGTGTTAAACAGAGCATCAAAAGCTACAATAATGATCTCTATACACAATTTAATATGCAACAAGTGAGGACATGTGATAGTACAATGAGGTCATGGTGTTATTGACATCAAAAGTCACTGTCATAACATATCACTGTCAAACAACAAATCCGTGTTGAAGATGATATCAACACCAAGAAAGAAATATCATTGACAAGGCAAAAATAATTAGTGTATACAATGAGTAATGATGACAGTAAAGGAGTTGTAAGTTGATGCTCTATTACAACTACAGTAGTAGTCTCGTATGGCTAAGAGAACCAGCTATATCAACAAAGATATGCATATATCAATGGAGGCACAGTCATCATTTAATCCATGAATCAAGGTTAGGGACAACGAATGTTACAATGAACTGAAGGAGCATTGACATTAGAAATGTAAAGTCAGTATCATGACTGTTAAAAGATCAGTATTTGACCTTTCATTATCAAAAGCCCAGTCTATAGACAGCAATAAATCTGAAGATGAAGGAGAAAATTGATACAAATACCCAGATACAAAACAAGCAGATCTTAATAGTGGACAGCAGGTTCATTTATTAAAAGACGCAAATACAAATGTAATTCAGTTATAGCGATCACATTGCTGCTACAAGATCATACATCAAAAAGAGAAGCTATGGTTTTTAAATATAAAATGGTACCAATGTGTTTCAGAGGTCCAAAAAAAACCATGTAAGAATGATACAGATCAGTCACAAGAGGTATTTATTCAATGTTATCATATGCATTCATGGAGGTCGTTGATACATGTTTCTGAATCAAGAGTTTGGTCCTAGAAATAATAGAGCATTGAACCCTCATGGTATCCTACAGAGGCCGCAACCTGACAGAAGGACAATATTCACAGAGGGACGTTTTTCATTATTTCTTGTACAGAAAACCCTTAAAGGCTCGAGTAATGCTATATTCAAAGAAAGGAGGAGAAGTCATGAAGATACGTAACAAATAGAGATGTTGAAGCTTTGAAGGCCCTCGATTTGTGTGAAGGTTGCAATGAACACAAAATTTAAAAAAAATACAAGCCGCAATTTGTAATAGAATCTAATTTTCAAATTCTTGGATAGAAGCAAAATACTTTTGAAGAAGTAAAGCATAGAGGTCATGACATAAGCACATAAAGAAATCACAAGCCGTGGTCATAGAATAGAGAGCAAGGGAAAGCTTGTCCAAACATACTTGGAAACCACGATTTGTGTGAAGATTGGAGGTAAAAAATCTCAGGGAAACCCCCAAGAAACCTCCAAAATCTCTGCAAAATTCATTGTCAAAAAAGGCCACAGTCGAATCTAGATACCAGTGAAACCATGACGACACATCTCCAACATCACATAGGGTGAAATGGAAAAGATGAGAAGAGGTGTTGAGTTTAGGGCTTCAAATATCCCTAAGTCATCGATAGGAGTAAAGGCTTTTTGCCTTTAATTTTTATCAAAATGTAATCAATCGGATACCCCCGTGGGTATGTTGTGAATTACCATTACAATCCCTTTATTTTTCCATTGTTAGTATCATAAAGAAACAATATTAATAGGATGATATTTTATCTCTTTTAAAACATTGGAAACTTGCATATCTCTTTGAAATATAATACTTCATTATATTTCCCCTCATTATTAAGACAAAACATTAAATATAAAGTCATTATGATTAATTAATGACTTGATTTTATAAAATAAAGCTCATATAATAATTAATTAAGCAAACTTAATTAATTATGATCTCCACAACAATAACTTCCCAAGTTAGTGAAGTTAGTGTTATGGTAAAATAATGAATGTGTTATTAAACAATGACCATGAATGATCAATATATACAAGTACATAAGAGAATGTTTCCATAACGAACAGGAGAGAGGAAATAGAAACATCCTGTAGAGAGAAAGAGAAAGTTTCCATAACGAACATAAGGAGTTTATGGAAACATTACAAACAGGAGTGACCGTTAGAAAAAGATGAAAGAGAGAGTAAATTAGAAACTATCTAATATCTATTATCGTAATACCCTCCCTTAATGGTCAACAGAAATTTGCATGTCCTCAAAAAGCATAAAAGGCAGCCTCGGGTTGATCAGAGAGGTCTGCAGGTTCGACAATGTTGGCCTGTGGCTGGGATCCACCCTGCTTCTGCTGATTAGAAGCAATGTGAGCCCTACAATCTCGAAGTATATGACCAAAACAGTGGCAGTAGAGCTATCCTGAGACGGAGCTGAGGAGTGAGATGGGCCTTTATCCTTGTGAAAGGATTGGGCTGAAAACGCTTGTTCAGAGCAGGACGAAGGAGCATTGCTACCAAACTGTTGTTTCCAACGATACTGCTGCAGAAGTTTGGTGCACAGATCCGAGAACTTCAGGTCAACATTAGTTGCAGTAATGTTGAGCGTCTCAATAAAGTGCTCATAGGACGGTGGTAGGCTTTTCAGAGTAATGACCACCATGTCCTCTTCCTCCATTTTACGACCAATGGCCTCAAGCTGATCCTTGATGTCCTTAATCTTTAGAAGATGGTCTTGTAAGGACATATTCTCATCCATAATCATGGAGAATAGCTGATTCTTCAGAAAGAAGGCTCTGGTTTTATCTCATGTCTCGTGGAGATCCTTCAATGCTTGCTAGATCTCTGTAGTTGTCTTGCCGAACGGGATTTGAGGCAGCTGATCATCAGTAACTAAAAGCTTGATGAGCATAACCGCTTCACGATTACAATCATCAAACTGGACTTGAGTCGCATCGACTGTGGTAGGACGACTCTCGGTACCCTGAACAAGCGCCTCAAGGCGACGGTACTCGAAAATCCTCAACATGCGCTGCTTCGAGGTGTTGTAGTTCTTGTCGTTGAAACGTTGACTACCTTGCAGCATAAGATTGGTGAGAGATGCCATTGCATGTTTTTCAATGAAAGAGCGTGAAAAAACAGAGATGGCACAAAGTTCGAGGCAGATTGACAGAAGACCCAGAAAAATTGAAGACACCCAGAGAAGAGCACAAAAAACCCAGATAGAATCTGCTGTCAAATTCTAAATCCACTGGCTCAAAAAACGAGGCAGGGAAAACGATGCACCCAGAAAAAAGCGAGATTGACCCAGTTGAGATCTGCAAAAACCCACCAGGAATATGCAAAAATTATGTTAATCCGACACGGAAAATGAGGGTTTTCGAAAAAAGCCTAGTCGGATTAAGAAACTAGAATTTTTTTGCAGAGTTCTGTATATAAAGGGCGGATTTGACCAAAAAAATGCAGATGAACACCAGAACCAGGGTCGGGTTTGAGGAAGAGTGTTGGAAGAACACGAAAAAACGCGGGTATGGCAGAGGAAATCTAACATGAAATGCCCAAAAAAAACAGGCGTCCAAGGGTTGACGCGACTGCAAAACAGAGACTTCACCACAAACGCAGGGAAAAATAGCAGAGTCGCGCAGCAAAAGAATGATCACAAACGTAGGTCAGTGCCGTTTAATGAAAACAAAAAACCCTGAAAGAAAACCAAAAATAGACGAACACGTATTGAACTTGTGTTTTTCTGGCGATTTGCAGAGATATAGTTCACAAGGGCTGGAAAAAACATGAGTAACACCTGCGAACGACATAAATGGACAAAAAGCGTAATTTACAGATCACAAATAATGTAGAAATCCTGTAAGAAAAAGTCACGAAAAAGCAGAAAAAAATGCCGAAACTCTAGTTGGGTTTGAGAGTAAAAAACAAATGCAAATTTTATTTTTAATTTTTTTGAACACACTCGGGCAAAGAGGGCTTCGAAAATTTTAAACAAGTATTTTCAAAAAGAAATTGAAATTTTTCTAGAGGTCAATAAATTTTGCTCTAATACCATGTTATGGTAAAATAATGAATGTGTTATTAAACAATGACCATGAATGATCAATATATACAAGTACATAAGAGAATGTTTCTATAACGAACAAGAGAGGAAATAGAAACATCTTGTAGAGAGAAAGTTTCCATAGCGAACAGAAGGAGTTTATGGAAACATTACAAACAGGAGTGACTATTAGAAAAAGACGGAAGAGAGAGTAAATTAGAAACTATCTAATATCTATTATTGTAATAGTCAGTACAAATGCTCTGCCAAGCCTATCACTAGGACACCCTGCCCCAAATAGATAGTGCCAAAAATTAGACTTACTATAAATAGTAAGTCCCTCAAATTGGAAGCTTTGCAAAGGTTTCCCAACTCCAACTGATACCAATGCAAAGGCGCCCTTGCTAAAAGTAGAAATCATGACTATTCCAAAATAAACATTTACTATAAATAGTAAGTCTGTCAATTTGACTTAAACGAAGAGCAATCCTGACATCACAGACCTCCAGAGTGGAAATTCACCACTGGCTCTACCACACGACCCCCTCTATCATACCGATTAGCCTACGAGGGTCCAAATATAGGCAAATCCTCAAACTCCCATGCGCCTAAAAACGGGGACATTATAGTAGGTATGCGGCAACACAATATCATGCTTGGAACAAAACTCCTCCAATCAATGATTAACATCCTATCCTTCCCTATCTGTTCCCAAACATTCCACATGATGTTCAAATTGTCTCTCAAGTATGAAAGATTTTACACATTAGAACTACTTTGCCTGGAGACATCATCAATGAATATCAAACCATTCCTTGCTGTGGCAAGAAATGGATGGTTCATGGTGAATGGATTAGTATGAACCAACTCAGATGGCCCCTTATTCCTCCATGCCTTCCCTTCACACTTTTCATGATGATGTTTACTAGAACACATCCTTCTTTCCCATCCCTGGATTAAAAACTGAAGGTGACTAATGGACTACAGTTTCTGCCTCACCCAACTGAGTGTTACTGAAATCAAGGAATCCAAATCTCTTATGCCACAATTGGCTTGTATCTTGGGGGTCACCACTAATAGATTTAAATCTCTCTTTGTAACATGATTGAAACCTGTGAATGTATTGTTTGGCATGCTCATCAAAGTTACTGCTACCAAGTACTGAAAGCTGTTGCTTTTACTTTTCACAACAAACTTAACCAGGCTGGAATTGAATGGTAATTTCCTGCTGAATTATTTGATACATTAGCAACAGATTCAAATCAAGACCTGGTAAACATCCCTAATCATTCCATCTTGTAGCCCAGTGTCATCATCATCAATGTTATAGAGCTGAATTATCTGCAATAAAAACTTTAATATCATTGACCATGCCAAACATCTAGAACAAACTACCATCCTTGGCCATATTGTGATTGCAGCCAGAATCCATAGCAAACTTACATTTGGAAGTCTGGGGATGGAATACATGAAAAATATGAGCTACAAGATTGTTAGTTTTACACTTTTAACTGGTTTTCTTCTCCTTACATTTAAGTTTTAACATTGAGATGGCAATCTACTATATTTTGTAAAAATTGTTCTTGGTTGCGTAAGCTGTTTTTCCTTGTAGGCATGATAGTACCCTGTTATATTCTGCTCATATATTCCTGTAACCATGTAGAAAAATGCCATCAAGCTTCTGTTCGTTGAACTGGTTCTTGAAATGGTAGGATTCTTGGTTTAAATTGGCATTACCATCATCTAACTTATGGTCTACATTGAATCATTGGTATATTGTAAGGTGAGGTTAAATGAAATTAGCTGTTTCCAATTATAAGAGTGAGGTGATAGATGATATGATTTACTCTCTACGAGTTGTTAAACTGTTCCCTCTTATCTTATTTATTTCAGTTTTATATTTCAAAATAATGCATTGTCTTGTTTTTTATGTTTATATAACGATTCAATCTTTCAAACTGACTTGTATCTGTTTTCCTTTAATGCATATTTAATATTGGCTAGTTACTTAGCTTATAATCAAGGATATAGGGTCATGAATACATTGGTGACAGCTAGAACATCAAGTCCCCCATTCTAGGAGTTATACAGAAGGCTCATTTGAATAGAACATATTAAGCAGAGGGATTTACATCAGTGCCATGTGCTTATTTTGTTTGTGTTATTTGTGTGTGGTGCTTAAAATATAATGTCATTTGTTAAGTTATGGCTCTAATGGTTTCCACCTGTTCAGTGCCTTGCTTTGTTAATTGCCCTTGAGAATGAAACACCTTGAGAAAGATGTATTCAAGATTTTAACCTGTAAAAACAAAATTGACTGATTTCAGTTGTTTAAGTTTGCATTCATTAAGATTGGTGTCACATTTGAAATAATTCAATTATATTTTTTGAATCAGGTAAGAATAGCGACACTTGAGGCTATCAATTCTGTTGTCTTATGTGGATTGCCAGCTGGAATGGTTGCAGAGTTATTGGTTCCTTCTATAAAGGTTTTAGCATTGGATCGAACAATAGGAGTACGTGAGGTAAGCCTGGTGTGTTTATTCTGATATGTATTTATATTGAGATTGATGTAAATCAAATTTAAATCAATGTATTTATTTGATACTTGACCTTGCAATTCATGGCTAGCCTTATTTTTAAGCAAATCATATCATTTGAAGCATGCTTTGTCAAGTGCTCGCAAGTGCCAAGTGCTATTGTGATCGTCCATAATTGTTTTGTTTTCCCATGCATATCACTAGTGAATTATATTTACATAGAACATTGTGCTACTAAATTCCTGCTTTATAGTGTAGCACATCCTGAAATGTGGTTTCTTATATTGGATCATTTACCGTTCTTTGGTTATGCAATTTGTAATGTCTACCCCGGATTTTCTTTTGAAGTGTTTGATACAAGCAATAACACAACCAATGGAAATATAACTTGCTGATAATAAAATCAGATTTAACTCTTTCAATGCAAAACACATTTTCTGCTGCTATTTCATTGTATTCATTGGGCCTTTCACATACATTTCATCATACATAACTAAGACACCTAACTATTAGCTTTAGCACTAAAAGAACATAGGGAATATATGACAATACATATTGTTTCAGACCTGCGAACTTGAATCAGACAAATCTCTGAACGATGAATCAAAGCATGAGGAAGTTTGCGGTCCTGAATGAATTGTAAGGGTAAACTATCCAAATTCACATAACTAACCTTCACAAGATGAACATGCAAATTTTGAATGGAATGAATAGGCATATGCCTGCTGCTGTTAAAAACTGAAATCGGTGAAGAGTAATCTGATTTCAACAAGTTCAACTCTCTATGCAAGGAACAACAGCTGCACCCAGAGATATCCAATTGTTAGCATGAAAAGTGAGCATCGCGTTGCTCAAAAAATAACTTGGAAGTGGCTGGAAAACACTTCCAGACAATCATCAATTGAATCCTTCTACTTCCCTTACAGAGTTATTGTGCCAAACCTCCTGAATGAAGGAAAATCTTAATGAGTGGTGACTGGTATGCATCCAAATAGGAGAATCAAAATGGAAACTATGAACTATTCTCCGCCAAGGAACATCTCTCTGGTCATCATAGCCTTCCAAAATGCTATGTTGGTGACTACCATGCTGAATTTGAAGTAATGAAGTAGCTCCACCATGCTTGTGTTGCTCTACTCTGCTCTTCATATGTGCGTCATTAGAAGATCTTCTGATGCAAGCCAAGGCTTCTTGCCCAAAGAAAATACCTCCACTGCAACAGATCCAAGTGCCACCCACAAATTGCACATCCATGACACTACGATCAGCATAAAGCTTAACACTCATTTTGATAACCCCTTCTTGTTCATCATGGTGAATGGTACCAATGTGGACTTTTTGCAACTCAGCTGTGCAAACTTTTTCCAATATAGCCCTATGTAATGTCTCCTCTCTAAAACAGGATTAAAAATAAATAACACTAATAAAATTAAATGATAAAATATAAATAATTATAATTATAGTCAAATGCTAAAATTAAATTATAAATATAAATAAATAAATAAATTAATATAAAAAGATAATAAATGAATAATAATAAATTATAACATATTATGATTAACTCAAAGGATCATATGTTATAAATATATTAAGGAGTTAATATAATACAGAGATATTTGAAGTCACACTCAAATCTAATTACCAGTATGGAGGTCAAGTCTTTACATGGGTATACAAATGGAATTACACATCCCATTATGGCAACCATTATTGGACAAAATCTTAAACATACCGAATACTTTATGGAGTGTTGATATGTTAAGTCGGTATTGTCTATTATGGTATTGATCAAGGCATCTGTTGACATCTTGTGATGACCCCCCTTTTTAGCAGGTCTTTGCAGTAGCTTGGTCAGCTCATCATCGTGACCCTTGTGAACTGATGCCTAGGTTTTAGGGTCCCAGTTGGCAGATTTACTATTTTTAGTAAGTCAGTTCGGTTAGTTTGCCTTTCTGGCAGGGCAGTATCGATAGTGATCAGTTTCCAGACAATGCTCAGTCTGTTCAGTTCCTTGGTTAGGGACTTACTATTTATAGTAAGTCTTTTTTCGGCAGTTGCTAATTTTGGGAATACAGTGGATGACTCTGTCAGTCTGGCAGGTTCAGCAGTGGATGCAGGTTTTATCACTGGAGTGCATATTGATTAATTAATTAATAATATTTAATTAATAACGATATCTTATTAATTAATAATAAAGTTATATTATTATAATAATACTTTATTATTATAATAAATTGGAAGTTGCTATTCCGGAGACTGGTTAACTGATATATCCTTTTGGGAAACTATGGCGTCCGAAGAGTTATAAATACGGAGGCATCCTTAATGTTGAGCATCGAATATTGAATATTGAAAATTGTTCTTGGGAATTGTTCCTAACTATCTAAGCCCTAGCTGAAGGGTCAAATTAGTTGATTGAAGACTGATTCTTCTTCATCTAATCATCAATCGATTGCTGTTGTATAATCGGTTGAGTCTTCATCGTGCTGTTGTATACGATTGATGAGATTCTGAATTCTGAAAGTTTGGAGGCACACTGAGGGTGCTGGTTTTTTCTCTGAGTTTACAGACTTACATTGAAACCAAATTGAGTTGAAGCAAGAGTTCTGAATTTGCTGATTGCGGATGTTGAGAGGCGGAATCCTCTTGCAATTCAAACGTCATTGGGGAGCCCACTGTTCATTTGCCGTAAGGCATATGCTGATAGCCGTGAGAGTATAGAAGCCGTGGCTGCTGGGAAAACGTGGGTAGACTGGATCCCGCGTCATCACTTGCTGGGCAAGCAGACTGTTGGGGCCGTAGTAACTGGGCCGTTTTTGCCAGCACAAGCAGCGATCCTCACATTGGAAGGTAGCCTGCTCGGGGTGTACTGGGAGTTCGTGGAAATTGGCCAGCAGCGCAATACATAGCCAGCCGTTCGTGTGGGGAAAGTCTGTCTTTTACCTACGGGTACAATACGAGGTTGGATCACCAAGTATCAACGTACAACTAGGTTCCATTTTGCATTACTTCGAACTTAATAAGTTAATATAATTTCAATACTTGTTTTTCAAAAGAAATAATAATGCTGGAAACAATCATACCAGCAAATTGAGAAATATGATGGATTGTTGAATTAATAAAGTAATCCATTTCGGAAAAGTTATTGTTTATGCTTTCAAAGTGTTATCCAATTATAGATATATACTTTTCTCAAATCAATTGCAAATCAGTTGGAAGAGTATCATAATATCAAACAAACTTAGAGCAAATTATCTATGAACCAGGTTAAGCCCAGTACCAGATTACCTGCCAATTGTTTGACAAAATGTCAAACTTAGGATTTGCATGGTAATTGATTAAAATTACATGGTTTGATGAGGCCAAGTCAGGCTCATTACAGTGGTATTAGACCTATTTTCTTGCCATCCTGTGGGGTAGGGAAATATTTATGAATGCAGACTTGCTGTTATATTTAGAGTGATCAGCACTCTCGAGATGGACAGGTATAGGCGGCTTAGCTCCGAAAGCCGGCACAGCAGTGCGGGAAATAAAATTAAAATAAATACACTAATGGAGATTATGGAGAGACTTAGGCTTCATCAGCAGAGGATGGCGAAAAGACTGTTGGATCCTGAGATAGTAGATAGGGCAGCGAGATATATGGTTTCTGCCTTCAGTAGGCCGACATCGAGATCGCAGGGTAGGAGACTTGAGTTTTCTCCGATAGGTGTCCGAGATGTAGATCCACCAGTATATAATACGACACCCACTCATGGATCTGATTGTAGACACTCCACACATAGACAGGTGGATGTGCCAGCACCAGTGGTAGACTGCAGTGCTGAGCTTCAGCAGGTTGAGGCTCTCCGAGTAGTTGATGCAGTTAGTACAGATATAGTTGATACAATAGTTGCCTCTGATGGTCTAGTTTCTCTCGAGGATGGACTTGTTATCGGAGATGTATATATCAGTTGTCGTAGTGTAGCTCCGGAGCGAGAGGCAGCACACCTCTCAGATGGGATAGGCGAGAGCATGGAGCTACCTTGTTGTGGTGTTGATGATCCGGTGATACAGCAGGAGACGACGACTACAGTAGATGCTAGAACCACACCTGATTGTATTATCAAGTCAGACAGTGACTCCAGTTCAGATTGCCGGTTGGACAGTTATATGGTCAATATTAAGGGAGTTGCTGATAGTGGGAGTACTGTAGTATTGGAGGGTGTGACAGTGGACTCAGGATCACTAGAGGAGGAGGTTACCACTTTTGAGGACTGCCTTGAGGAGATGGAGTCAGATCGTATGGATCTAGATAGCGGCAGTCCTGCGATGGAGTTAGTACAGGAGATGCCAGTATTCTCCTGTATCGAGAATTTTAGCATGGAGTCCGCGTGTGATGATACTAGTGTTGAGTTCGAGATAGTAGACATGGACTCATATCGACGTGACCCAGATTCATTGGTTAGTATGGAGTCAGATGAGGTCCTGTACGGGACACCTGAGGAGATAGAGCCTATGCTGGCATCGAGGGTTGCTTCAGACACTTCCTATGTGACTCCTGAGGATGACTCCAGTAGTAGATGACTCCAGTAGTAGTGAGCCATGTTTGGATCAGACCCTGGAAGAGGTCTCCGAGTTGTTGGAGAGTGTAGATCAGTCCCAGGATCGGGATTATTCAGAGGTTGCAAAGGACAGGGCAGCTGAGAGGGTGGAGGAGGTAGATTCGATAGCAGCTTCCTCATGGACAGAGGAGTTTGACGGAGATGTGTTAGATGGCAGTACTCCGTCGGAGGATGTGAGTTCAGTTGTCAGTTCACAAAGCTCAGTTGACATTTCACTGGGGAATAGTATCTCGGAGAGGAGTACGTTGGGTACCACTTTTGTTTGCAATATAGAAAGCATGTCAGAGGTGTTGCATAGGAGACCGACTATTCAGAGTCATCACGTGACTAGTCAGTTGAGAGTCAGTGAGCGTGATATTGTCACTGCATTTGAGCATTTTGATGCTGCACGACAACTGGTAGCTGTTCACGGATGGGGTTCTCCTATGGTTGAGGAGCATGGTAGTTGTTACTTGTCCCTCACAGAGATTCATTCATTATGGGAAGTTGTCAGGATTTTGAGACAGGATTATTTTCATTTGGTAGCCGACCGAGATCACCTAGTTGAGTGGGGGAGCACAGCATATGAGGCACTCTTGGATAGGGAGGAGGAGGTGAGTGAGCTTACTCAGGAGCTCATGACGACTTCTGAGGTTTTAGAGAGCTCTCAGTTGGCTCTCCGGGAATCACAGACTCAGTTAGCTGAGGTGATTGTGGAACTGGAGCAGCTTCAGTCTACACCAGTACCAGATCTAGTACAGCTACATATTGTGGTGTCTGGTGATCTGATGATGTCCACGGTTGGAGATGTGGGATGTGATGATGTGACTGACACATCTATCCGAGATACGGGGGAAGTAGGTACAAAGTAGGCGAGAGCATCAGTAGGGACGAGCTCTCACGGTGATTTGCTTCTAGCTGTGTGAAGCGAGTCTATTACCACATTACATACAGCTGGTAACAGTAGACAGTTGGCAGTGCCACATTTGCAGGAGGACCAGCTATGGGTTACAGGGAAGCAGGTTGATGCTTCCACTTATAATTTTTACTGCACAAAGTCATTCCTGGACCACCTGCTTGAGAGTTCAGAATTTCACGAGAGATCTTACCGAGCTTCAGAGGGTGTTCTCATCCAGGGTGCTGGTGTGATCTGGCGTTTGGTGAGCGAGATTGTAGGTACCTTGACTACGATGCTCCCACACAGAGATTTTGAGGTTGGGATTGCTGAGAGGGTCACCCGGGACCCTGCCCAACCATTTGTGCAGAGTTTGAGATTGGAACCATCCGTGGGTCCACAACTGGGGGATGATGAGCCTCTGACCGAGAGCGGAGTTTTTTACTGGCACTATACAGTGAGGAACGCTCATTGGTTTTCATTTGGCCCACATGTTGATGAGTTGATGGCACATGAGTGTGGGTTGGCTCCTAGTCCTTATCATCTGTTTTGGGATGGGTTCTCGCCATCAGCAGTTGAGGGGAGTTTTGGCTGCAAGTCAGTAGCAGGTAGCTTGCAAAGTTATGGTGACTGCAGGGATTATACAGTGTGTGGATATTTGGGCCCAGGTACAGCTTTGTTCAGGGGTATTCATCATTGTTGTATAGAGGGTC
This sequence comes from Thuja plicata, assembly GCA_018584345.1. Taxonomy (NCBI): domain Eukaryota; kingdom Viridiplantae; phylum Streptophyta; class Pinopsida; order Cupressales; family Cupressaceae; genus Thuja; species Thuja plicata. Next base: position 885,908 of record MU223416.1, on the reverse strand, counting down.
TTCACACTCAGTACGGGTCAGTTGGGTGTGCAGGGGGAGTTCAGGGTGTATGTGATCTCAGTCTCCCATACATCTTGGGTTTTGATGATCCTGAAGCTCACTTCTTTCGGGATCTAGGCAGAGACAGATTCAGTACAGGAGTTTGGGTAAATGGTTGTCTTGGGTCTCTTTACAAAGCTATCCGGTTTGCATTGTGGGTAATGCTACAGGAGCTGACAGTTTATTCCGGGGGAATGGTTTACTTTTTCCTGTGGGATCCGGGTGGATTGCGATGTACAATTTTTTAGGGATTGCTTGAGGACAAGCAATCTTGGGGAGGGCGGACTGTGATGACCCCCTTTTTTAGCAGGTCTTTGCAATAGCTTGGTCAGCTCATCATCGTGACCCTCGTGAGCTGATGCCTGGGTTTTAGGGTCCCAGTTGGTAGATTTACTATTTTTAGTAAGTTTGGACTTACTATTTTTAGTAAGTCAGTTCGGTCAGTTTCCCTTTCTGGCAGGGCAGTATCGGTAGTGATCAGTTTCCAGACAATGCTTAGTCTGTTCAGTTCCTTGGTTGGGGACTTACTATTTATAGTAAATCTTTTTTCGGCAGTTGCTAATTTTGGCAATACAGTGGATGACTCTGTCAGTCTGGCAGGTTCAGTAGTGGATGCAAGTTTTATCACTGGAGTGCATATTGATTAATTAATTAATATTATTTAATTAATAACGATATGTTATTAATTAACAATAAAGTTATATTATTATAATAAATTGTAAGTTGCTATTCCGGAGACTGGTTAATTGATATATCCTTTTGGGAAACTATGGCGTCCGAAGAGTTATAAATACGGAGGCATTCTTAATGTTGAGCATCGAATATTGAATATTGAAAATTGTTCTTGGGAATTGTTCCTAACTATCTGAGCCCTAGCTGAAGGGTCAAATTAGTTGATTGAAGACTGATTCTTCTTCATCTAATCATCAATCGATTGCTGTTGTATAATCGGTTGAGTCTTCATCGTGCTATTGTATACGATTGATGAGATTCTGAATTCTGAAAGTTTGGAGGCACACTGAGGGTGCTGGTTTTTTCTTTGAGTTTACAGACTTATATTGAAATCGAATTGAGTTGAAGCAAGAGTTCTGAATTTGCTGATTGTGGATGGTGAGAGGCGGAATCCTCTTGCAATTCAAACGTCATTGGGGAGCCCACTGTTCATTTGTCGTAAGGCATATGTTGATAGTCGCGCGAGTATAGAAGTCGTGGCTGCTGGGAAAACGTGGGTAGACTGGATCCCACGTCATCACTTGCTGGGCAAGCAAACTGTTGGGGCCGTAGTAACTGGGCCGTTTCTGCCAGCACAAGCAGCGATCCTCACGTTGGAAGGGAGCTTGCTCGGGGTGTACTGGGAGTTCGTGGAAATTGGCCAGCAATGCAATACATAGCCAGCCGTTCGCATGGGGAAAGTCTGTCTTTTACCCGCGGGTACAATACGAGGTTGGATCACCAAGTATCAACGTACAGCCAGGTTCCATTTTGCATTACTTCGAACTTGGTAAGTTAATGTTATAATTTCAATACTTGTTTTTCAAAAGAAATAATAATGTTGGAGACAATCATACCAGCAAATTGAGAAATATGATGGATTGTTGAATTAATAAAGTAATACATTTCGGAAAATTTATTGTTTATGCTTTCAAAGTGTTATCCAATTATAGATATATACTTTTCTCAAATCCATTGCAAATCAGTTGGAAGAGTATCATAATATCAAACAAACTTAGAGCAAAGCAGTTGAAATTATCTACGAGCCAGGTTAAGCCTAGTACCAGATTACTTGCCAACTGTTTGACAAAATGTCAAACTTAGGATTTGCATGGTAATTGATTAAAATTACATGGTTTAAAGATGAGGCCAAGTCAGGCTCATTACACATCTATTCACAGACAAAATAATCCAAAATAAGAGATTAACGACGTGTCATCTCTATTAAATGGCAACATTGTGAATTCATATCTTCTAAACCAAGCGCTCATAAGAACGAAGAAACCACTTAAGGTAGCATAGCATGTATGGAGGGTGCAAGGACGCAAAATTGAAGCTCTTCTTCATTCATCATTAATCCAAAGGGACATGGATAACAAGAAACAAGCCAAGATTGCTTCATTGTTGAAATAGTTGGGGAATCCACGAACAAAGCACGCCAGTTTCTTCAGGCAATGAACTGGCAGCTAGATGAAGCAATATAGCTATTCTATGTAGGAAATGAGGGTGGAGCTGGGACATCTTCTACTAATATACACTTAGAACGGAACTCTCCTGGGTCTCCATCAACTAACGACGAAAAGTAATACTTCTATTGATTATGTGATTATGAGTTAAGAGAGAAGCACTATATGGTGATGTTTCCATTTTTTTCTACAATCTATAGGTCAAAAGAAGGAAGATGCACATATAAAATGTGTTAGAAGAGCATACTTCTCATAATCAAAAGAAGAGGAGAAATTACTTTGAAGATCATTCAAAGCAAGGAATCTACTATCAAATAATAAATGATATCATCCATACTATCAATCAATGATATTAGCGACTTGACTTATTTCTTAGTCAGAAACCTTAGTACCAAACTTATCGGATAATTATAAAGAAGTACAATTAAAGGCAGCGATTAGTACATGTCCAGCGTTTAGTCAACAATCACCCCCTTTAACATGAAATGATGCGATTAAGTGATGTGACTCTAGTAAGGAGTCACAAGGTTTGAAATCAAGGAACCTGATATAAAAAAGGAATTCAATCTCATTTAAGGCATCATCAAATCATCTGTGAAACAGCTACAAGTGTTTGGAAGGAGATTTTCAACATGATTCACATTGTTATATCAGAAAATAGCAGAGTTAACTCTATAATTGCAAATCAGAGTTTAGCGGAGATCATCACCACATAATACCCATAGTCCATGCCAAAGATAGCAACATTGCAGATCTGAATATTAAAGATCTTCATAATTCTCTAATAACATATAGTGATTAAGATTATCAAAAGATATTCATTGACAAGTGGTATATTACATAGAGATCAGGATTTTCTATTTATAAGGGTTATTGATCGTATATCCTAAAGATAATTATTTGAAAAGGTAAATCATAATATATCATCCCTATACTAATTGGTATCAATGATCATCAACATAGGTTGTATAAAGGATGTTTAAAATCTTTGATTGGAAAGAAGCAATTGATTTCGGGAGTTAATAGTCCCTCATTCCACAAAACTAACATTAGGGAGATTACAGTCTAGAGGCATTAGATGTCAATTCTTCATGCCAAACAAGTTTTGAACTTATTTTTTTGCTGCTGATCTGAAAATTTTAAGCAAGCTCAAAATATTCTTTGGAAGCTTTTCAAAATCTGAAATGTAGAAAACTCCATGATTCAAGACATATCATAAAGAAACTACATCTTAAACTACATATAAAAGGTGTTTACTGCATATAATAATGAAGATGGCAGTGCGTACCAGATAATAATAATGAAGATGGCAGTGCGTACCAGATACAGGAGTAAAGTATGCCTTTATTTGCTCATGAAATTTTATAGAGAAAAAGACCAAAGATGGTCGGCCAAGGATTCTAGTTCATTCGACCACACCATATTAGTTTTCTTGACGATACACAACATATTTAATGGAACCAATGGTTGCCAAGAGGAACACAACCATCAACCAACCGACACATATAACTACTTGAGAGTGACAACCAACTTAATATGAACAATTAATACATTGCCAAATAACCAATATTATCAAACATAACAATAGTTGTACACTGACTACATCATTCTCTCAAAAGAAAAAGTCGTGTTTTAAAAAAGTATACATCAATTAATATTTGCGAAAACTAATGATAAGAGTGTAGTCAATGACTTGTACAGTGCAAGCTCAAAGTTGTAGTGTACTTCAAAAATCAAATGGGGGTGTGCGGGCAAAACCTCTAGTAGGGTCAAGAGGCAACACCCCTAGTGGGGTTGAGTGGCAATGCCCTTTGTGGGGTTCTTGTTACCAAGCCCAAATTAAGATCTTCAGAACCTCATAGAACTCCATGGCGCACATAATTTTTGTGACTTTTTAAGATGCCAAGAGTAATGTTGAAGAAGCCAAAAAATAGAGATTTCATGTCAATTATGATCAAGTTGTAATCTCCAATGAGATTTCAAGATGATGTGTAGCTCCATTATATGCTTAAGCCTTATGGAGGAGTGATATAGTTGTGGAAGCCGTATGGGAATGAACGTATGATGTTGTACGAGGGAAGGATTTTTCTATGCAATATGGAGGTGTTGTTGTACAGTGTCAAAGATTGAAAGATGCAGTACTATGCCACGATGAACCCTTCATATGATGTCATAATGGCCATACCATACATTGTTGATGAGAAAGGTCTGTACACCAAGGAGCAATATAAGAGCCATCGTACAATGTGCATGTTCAGTCGTGGAGTCTCTATGTCATAGGGTGAAGATAAATTATGTCGTGCAGTCTATACGTCATACATTGAAGATGAGTTCCAATGCTTAGTTGAAGATTTTCGTACATCGTACAACAAACAAGATTGTTCTGTAGAGAGCTGTATGCTGTACAACAAAGTATATACTGATGTGTACACTCATGTTGCCTTACGGGGTGCCAAAAGATGAAGTGTTGTACGGACAAAATCGTACGCCATAGGGAGTGAGAAGGTTGTATGTTGTATGGGAAGAGCAAAGACCATATGGGTTGGTTGCTATCTTTGTTGCCATTTCTTCGTACGAATTGGGGAAGGGATGTGTTTGTTTGGAAACAATTTCGAAGAGTTTGAAGCAAGTGCCATACAATTGCCAATAATTGTAATATCCTCTTTCTGAATTAGGTTTTAATAATAAATAATAATAATATATGTAATATAAATAACTAAATTTAATGAAAGGTCAACAGATATAATGAAGAGTTGTGACTCCCTCAAAAAAAGATATAAAAGGGAGGAGAGTTCATTTGAAAGGAATATGGAGGAACAAAGAAGAGGAGAGTATAGGAGTTCAAAAGGATTAATGGAAGAAGAAAGGAATGTGAAGAAAATAAGGAAGTGACTCTTTCAAAAGGGAGCAATGATGAAGGGTTGTGACTCTTCGAAAGTGTTGTAATTATGAAGGGTTGTGACTATTCGAAAGAGGGACAATTATGAAGGGTCGTGACTCTTGCCAAAAGGCAGACATGATGAAGAGGTGTGACCTCTCCCTCATATGGGAAGATATAAAAGGGAAAAGGATTCATTTGCAATGGGTGTCCAAAAAAGGATAATGGAAATAAAAAGGAAATAAGTGTTTGTTTTGTAATGAGAAAAGGTGGCATCCGAAGTACAGATCTGATTTAAATATGTGCAGATACTGATTGTGAAAGGTTGTGTTCCTTTCAAAGGGCATAAATAATAAAGAGTTGCACTCTTTCAAGGGTGCTAATGGTGAAAGGTTGTGTCTCTTGCTATTATTGATAAAAAGGTGTGACCTCTCCCTCACATTGAGAGATACAAAGGGAAGAAGATGTAGAACACAGGTTTAATACTAAGAGGGGGAGGTTGAATTAGTAGTAAATATAACTTAAACTTTTCATTCAATTTTCAACTTTATGCAGTTACTTCAGATTTTATTGTAAAAACTAAAGCATCAAATGAAAGATATAAGAGAAGAACCATGAGACCAAGAGACAGTGCATAAGAATATGAGGTGGAATCCCAACAGGGAAAAACCACGGTGAGTAATGCTGCTAGGATCTACTGTCCTAATCCAGCCTCACAAATCTGAAACAAATTACATTCTTTAAGGGCAACGACTCTTTCTCCACATGAGCAACGACTCTTTCTCCACTTGAGCACATACTCAACAAATCTGGACACCAATCCAATTACAATTACAATCTTTGATTGATTTGAAGATCAGTTACAATACAATTGAAATCTGGAGACATGTTAAATCAGTTACACTTCTGTGATAACTCTTATAAACATAAATACTGTAAATCGATCATAAATACTCCTCTGCACAAAGACAATCTGAGATATATACAATTCTTACAAACTGAATTAACTGTACATCATTGTAACTTTCAACTCTGTTTCAATCTGAAAGATATATTGTCAAAAATCTGAAAGAAGTTTGGAAATATGAATCATATGAATTTCCAACAGTTTGCTTAACCTTATTTTTACTTGAAAAATTCTGAGAATGAGATACCTGAATACTGAGATCCAATCAATTACCAAGTAGATGTATTCAAACTTCTTGAAAAGTTCTGAGAATGAGATACCTAAATACTGAGATCCAATCAATTACCAAGTAGATGTATTCAAACATCTGCCAGTGTCTCAGAGTAACCTGCAAGAAATAATCAGAATGTGCACTCAAAATTCAATCCTTCACATCAATCAGAACGCTGCCTCTTGTTGACTTATCTTCACAGAAATTTTTATGCAAACTGTACTATGCTTGTTTGTGTATGAATTCATACAAATGTATTCTGCCCTTTTTGTCCAACTTATATACCTCAGTTTTCATTAGTGATGCCACCCACACCCAACTTCCAGATGAAGAAGAGACTTTAAAAGGTTCGATCAAGTTGAGAAGTTAAACCAAGTTACAACCGCTCCTCCAACTACTTCCACGTTTTTATAATTTGATTTTCTTTCAACCGCCGCCACAATTTATAATGTATCTGACAATTTGTTTGTGTTCGGTTTTGAACAAATGTTTTAATTAAACCCAATGAGTGCCAGGAATCAATTACGTAGCAGAGTCTGTCTTTTTGTTGACTTTAATAATTTCTTTATAGAAATCGTGGCAAGTAGAAGACGATTAGAAACATCTTCATATTCAATGTTTACTTTATGACGCTGCACATACATGCGACAAAGTTTTTAAAAATTTTAAACCGCATCTGTAGAATAACCTTCTTGTCTTGTCTGCCCGATACAGCCAGCGTGACTTATTTCTATCGCTGTCTTTATTCCGGATAAATTTCTTATTAATGTTTAAACTCTTTATCACCATCGGTTTGAACAGGAGACAATTCGATTCAAAGTAATTTGTTTGGATATCTCAACTGCGCGCGTGGCTTGGAAGAGACAAAATAAATATAAAGCCAACGACACTTTCAATCACCAGTTTCTGTAGATACAATTTGACTTGTCAAAAAACAATTCAGAGTATATACCATGAGAGACCTCGTTTTCTTGCGTGTCCGACAACCTTTGTTCATGCAAAGCGGTGTAATATTTAATTCAAAATCTCTGTTCTGTGAAGACATACATAGGTTGTGAAGACATATATAGATTTTGCTTAATGACAGGAAAATATATAATCTGTAATAATCTGTAGTTTTGACATCAATGACATATGTAAGTCTAACAATCTCCCCCTGTCGTTGATCACAAAATACTTGATTCTAAACACAAATACCTGCAACCTGTAACACCATCTGCAATACCACAAATACCTGAAATATACAGTTTGATCTGAAATCTGATCTGCAACAAATATATAATCTGCGAAAAATTTAGTGTGGCAAAGCCACAACTCCAAGCCTTTGACGAAGGGTTTCAAAAGTAACTTCCAGCTGGTTTAGTGTGGGCACACACTCTAGTTGAATCTCATTATCTGCAATTCTCTCTCTCAAATCATATACGTTACTCTCAGTTCGTTTTCCTTCAGCAACTAACTTTCCTGAATCAAGTTTTCCTATCTCACATCCTTGAGCATTAAAATTTACAAAGTACCCATTGTCACACAACTGACTAAGACTTAGTAAGTTATATTTTAGACCATCAACATACCACACATTGTTTGCTTCTAGCATACTATTGATACTCAAGGAACCTTTACCTCGTATCAGTATTGAAGATTTTTCTCCAAAGTTCACAAGACCACCATTCTATTCTGTAAACGTGAAGAATTTGCCTTTATCATCTATCATGTGGTGTGAACAACCATTGTCTACAATCCAAAGATTTTCCTTAGGAGTATGTAAAGCTGTAACAAGGGACTTCTTACTTTTGTTTCCTTCTGATTAGAAAACCTGCTACTTGAACCAACAAAACTCAATTGATAATTTCTTGCAATACGTCTAACAGTCTGACATTTAAAGCAAACCAAGTTGAAATTTCTTAATGCGTTAAAAGAATTTGGACTTGCGAAACTGAACCTTCTTCTAGGCATAACCCTGCAATTTACTGCTTTGTGACCAAAATAGTTGCAAAAGTTGCAATAACCATAGAATGAATTAAATCTTCTAGGAAACCACTTTTAAGTTTCAACAAAATTCTTTTTACCTTTTGCACTATTTGAACTTTCTGCCTTTTCAAACCCTAACCCTGTTTTAATGGTAGTGTCTCGCTGTTGATCCAACATATCACTTAACATTTCCGAACTTTTTGTGAATTTTATTTGCTTATTAGGAATCATAGTTAGTTTCTTGATTTCATTGTTTAAACCAACTATTTCACTTTCCAACTTGGAGCAATTTTCAATTTTAAGAACAAGTTCAGAATTTACCACTTCTAACTTCCTTTTAGTTTCTTCAAGCTCGACTTTCAAATTTGTAATAATCTCAATTTTAGATTCAACATATTTTGATAGATCTGCATTACCTTTTGAGATTGATGCCAACTCTTTCTTCAATCCGCTGATTTCTTCCAGTGCACAGACCAACTCTGCTTCAAAATCAACTTCATCTTCTGAATCACTACTTGTATTACCATCACTTTGATATGTAGAACATGGTCCTAATGCCATAAACAAAATTTTACCATTGTTAGAAACAGAGTCATTAGAACTATCTTCTTTAGCATATAAACTTTTCATTTTCTTTGTAAACCTATTTGATTTATGAACAAATTGTTTCTTTTTAAATCCTTCTTCGTCATCACTGTTAGCATAAGGACACTTGGCTGCAAAATGTCCGTTTTTCCCGCAGTTGTAACATTTTAAAGATGATTTTCCTTTGTTTTTACCAAACCTTTTAAACTTCTTTACCAAGTTTATTAGTTGTTCTTCTAGGTCTTCTGACTCTGAGCTTTCATCCTTCTCCTTCTTAGTTGCCTTAAAAGCAACTTCCCTTTTTGTTTCTGCATCACCTGCTATTCTCATCTCATAAGCTGTTAGAATACCATGCAGAGCATCCATCGTTATTTTAGTAAGATCCCTGGCTTCTTCTATAGCAGAAATTTTTGCATTATATCTAGAAGGTAAGGAACGTAAGCAGTAAGACCTTTTGCACAATAGTTGGCTCTTTTGCTTTTTCTCCTAAACCTTTAATTGCATTAACAACTTCATCAACTCTTAAAAGATAATCACCGATGCATTCATCTTCTTTCATTTTTAATTCTTCAAACCTGGCTTTTTATGTTTGTAGTTTTGCTTGTTTTACCTTATCATCCCCTTCATAGATGCCTTTTAACTTATCCCAGATTTCCTTGGCTGGCTTACAGTGCATGACCTTAGTGAATTCATTATTAGCTAAACCACATAATAAGACATTTCTAGCTTTAGCATTATTTTCATAATCTTTCTTATCTGCAGGATCAGTTAAGGGAGCTTTAGGTAAAGTGTAGCCATTTTCAATAGACATCCAAGTATCATAACTAATTGAAGCAATGTAACTGATCCCCGACTTCTTCTATAGCAGATATTTTTGCATTATATTTGGAAGGTAACGAACGTAAGACCTTTTGCACAATAGTTGATTCTTTTACTTTTTCTCCTAAACCTTTAATTGCATTCTCTTAAAAGATAATCAGCAGGGCATTCATCTTCTTTCATTTTTAATTCTTCAAACCTGGCTTTGTATGTTTGTAGTTTTGCTTGTTTTACCTTATCTACCCCTTCATAGATGCCTTTTAACTTATCCCAGATTTCCTTGGCTGTCTTACAGTGCATCAACTTAGAGAATTCATTATTAGCTAAACCACATAATAAGGCGTTTCTAGCATTAGCATTATTTTCATAATCTTTCTTATCTGCAGGATCAGTTAAGGGAGCTTTAGGTTAAGTGTAGCCATTCTCAACAGACATCCAAGCATCATAACTAATTGAAGCAACAGACATCCAAGCATCATAACTAATTGAAGCAATGCAACTTTCCATTCTAATACTCCATTGTAAATTCATTATTAATGTTTAAACTCTTTATCATCGTCGGTTTGAACAGGAGACAATTCGATTCAAAGTAATTTGTTTGGCTATCAATTGCGCACGTGGCTTGGAAGAGACAATAAATATAAAGCCAACGGCACTTTCAATCACTGGTTTCTGTAGATACAATTTGACATGTGTCAAAAGACAATTCAGAGTATATACCACGAGAGATCTCCTTGTTTGCTTGTGTGCCTGACAGCCTTTGTTCATGCAAAGTGGTGTAATATTTAATTCAAAATCTCTGTTCTGTGAAGACATACATAGGTTGTGAAGACATATATAGATTTTGCTTAATGACAGGAAAATATATAATCTGTACTAATCTGTAGTTTTGACATCAATGACATATGTAAGTCTAACAAAAGATTCATTTGAGGAACATGGGCAGATTGGATGAAATAAGAAATGGAATACACAGCAGAAATACATATATTGTGGTCTTGGAATATATGCATAATACTGGAATTTTCCATTTGGATTTATATGACAGTCATGCTTAATTTCATTTATATGCATATACATCGTAATACATGAAAGACCAGTATAATCAATGGCCTAGTCCTCAGTCTTCCACTACCGCCTTTGTAAGGATAGAAGGTTTGTGTAGGGAGAGGCAGAGTAATTTAGCACAAGATGGTTAAGTCCCAAGATGGGGTAAGGACATGTAACTCTAAAGCCTTGAGGGAGAAGTCCCAAGATGGGTATGAACAATGTGTTCCTAAAACCTTGAGGGAGTCTTCTTGTAGTTGGTTTCCAAGCTCCCTAGCATAGTAATTCCACCATCCTCCATTAGGGTTAGGGAAGTGGTCTAATATATATGCTGTAGCATTTACATCTGTTAATAATAGTGAAATTAGAATTATATCATTTATATTTTATGTATACACACATATATTCCATAACATAGGAGATATTAGTATACTCATAGCCTAATCCTTAATCACTCGCTATAGCCCCTTAAAGGATAGGTTGGTGTTGTGTAGGGAGAGGCGGAGTAAATCCTCACAAATTAGTTGAACCCCAAGAGGGGATTTGAATGGGGTTGTGAAGCCTTGAGGGAGCCTACTTGTAGATTGGTGTCCAACCGCCCTATGACAACTAAATCCCCATCCTCCTTAGGGTTGATGTTTAGGAGATAAGTAAGGAATTGGAGCTTAAGTATGTTAATTGTCAAATGTATTATGAATCATTCATTTTTTCTTAATTCAATTCAATTTAAATGCATAGTGATGTATGATGATCATATTGATGCAATTTACCCTGGTGACAATTTTTGAGAGCTTGGTGCTCACAAAAGAAGCTTCACAGAAGACTGATTTGGCCACCCGAATGTTTGATTAATTAATTAATTATTCTGAGCAGGAATGCCATATGTAAACCTCTCAAATGTTTTTGTTTTGAAAACTTTCTTCATCTTGAAAATGCATACCAGTTCTTTAACTGCAACTGGCCTCATATAGTTTTTGTGTCTTTATAAATTTAATAGCATGAGCACAAAAGCATGTAACAGAAATATTTGTTTTGTAGATTAATTGTAGTAGGCTGGTAGATGATACTGTTTACCTGGTTATCCTTGATTCATTCATTTGTCTAAATTTATAGCAATTTGTTTTTTTAAATACCTAATAAGTCTGTGTTTTGCAGCTATTTTTTCCATGTATTGCAGGATGGCTTGGTTATTCAATTGATATCAATGGCAGAGGAAATCAACGCCTTAATGATGCATTAGATCCTAGGACATTTGCTCCCCAGCTGCTGCCTTTGCTATTACTAGGTCTTTCAGACGAGTCTACTGATGTTGCAGAAAAAACGCTTCACCTGGTGGAAGGTGTTGGAGAACTGTACATGAAGTTTCAGTGCTCTGGTGAAATCGACATTGGAAAGGTTTGTTTCTGCTAAAAAAGCAGCTACCCCTTCATCTTATGTTTTTTAACTTTAGTGTTATGACAATGTATTATTATTCTTTAGGAGAAATAACTTTACAAAGTGTGCTTCTAAAAATTGTGACTGTACAAAACTGCTCAATGTGCACAAAATCTTCAGAAATCTGGTCACTGCATATCTTATGAAACTGTGCTTGGTTTTACAAATTGTAAAATAACCCAAGTTACCGGTTCGGGTGTGGGGACGGATGCGGGTACGCGAATCCAGCGTGGATGCACGGATCTTTTTTATGGGTTTGGGTGCATTTGGGTAGGCGCGCATGCGTGTGTATATGTATATGTATTCTATATACAAAAAAAGAGAAATATACAGAATTGTAAAACTAAATCATTTCATAGTATGGTACTTGATCATTGATCAATGCCAAATGCCAAAGATAAATATTAAATACCAATTGATAGTTGAAAATTTCAATTCTCTATTCTATCTCACCAATTCCGAATGCCTTTCTTAATAGTTGAAAGTGAAAGAAATCATGTTCTAGTGGTCCTTGCCTTGAGAGGAAGGGAGAGAGACTACTTTACTATTTGCATGATCTTAGATCAAGAGGAGTGCTTGTTAGTAACTCTAACAGCTATAAATCTATTAAATAAATTTTTTGAGTATTTGACCAATTACATTGCAGCCTCTTCTAGAGAATAGCTTCTTGATAGAACTTGAAATTTTCCTTCACATTTCTGTCTTCTAAGTGTGATATATTTTCAGTTTTTAACTTTTAAGGCATTCAAGGGAAGTATAGGATGATTTACCTAGACTCATCAATATTCAGGTTTTACTGTATTTGAAAGTACAACACATTAATGCTCATCAAATAAAAAAATTAAATACTTCTTCCAAATATTATAAATCCTGGTGCACCAATAGAGCTGGGCGCACACCTTGTGCACATCGAGTGTGCATCTGCAGGCATACCTGCACCCGGTGCGGGCCTGCAGGATGCGCATCGTGCATTGTAGAAAATAACTTTTTTAGAGAGAGATTTACCGTGATTCTAGTAGATAATTGCAATTATACTTTTCTAAATTGGCTTACTGCTATATCTGATTAATTAAATATATGCATTAATAATAATAATAGCAATGTATATGAGTAGAACATGTCTGTATATGCACATGAATTATTACAGAAGAAGACTGCAGACTATTAGATAGGGATCGGAGTTGATCTGATTAGATCATACTACTTTCATGATGATACACAATATATTTAAAGGACCTGACGGTTGTCAAGAGGAAATCAATTGTCAACCATTAGATGCTTATAATTATCCAATGCTTATAACTCCCCAAAGCCGACAACTAATATGAATAATTAATAGATAGTTGGATAATTAATATCATTGAGCATAATAATAGACATTGTACATTGACTACATGACCCCCCTCCAAAGAAAATGTTGTCTTCTAGATGACAAGTAAGGACCAAGTAACATGAGGGAAGATTGATAAGGATAGTGTAGTGTAATGTCCCCTTTTCAGTGGGAGATAGAGATTGTGGTTTTTAGCCTATCATTGCGACCCTCGTGGGCTAATGGGTTGATTTGAGGATCTCTGGTGGAGAACTTACTATTTATAGTAAGCTGGTTTGAGTTGGATTCCAGTTTTGGCAGGACGATTGGGTGATAGACTTGGCAATATTTTGACGGTGATATGATTAATGGGTTGGTTATAATTAATTAAGTCTAACTTAATTAATTATAAGGTTGAGAAACTTATATTTTAAGTTAAGTATGTTAAGACTAAGTCATTTAAGATTTCCTTAGTGACTTAATGATATTTGGCACCAAGGAGGTGAATGGGGAGATATTATTTTAATGTATTTCAAATATTTGTATCTCCTATGTTTCCAACGTCAACCCATGTTATTTATGAGAAGTGTATATCGGAAGCTTCTAGTTCGATAACATGAAGGAGATATATATTTGCTCTTCGAAGAAAATTGAATATCATATATTGTTGGCTATGAAATACTTGAGAAGGGTTTGGTCGAAATTCTTCGAGCAGAGATGGTGAATTTCTTGCATGATTCATTTGCACTTTGAATCAGCGCTTGGCTGGTTAATTGTACTATTATCATCGGCTATAATCAGAAGCCGGGTTTGTAGTTAATGGTAATGGAATGTTGCATTTGAGATTAGCGATAGTAGAGGATCAGATTTAAAGGTCGAAGATCATCATATTTTGTGCAGCAATTTTGCTTAGTAAGCTACGCCAATATTATCAAGGTCGCCACGACTCATAGAAAATCGTCCTTCAACATTTTAAGGTAGTGTTCAGTGTATTTGGTTTGCGCTTTAAAGGGGGAAAGGCACATTTTGTTCTTGGGTGCCAGCATTGACGATTCGAGGCCTTGAGGTCAAGGGTGACTGCAATTTACAAACCTGCGATATATATTCCCAGGGGTAGATCAGTGTTGAGTGCAAATCTCATCTCTAGGTGCATAGTAAATTATAATAATTGTTGATGCATTGTAAATATTTCAAAGCGTTAAATTGTAATGATGAGTTATATTGAGAATTGTCCATATCCAAGCATTGTCTTTTAATTTACATATATTATCGGAAAAAAAAAAACATATATACAAGAAACACAAGTTTTTTTTGCAAAACTTCAAAACTACCAAAAATACATTCAATTCAATGCTTAGGAGTTAGAGCTACCAAATCTCTGTAATTTCTCGTAGCTCATACGGTTTGGAATGACAATTCCCCCGTACGGAATGTTCCTGTAGGCGCCAAACCTTCACTGTATGGTCCAACACAAACACCCACCGTACAAACATATTTCTCCCACCGTACAGACAGAATGGTTCCCATTGTACGGTCAAATGGTCTCCCTTAGATGCTTGGCCAAATGCGTATGGTCAATCTTGCTTCCACACCACCGTACGTGATGTCCGTACGGCCACAGAGCTTGCTACCTCCGTACCGTATGATCTGTACGGCCAAATCTCCCTACACCGTACGACTATGCATGGAGCTTTCAACTCTTCCTTTCTCAAGTACATATTTAATTTCAGGATCATTGCGAATGTATTATGTCTTATGGGATGCAAGATATTTCACACAGAATCAATACAAGAATGACAATAGATTGATAATTGTATTCAATATAGAATATTAGGACTTGTTACAATTTCGTCTTCAAATGAAGACTTCATAGATTTGACAATGAAGTACAAACGAAATATCAGAAGCGATATTTCCCCAGCAGAGTAGGGTGATTGCTAACCACCAAAACTGCAAGTACCAAATAGGGAGGGTCTTTCACCTCCGAAATGGTAAACAACAGAACTCAAACTGGAATTCGCAATAACAAATTAAATATTAAATTCGCATGAGAAATACATCCTACACGCCGGTCATAAATACCCATGGGACAAACTCCTGAGGGTGCAGAAATAAAGCCGACACGACAACACCTAGTCCTACGCTAAAATAAAAGATGGGCCCAAGATAAACAAATCGATCGGGACCCAAATACAAACAGTATTATTTATTTTATTTAATGACGGGGGCATTACAGTCCTCCCGTCCCGAAAATTGCTTGTCCTCAAGCAATCGCAAACTGGGGTGTTCCAAAATTTGCTTGCCTTCCCAGGTGGCGTCTTCTAGCAGTAGATCCCTCCAGCACACAAGAAATTCTTTGACCGTGCGTGTCCTCAGTCTCTTCTCTCGGATGTCGATGATCTCAGTTGGCTTCAAGACTAACTTCCCCCCTTCGTCGAGGGGTGGCAGATGCTTTGATATCGTGACGTGTTGTCCCATAGCCTTCTTCAGGTAAGACACGTGAAAGACATTGTGGACTCGACTTCCTTTGGGCAGATCCAATTCGTAGGCAACTTCACCTACTCTCCGGACCACACGGTAGGGCTCGTAAAAACGTGGCCTCAACTTTTCTTTGCAAAATGTCTTCAGAGAAGATTGTCTGTAGGGATGAAGTTAGAGGTACACCAGGTCGCCAACTTCAAAATTTCTCTCTATTCGGTGCTTGTCAGCATACATCTTCTGCTGGTTTTGGGCCCTCTCAAGGTTCTCCTTGAGAGGCTTCAAAATGTCCATCCCTTTCTGTAGCCAATCCTTGGCCTTCGACGTGCGGCTATAGTCCAGTGCCATATCAATGAATGATGGGGGCTTGTAGCCGTACAATGCTTTGAAAGGCGCCATGCCAATCGACATGTGGTACGGGGTATTGTAAGAATGTTTACCCAAATGCAACCACTTAACCCATGCCTTATGTTGTGCCGAAACGTAGTTCTTGAGGTAGCCTTCCAGCCACTTGTTCGCAATCTCCGTCTGTTCATTAGTCTGCAGGTGATAACTGGCACTCGATGACAACTTCGTTCCTTCGAGCTAAAACCATTCTATCCAAAAGATGCTGAGGAAGTGGCTATCCCTGTCGCTGACGATGTTCCGAGGGTGACCATGCAGGCGGAATACCTCTTAGAAGAACAAATCCGCCACTTGTGCGGCCTGATACCCTATGGGAATAACGAAGAAATGTGCATACTTGGTCAGCTGATCGACCACCACGAAGATACAATCCTTCCCTTGCACCTTGGGAAGCCCTAAGATGAAGTCCAATGAGATGCTATCCCACTTTTGGTCAGGTATCAGCAATGGTTGTAGTAGACTAGTTGGTAGTGTCTGCTCAGATTTGTTCTGCCGACAGGTAGCACATTCCCGAACATATTGTAGGACATTGTTCTTGAGACCTTTCAATGAAAATCTTTCTCTGATTTGTCTGTAGGTCTTCAGGTACCTTGGATGCCAGACCAAAGGTGAGTCTTGCATCTCCTTTAAAATTTTCTCCTTCATCCTGGACTCGGGTGCTAAATAAATCCTGTCCTTATAACAAATGATGTCGTCGACCACCTTGTATCTGTCGTCGCACACTTCGCCATCCATCAGCTGACACGCAAAAGGCTTCTTAGAATATTCGACCAACAGGTGTGCCTTCCAATTCGTAGAAATCTGAGACAAGGAGCATATGGCAGGCTTCCTTGATAAAGTGTCGACCACGATATTATTCTTCCCCGTCACATGCTCAATATTGAAGTCAAATGCCTGGATTTTGCTCACCAACTTTTGTTGTCTTTCGTTCAGCTCCTTCTGCTCCTTCTGCTCCAAGAAATACCTCAGGCTGTTGTGGTCTGTACAGACGACGAACTTATATCCGACAAGGTACTGCCTAAACTTCGTCAGGGCATGCATGATGGCGAGCATTTCTTTGTCATAGATGGAATACAACTTCACTCTTGAGAGTTTCCGATTCTCGAATGCAATCGGGTGAAGGTCCTACATGAGTACAGCCCCATTACCTTCCCCCGATGCATTGTATTCTACGATGAAGGGTCAAGTGAAGTTTGGTAATGTGAGGACTGGACAAGAACTCATGGTTTCCTTCAACTTATCGAAAATACATTGTGCTTGTTCATTCTATTGGAAAGATCATTTCTTCGTCAAGTCGGTCAAAGGTGTGGCGAGCTGAGAGAAACCCTTCACGAACCTTCCAGAGTAACTGCATAATCCGAAGAACCCGCGCAACTTTGAGAGAGTTGTCGGAGATGGCCAATCCAGTATGGCTTGGATCTTTTCTTGATGCACCTGAACACCTTGACCACTGACAATGTGTTCCAAATATAGTACCTCCGTCATCCCAAACTCACATTTGGATCTCTTGGCGAACAAGGATTGCGATTTCATGATTTCTAGCACTTTGTCCAAATGCCTCAGATGTTCCTGCCATGTCTTGTTGTAGATGAGTATGTTGCCGAAGAACACCAACAGGAACTTGCGCAGTTGTTTGTTGAATATGTGGTTCATGCAGGACTGGAAAGTAGCCAGTGCGTTCGTCAACCCAAATGGCATGACTAGGAATTCATAATGTCCGTAGTGACAACATAAGGCTATCTTCTCCACATCTTGTTCCCTCATGCGGATCTAGTGGTAGCTTGAGCGGAGATCTATTTTGGAAAAATAGATGGCGTCGTGCAACTCATCCAGTAGCTCGTCAATCCTGGGAGTAGGGTACTTGTTCTTGATGGTCTTCTTATTCAACAGACGGTACTCCACATATTCACAGGGTGCCATCCTTCTTTTTCATTAACACCACCGACGATGCGAAAGGACTGGAATTGGGCTTGATCCATCCCTTGTTGAGCAATTCCTGGATTGTCTTTTCAATGTCATCCTTAAACTTTTTAGGATGGCGGTATGGAGTGGTGATGATGGGCTTAGCTCCCTCCTCTAGCTCAATGGTGTGCTCAAAACCATGGTGCAATGGTATGCCATGTGCAATATCGACAAAGACCAAACTATGCTTGTCCAACATTGTTTGGAGCTCGTCATCATGGTAGTAAGCGTGTTGGCCCTTCACTGGGGCGGTTGAAAGGAAATAGAGTGGAGCCCAGACAATGTCACCGTGTCTGAAAATGGCCTCCATTTGTTGTGCCGAGATTTCCTTCGGACCGCCATTGGACATTCCCCTCAGTACCACCTTCTTTCCATCCACCTCGAAAGAGAACTCCATCCTCTTGAAACTCTGTGTATTCATCTAGAGTCTCCATCCACTGATGCCTAGTATGACCTCCATGTCATCCAAATCTACCATGAAGAAATCGTCTGTTACTGTGTGGTTCCCCATGGTGATGCCCAGTTATGGAACCAAATGGGTGCACGACAAGAGGTTTCCTCCCGGCACCTTGATTTTGATCCCTTGACGTGCCTCTATACGCAGACCTCTTCTGTTGACCAGTGACGAGTTGATGAAGTTGAGTGTGTCTCTACTGTCGAGCATTACCACAACCCGCTATCCCTGGAGCGTACCCTGTACCCGGAACATAGTACACCTTGGAGTTCCAGCAAGTGCCGCAATGACACCTCCCCTCTCAACCAGTGTGGCAATCTGTTCCGCACGGTCAAAAACTTATTGTCCGTCTCCTTCGGCTTCAGGTTCTTCATGTTCCTCTTCTCCTTCAGACATCACCTCAATGTAGTGGATTTTTCCTTTGCCCAAACATCGGTGCCCTAGTTCCCACGACTCCTTATAGTTGAAGTAGAGTTTCCTTCTCCTCAGCTCCTGTCTGTTGGCCTCATCCAATGATCGCTTCTTTGGTGGGGATTTGTTGTCTCTTTCCTTTGGAGCAAGTGGTGACTTGGGGTGTGAATAACTCCTGGAGGAAGAGGAAGATGCCGCCATATTGCGTGCCTTTTTTGATTGCTTCTATGAGCGTGATGGGGTTGAATCCTTTCACCCAACCTCTGAGAGGTTCCATCAGCCCATCCACAAACAACACAATCAGGCGCCTTTATGATATCTGTCACCAACACGGATAGCCTCTGGAATTGAGCAATGTAATGGTCAACTAACCCGGATTGCTTTAGTTGAGCGAGCGCCTTGAAATTAAGTTCTGGATTTTTCCCGTCGAAGCGGTCTATCAACCTCTCTGTGAATTTGGTGTACGACATTATTTGATCATGGCCGAGGGTCACCATTCCATGATGCCACCATTCGTGCGCGATCCCTTCTAGGTGGAGTGTTGCAAACTTTATTGCCTCATCCTTTGGTATCGAGTTGAGATGAAAGCATGTGTCTGCCTTCTGTACCCATGCTCGCGCAGTTGTGGATCCAACTCCATCAAAAGATGATATATTTACCTTGCCTATCTTTCGCTTAAGGTCATTGTTGTAATAGCCATGACCATTGCCTCCGAGTATCTCATTCACAACTTAGCATAATCTCTGAAGGACAAGCTTCCCTCAAGATCCGTAGTCCTTAATTTTGCATTTCTTCGAAGTTGGGCTCTCGTTCCCTTCGAGATGCTTCGGTCCTTGACGGAAATGTCGACATCGACAGTCGAGGGCGTGCATGAGAGTTTGCTCTCCCCGTGACCAAATTATTGCCGCCATGTCCATTTTGTTCTCCAATCGTCCTTCCTTCAGCCAATTTTTGCAACGTCTCTTCCATGAGTTGTTGTCGTTCTTTCCCTTTGAACATGGTTTCATTGAGTTGTGCCTGACTTCTGGTTAACTCCGTCAATAATTCCATACTTTAGCGGTCGGATCCCGTGGCTCCCTCATTGTATCGAGAGAACAGTACCTCCTGGTGTACACCCGAAGCTCCTTCCGCATTCACTACCCAACAGGCTAGCAAGATCACTAGCTCTGATACCACTGTAATGTCCTGTAGCTCGTATGATTTGCAATGACAATTCCCCCGTACAGAATGTTCCTATAGGCACCAAACCTTCATTGTACGGTCCAACACAAACACCACCATACAAACAGATTTCTCCCCCCGTACAGACAGACTGGTTCGCATCGTACGGTCGAATGGTCTCCCTTCGATGCTCGGCCAAACGCATACGATCAATCTTGCTTCCACACCATCGTACGGTGATGTTTTCATACGGCCACAAAGCTTGCTACCTTTGTACTATATGATCCGTACGGCCAGATCTCTCTACACCATACGACTATGCATGGAGCTTTCAACTCCCGTTCTTAGGTACTGATTTGATGTTAGGATTGTTGCGAATGTAGTATGTCTTATGGGATGCAAGATATTTCACACAGAATCAATGCAAGAATGACAACAGATTGATAACTGTATTCAATATAGAATATTAGGACTTGTTACAATTTCATCTTCAAATGAAGACTTCACAGATTGGACAATGAAGTACAAATGAAATATCAAAAGCGATATTTCCCCGGCAGAGTAGGGTGGTTGCTAACCACCCAAACTGTAAGGACCAAATAGGGAGGGTCTTTCACCTCCGAAATGGTAAACAACAGAACTCCAACTGGAATTCGCAAAAACAATTAAAATATCAAATTTGCATGAGAAATACATCCTACACGCTGGTCATAAATACCCATCGGACAAACTCCCGAGGGTGCAGAAATAAAGCTGACACAACAACACCTACTCCTACGCTAAAATAAAAGATGGGCCTGAGATAAACAAAAATTGATCGGACCCAAATACAAACATTTTTATTTATTTTATTTAATGACGGGGACATTACAAGCTCTTACAGTGGTATCAGAGAAGATATATTGGCATCTTGCAGGTATTATTGGGTTACATGCAACCGCGTAGATTTGATCCCAGTATTTATTATTCATGCAGAAGGACTGAGTTACCAGGTGGTCGGGTGTAGTTTACTCCTACAGGTAACATGGCTGATAGGAGGGGTGGAAGTCCACCTCAGAATGCAGGTCATGATGATGATAGAGAGGCCAGAGAGATATTTAGGAGTTTAGATGCAAGTCAGGAACAGTTGGCAGTGGGCCAACAACAGGTAGCTATAGTTTTGCAGCAGCTCTCTGATACTCTTCAACAGTTGACAGTGACCAGGGGTCGCTCCAGGGATAGAGCTTCATGCAGTAGCTTGGCTAGTTCTCACAGCTCACTGGTTGATCGTACAGGTACCTATGACAGACCCTCACGACCTACTTTCTTGAGACCGGATTCAGATGAGGGAAGTGGGGAGGATGAGACAACTTCTTTCGCAGATGATGTTCTTGCTATGCACGATGAGTGGGATGCGTTGCCACATGATGTCAAACAACACCTAAATTTTGATAGATTTATGACTCAGAAGAGAGCATTCTAGAGCGAGACCCACTGGTAAACAAAAGGCAAAGAACAATGATCTCAAACAAGCAACAAATGAATTAACTCTGTCCATTTTGATGTAGTGGTAAGATGACAGCTATAGCTTGGGTTCACAAGCTTGATACTTTCCTCACTTTGCGTCCTATGTCTGAGCAGGATGCTATTCAGTTCGCTGTCCTACATTTAGATCGTGCTGCTCATGATTGATGGTACCATGGATTGGTATCTCTACAACATGACCATATTATTTCTTATCAAGAGTTTGGGGACAGGTTAGTAGAGAGATTTGAAAGGAAAGATCCTGAGTTGTAGTTCAGAGATTTGGCACAGCTCAGGCAGATAGGTGGAGGCCTTCATCAGTGAGTTTCAAAAGGTTTTAGTCATGGTTATTGACATTTCAAAGAAGAGGCCTGTATAACTTTTAATTGAGGGATTAGTAGAGCCTCTTAGAGGTTGGGTGATGTCATTTGATCCCTCTACCTTACAAGAGGCAATGAAGAAGACAAGGAACTTGGAAATGTCTACACTACGCAACAGGTTTGCATCAAAGCCTTCTACTTCAGCCAATGATAATAAAGCAGCCCCAAAAAGAGCAGAAATTTCTGACTCAAAAAAAACTATGGCAGCCCCTTTAGACCAAGAAACATTGAATGATTTGCAGAGGAAAAAACTTTGCTTTAATTACCAGGGTCCATATGATGAGAAACATGAATGTCCTATGACGCATAAGGGCAAAAACAGGTAGATGGAGTGATATTATGATGATGAATTTCAATCTGATATTGAAGATCCGCAAGCTGTCCAGGAGGAACTAGGGGGTGAAAATGAAGATAGTGATGGAAAGGAGGGGGATGGGTCTAACCTCAAGGTAGTATACCTCTCCAACATGACGAAAGAAGGGTCATTCAGGATACGTGGTCTACTTGCAGGGTAGCGAGTTATTGCTTTGTTGGACACTGGAGCTACACACAATTTTATAGACTCTCGGTTAGTGGCTAAATGCGACATTTTGATAGAGGAGTTTGAGGGCATTAGAGTGAAGGTAGCTGACGGTTACACTCTTAAGTGTAATAGGATGATTATTGAGCTTCCCATGCAGCTGAATGATTTTGACTTCAAGGCGGATTTCTGTGGTTGATATGGGAGGCACTGATGTTGTTCTAGGTATGAGTTGGTTACATTTTATTGAGGCATTTTATTTGGAACTGAAGAGCATGGAAATGAAATTTCAAATTGATGGCAGGACACATATTTTGAAGGCCATCAAGGAGTCTAATTTGAGGGTGGTTTCATTCAAGAGGTTGCAAAGACCTATTAGACAAGATGCAGTTGAGTGGGCAGCAGAGTGCAGGTTGACGCCTACTTAGGATGAGACAGGGAAACTAATTTATTCTCCAGAAATTCAGGAGCTCAGAATTAAACACTCCAAAGTGTTTAGTGACATTCCTCTAGGTAGACCTCCTGATAGGGGTATTGAACACATTATTGAGCTAGAGGAGGGCACTAAGCCCATCATGATCACTCCTTATCGCACTCTAAGTGCTTGAAAGATGAGATTGAGAAGACTATTCAGGAATTGTTAGGTATGGGTCATATTAGGCCGAGTAAGTCCCCTTTCGCTTCATCAGTTTTTTTGGTGCAGAAGAAAGGTGGTACGCTCAGGATATGCATTGATTACAGGGTTCTGAATAAAAGGACAATAAAAAACAGATACCCCATTCCGCGCATTAGTGAGCTTAGGCCTCGTTTGGTTGCAAGAATTAGAAAATGCTGGAAATGGTCAAATCATCTATTTGATTTTCCGATTTTCAGTTTTGGGAATATAGTTTGGACCGTTTGGTTGACCCGGAATATGAGCGAGAAGATGCATTTCCTTTGTTTGATTCCACATCTTGAAACTGGAATTGTAATTTGAGTATGTTTTTTATTTTAAATTTTTGAATTGTTTTAATATTTTTTAATTTAATATTAAGTGTTACAATTGAAAACTCTGTTTCAAAAAACTTAATCTTGCAATTCTCGTTTATATTTAGTTTGGGTTTTGTTCTACTTAAGAATTCAATTCATATTGAAAATAGCAAAGAGATTGATAATAAATAGTATAATATAATAATAATATTTAATTGAGAAATAAAATTATTTTCTAGATAATGATATCTATGGTCTTTTTTACATAAAAGTTTCCAAAATAGAAGTATCCTAATTACCATTCATGAAAAAATAGTCTAAAATCTAAGGAGAAAACAGAATTGGTACTACCACGTATCATATCAAAAATTTGCGGGTATCTACGACATTAGTAGAGAGCAGCTCAGAATCTTCTTGAAAATCGATATCCCTTCATCTGCAATGAGGCCACTTGCGCATCAATGTTGTTTGATGAGTTGTTGATCTTGATGAAGCCTTTGGACTTTTGGAACTTTTGAAAGAGGTGCGAGGCGACATCACTTTTATCAACTGCAGTGATTGGATTGGAGGTCTCAAATTGGCTCTCTTGAAGCTGAATAGAAGTCTCAACACTAGTATTAGGATGAGAGATACCAAGATCTTGAGCACAACGTTTTATAGACTTGAGATTGTCATCAATAAGTTGAGATATGCCACACAATAAATCAACACCATTCTCATTATTGTGAATCAACTTCCTCAATCTTCTACCAAAGAGATGGGTTCCCTATTAGGTTGTTCTTGACCTAACTAACCATTGCTCAAATTTTTCAAAGTTATGGGAATTTTTTTGCACTTGGGTAGGAGACACTCTTAAAGATTCATCTTCATCATGTGATGAATGGGAAGAGGGACTCTCAACAAGAGGAGGTATGTCATTAGTGGGCATAATGGTATCATCAACATTCCTAGGGAACATATTAGAGGACTCTAGATCAAAGGAACCCATAAGTCTATGACTTCTTCTCACCGGAATGCTATATGTAGGACTTAAGGTGATGACACTCATGCACAAAGAAATGAAAGAAAGGATTGTCTAAACAATGCAAAGTACTAGTAATTTGAACATATAAATCAGATCTGAAATGAAGATGCAAGTACTCATCAAGTTTATGCAACATAAATGTATTTAAAACATGTACAAAGCATGATTGCACATGAAAGCTAATGAATCGTATGAAAAGCACATCTAACTATCCAAATCAAAAGTGGAAGGTAAGGAGTCGGGTTCACCAAAATGTAACATAAAAAGGAGGGATCACAAGGATCAAAGGGGGTAGTGGATGTTGACTAGGCCCTACCTCCTTTTATGTTGCATTGGAAGGAAAGATGATCCATCGAGGCTCGAAAGAGAAATCAAGCACCAAGTGAATGCAATGGTTCCTTTGCTATTAATGCAATTGAGGAGTAGACGAATGAATGCAAAAGCAAATAGGAATATGCAAGGTTCAAGGTCAAATGAGGAATAAAGTTGACTTTTTGTATGCGTAGACTGACAAACCAATTCTATTACCAAAAACGAAACTTAGAAACTGTAACTAACTTGTAGATCCGATCTGAAGCTGATCTGGGGGAACTAGGTTGATTGGGCCGTCCTATTCTTGGGACTAGGTTGACTGGGTTGACTGGGTTGACTTGTTCCTTGCTCTTTCTGATGTTTTAATTGCAGACCGTAGCCGAGGTCCTGTACTTTCTAGATCTGATCTCGAAATTGACACCACCTGTTCTTGCACATAGAAAAGAGAGAAATTTTTTTTAGAGAGGGGTTTGCCTTAGTCAAACCTCGGTTGAGGAACCAACCTTGAAATTGAAATGAAATAGGCATAAATGGAAAGCATGCTGATGTAAAGTAGAGGCTAGATGTGAAAATCTAATGTTTATACCTTCACTAGTGGACTTGGTATCGCAATGTTTATGAAGATTCTCGAAGTAGTCTTGAATAATGTTGTAATGACTTGAATTGTTGAAAAGAATAAAAAATACCCTTCACAAATGCCTAGATTTGCAAATATTCAAATCTCTAATATTTTTATGCTTGACATCACTTGCCTTAAGAAGGAATCAATTCACGTTGATATTCATATAGTTGGAAGAAGGATCTTCTTGCGTGGTTGACGTCTCCTCTTCTTGGTCTTCAATGAGGGAGAGAAGCTTGCTACAATGGCGAAGATTGCCTTGAAAATGCTTTGGATGCTTAAAAACTGCCTTGGAATGCTTGAGATGATAGAGATCTTGTACTTGTATTTTTTCTATTATGAATACTTACCCAAATGAGGAGAGGTAGTTTGCTTATATACCCCTCACAAACATTTTGGAGCTCAAAACTCAAAGAGGGCCGACTAGAGTTTGAAATTCTCGCTCCACCAACAAAACCGTCACACGGTTTGAATTTCAAAGCGAAAATAGGGGAATAGATTGACTAGGTCGGCCTATTCCCACCTATACGCCACAAAATTCGGACCAAGGGTCCTAATTGCAGAAGGGATGCCATAATGGATCTTGAAATCAGGGCTGGATCAAGCATAACGAACACGAAGGTCGAAGGACACTAAAATAGGACCTAACTAAACATCCAATTGTAAGTGAGTACAATTTAGAATGGTATAGTTCTTAGATTTTCCAATGATAATTTTATTTATATTTTCTATTAAAATTAGTGCTCAAGTTGTCTTGTGTAATCTCGTGTTAGTTATTTTGTCAAATTAAATTGTCTTTCTTTAAAAGTGTAGGCTTTGTATTTTAGGTTTCATTGAAGAAGTTATTGTGGCCCTGTATATGGTAGCATCAAACTAGTTTGCTGAAATATGTTTGTTATAATTATTAAAATAA
Source organism: Thuja plicata (assembly GCA_018584345.1). Classification (NCBI taxonomy): domain Eukaryota; kingdom Viridiplantae; phylum Streptophyta; class Pinopsida; order Cupressales; family Cupressaceae; genus Thuja; species Thuja plicata. The sequence goes on along the minus strand of MU223416.1, from coordinate 859,363 downwards.
TTTTGTAATGTTTCTATAATGGTCTTTCAGTTAAGATTTTTCCTTTTCATAGTTAGTTCTTATTTAGAATATTTCTTTTTTGTCTTTCGTTTCCGTTTTAGGTACTCTACATGTAATCTCTATTTAAGAAGCTTTTGTCTCCTTTGTAAATCAATCAATCAACTATCATTTCATGGTATCAACTTGGGCTAAGTTTTTTGATGAATTTTCTTATAAAAATTGTTGGGTATCTACCTAGAGTTCTTTTCTAGAAATTTTTTGAATCATTTTTTTATGAGAAAATGTGATTTTATTTGTTGTTGCAAATCACAGAAGGTTTTTTTTTTATCGAAAATCTTGACCAAGAGTTTTTGTGACCTGGTTCTTTTGGTTCTTTTTACTGCACAAAGTCTGATGTTCTATCACACAAAGGACTTCTCCTCTACATAAATTAAGGGTTTCTTCAAACTTTGGGTTTGAAGATTGATGATTTTCTGTCTATGATGGATTTAATTTTTCCGCATGATGACAAGATGTTTTGCCATGAGGATTTTTTGGATGGGTTTTTGAGTTCACAACGATCCTGCAGTTTGTTTCTCTGCATGATGGCTCGGTGTTTTTACTGTGTGATGATTGTTTTGCACGATTTTCTAAAAATCATGGGTCTATTGTAGGTTCTTCTGCCACACAAAGTCTGTTGTTGTGCAATTTATTTTTGCACAATGTTTTTGGCAATAATCGTGGGACTTCTATTTTCTGTACAATGTGTTTTTTTGTCTTACTACACAATGAAGGGATTTGTCTGCAGCATGAGGATTTCTGTAATGTCCCCCTTTAAGACTAGACTACGATCAGAATTGATTAGTGATTAAATAAGTCTAAATTAAAGATTTAAACTATCTATTAAAAGGGACAAGCAAATTAAAGTCAATGAGGAGTTATAGTGTATTAATTAATTGGCTGAATATTGAATAAATATATATTAGTCACTTATCAAATTATGATGTATTTTGTGACAGGAGCCAGTCAACATATATATTGATTTAAGGAGAAGATTATTTACTTTAAGTTAGCAACCTGAAATGATAAGCGTAAGGACAAAACAGAGAAAGTATTGTAACATTGATGAATTGCTTTGACCAACACTCACGGATATCCATAACTTATTGATGTTTTCATTTGAAGAAAAGAATCAGTCATTAAGTGATGACAAATTGATAAGCGCTTGGTAGGTATCGAATTAACATGGAATACTTATTGGATAATCAGTATGTACAGAGTGATTCAACAATATCGCAGTCGGAATGATGATAAAGATCTGTATCACAAAATGTTATGGAATTGCTTGGTCACACATATAATATTGATGAATAGAGAGAGGAACCATTGACATCTTGATAACAATTAGCCTTCACCAATCATAATCAAAAGCACAACATTCCAGAACGTATAGTTGAAGCAAGAAGATTATTATTAATCCCAGTGACGTATGGTAAATAACGACATAGATGATTGAGATCAAATAATATGTGGAGAAAGATAAATCATACAGCTGAAAATGATTGGAAAGATGTAAGAATGCCACTGATCATCATTTGATTATAATAAGGCACACAAACAGTTATTGATTTAATGGTAGTGATAACAAATGATAAGCAGCTCTAAGATTCATCGACGATAATAAGAGGACATGATAATGTTTGGCACCGATTAGTAAATCCACCATTTACATATGGATAAAGAACGGATTAATATTGGAGAGGTGCGAATAATGATCTTCAAGTATGAAGAGATATGGCCGCATCTTCACCAAGTAACTCTTCATTCAAGAAAGACAATATAAGACCACTTCTCCTCATTCATCAATGGATATCGATTGGGATGATCAAGGAAGACCAAAATAGAATAGACAAACCACAGTCCATATTTATATTCTGACGTCTCTGGTATGAGTATTATCTAATATATATCGATGGAGGATGATCAAGAAAGATTATAAAAATATATTTTCCCTTCACAAGGAAGGGTTAAGGAGAGGCTCAAGGAAGGATGAAGAATGAACTGGCATCATCAAACGCAATCAAGTTTCTCTTGAAGTAAATAAAGACCAACAACAAGTAGCCAGATCATACTGGCGAACAGGCTTGGGAATAGTTCATTGTATACCATCTCACTCCCTCATTGATTGGAGATCAAAGTAAATATCATTCGATCTTCAGAGAAACGTACTGTACCTAGAGCACATTAGCGAATAAGATTGGAGGAGAAGATCATCAAATCAATCTTACTTCTTTACACAGATTGGATATTGAAAGCAGCAATAATACTAAGAGAATTAGTGAATTTCAAATTAGTGAACAAGGATCGGAAATAAATCATTAAAGAAGGTGAAGAAGCATAATATCTCATCCATCTAAGTATCTAGAACAGATTATCGATTGAGATATTTAGAATCATTTGAACAAGAAAGTATCAAAAGGAACAAGTAGCAATTCTCAAAAGACATCAAATCAAATAGCAGATAAAAAATTAGTTCTTATCAGCTAATTGGAGGAATCCTCATCTGCAAATAAGAGTTTACATCCGTCAGCAAATAAGGATTGAGATCGAGGACATTCTAATTTGAATGTTGTAATTCCTAGTACTGAATTAAGGCAGAGATTATACACCTTTGAAGGTCAGTATATACTGTTAGAATAAATGACGTAGACATATGTAATGATGCATACGCCAAAGTATAGGGTATCCATAAGGCCTAGGAAGAGATGAATCTCTTTCCAAGGATTATAAGGATTGATATACCAAGGTATAGGATATCCATAAGGCATAAGGCTTTAGGAAGAGATAAGGCGCAATGAGAAGATGAAGTAGCTTGAGGACCGTTCTACGATGGCCATAAGGTTACTAGAGCCCCATGAGGTCCTCCCCAGAGAGCTAGGAACCCGATTACGGTCTCTCCCTAAGGATTAGGTGGGAAATAGAATGGGAAATAGATACTCTTTACTTTCTTTTATGTTTATTTATCTATAGGTTTTGTATAGAATCTTATAGCTCGTGTAGGTTTATTCATCCAGGCTCATCATAGAACAAGACAAGACTTAACACTGGAGAAGGGGACATTTCAATTTCTGTGTTTGTTGGTGTTTTGCATGATTTTGTGAAAAATCGTGGGTTCTTTCTATACTGAAAAGTTTTTTGATTTTTTTCCCACAAAAAATCATGGAAGCATTTTGCACGAGTTTTTCCAAAAAAAAAATCATGGTGGGTTTTCTTCATATTTCTTAGTTCATGTGATTTTGCTGTTTTTCTGCAAAACGAAAGTTTTTGCCAACTTTTCACAAAGTTGTGGTGCTATCTTACAACAGTTTTTTTTAATGATTTTTGGATAAAATCATGGTTTCTTGCAGCTTGTTTTGGGTCACACCTAGGGTTTCTAGGTGAACGGTGTTCTACAAAAGTTTTTTGATTATATTTTTACAAAATTGTGGGTGTTGCTGCTTTTGACTATTTTTATAAAATCATTGTTTTTTTCAGAATTGTGAAGTTTTTGTAAGTTGTTTTTGGTGTCTCTGGATGAAGGGAGAGATAGCTTTGTTACCCAACATCATGTTTGAAGGATTATGGTAGACTTGGTCATATCCAAAAGTTTTGTAGCACTAGGGAGGGTCTCAATCATGGGCTCATGTTGTAGAATGTTCTGAAGAGCCTTCTCTGTATTCATGGCAAAATGATCTGCGAATTATGTCAAGTCTTTTGTAGGTTAGTTAGTAGAACGACCATTAAGGTTGGGTGTTAAAATAATTATGTAATGTTTCTATAATGGTCATTCAGTTAGGATCTTTCCTTTTCATAGTTAGTTCTTATTTAAAATGTTTATTTTCTGTCTTCTATTTCTGTTTTAGAAACTCTGCATGTAATGGCCATTTAAGAAGCTTTCGTCTCCTTTGTAAATCAATCAACTGATTATTATTTCAGTTTTCAATCCAATTCTTGTGTTCTACTAATGCTATCTTGTCTCTACTTTTAGCTAGTGAGCACAAGCATTTGTCATCTATGGTACAAATCTTTTGTTTGTGTAAAAATGTTGATAAGCCCTATTCCCTTGCTTGAAAACCAAAATGGCAGGCATTATATTTAAGTTTATTTAAAACTAGAAAACCAATTGTTTAGAGGTCTAGATTATATTTCAGTGAGAAAGGAGCTTCCCCTTCGTATTCAAAGAATTTTTTTACCTTATGTGCTATTCCATTTTGTGTTGTCCTGAAAGGCACAAATGAAAATGCTAGCATATTTGAGCTTTATTTCTGATTGATTTCTAGTTGTTTGATGAATATAATTATTGTATTGATCCTTATAGATCATATCTGCCCTTTTCAAAATCTCTTGTTCTCATAAAAGATTGGTGGTTTAAGAAACATAAGGAGATTTCTTCCATTTCCTCCTTGAAGTGCCATCTTTCTTGCTGTGGAGATTCCCTTGAAGCTGATCTGCTAATAATTCCCAGGGACACGTCCCCTTGTACTCTTGCATATTAGCATTCCTTCCTTGGGATTAGGATTGGCTTGGCAAATGAGCACGGTTGTAATTCAATTACTCTAGAAAAAGTCAGGAAGTTAGGAGGAAATGCTTAAAAGTTCATAAAAATAGGTAAGAAAGGCCTTTTCTGCATTGGGGAAGCAATTTTAGTTTTTTGGCTTCTTCTAACCAAATTAATAAAACATAATTTAAGAAACACGGGACTTGAGGCCATAGAGAAGTAATTGGGTTCTAAATAATTGAGAATGAAACATATGTTTGCTGAAGAAACAAATCTCGCAAGTGTGCACTAATTGATTCAGTGTTGGTTACTGGGTTAATATCCAAATCTTTTCATTTTTATATTTATTTTGTTTACTGAGGGTCTATTGGTCAGCCAAGTCTGACCAGGACTTGCAAGTCCTACCGAATCTGGTGAGTTTGGTGAATTTGGCAAGTCTGTTTGAAATTTGCTGATACCTCACTCGTTTGGCCTGCCTCACCTCAGACTTGGCAAGTCCGCCCTGGTGAGCCCGTAACTATTGCCAGAGTAATGTCAAATTATCTGAACAAAATAAACGTGAAGTCAAATTACATGGACATTGTCATTTGTTTATCCACTCCTCTCCCATTGATATATATACTATTCCATATTCTGTTATACATTCAGTTTGTGATATTCCATTTATTTTTCCAGTACATACTTACATAGGATATAGCATTGTATTTTATAGCTTTTCTTCATTTACTTTTTAGGGTATCTTCATTTATGGTCTTGAATAGACCACAGACTCAGAAAATACATTCTCAACACTAGAGAATATTACAAAATCAGAGGCACAACTTGGTTAGACAGTCTAAAAAATAAAAATGATAGGAAGATGCACACGGGCAAGTAACCAATCAAATAGATTAATAGCTTTAAAGGATTTCCACACAACAGGAAAGGAAAGACCTCGATAAACAATTAAGAATGAATACTTAAAATGGCATATATTTTCCCATTTCCTTTTATGTAGTTGATATAGTTTGTTTTTCATTTTTTGAGATGCATGAATAATGATAAGTAGTGCAAAATATCTTTATTGTTTATGAGAAGATGATCAAGATAAAAGTATCTTCCCTTCTTGGCTTCACATGCTGTCTTTCATTCTTGATGCTCTCAGATGGTGAATAAAGAAGCTTTCAGGACCCCTGGAGAAAGCTGCATAGGCAGTGCTGATGGACTATCAGGGAATCATCAAATGGAGGAGGAAGCTGGGGGTCATCCTCAACATGGTTCTGTTGGATTTGAGTTACCTCCACCATATAAGGGAAGGCCTGGCAAAGGTTGCCGTATGATGGTTCAGGTTTCCCTCCACAACCTATTTTTTCTCTTCACTTAGCTATAGAACCTAACACATGCTGTTTGCATAACAACCACAGTTAACTCTAAAGGTCTTTTGCCTGTTGGGTGTTTGATAAAATAGAAAGTATTATCAATTCTATGGAGCCACCCCATTCTTTCTATGGCGTAGAATGTTCAACTTATCTACTGCAGGGTCTTTTGCATTTCTTTAACATGTAATATTTACTTTTAGACCATTGATATAGCTGCCTTTGTGTCTTCTTATCTAGCCATTTTTCAGCATCAATTTATGTAAAGTTTTTTTTTCAGTTTTTTTTTTCATGTTATTATTTTTTATTAGATGTATACTGCATCATTCTTTACAGATATTATGAAGTGTATCATATAAAATGGCATGGACATAAGCTTGAATGGAGAGAAAGGCCAGAAAATGTTGGGAGATTGAAACTATTTTGAAAACAATAATTAATATCTGTGCTATATATTTAGTTATTGATATCGTTCTCACATCATGATATCTCATCTACACTATCACTACTATAGGGTATTGCTATTTGTATTCTTGTTATTTTTGAGCTCTTTGATTCTCAGCATTAGATTTCATTTATGAGCTTATAGTGAAAAGCTATTCTCTGCCATGCCTATCAGTATGATGTATGTCATGTCATATTTGAAGTTGATGGTATCATTAATGTTATAAATTATGAATTTTAGCTTGAATCTTGACACTGGAAATTTTATATGTACAACAGTATGTTCGTAGAATTCTTATGCAAGGAATACAGTTTGATTTTCAAATTCAACACCCAAAGCAACTAGAATGGTCCCTGTTTTTGTGAAGCAGTTTGTTGTTGTTACTGATATTATGAAGTATGAATGGCATGCTAAATAAATTTGTAATTTACTAGAAGACCCGTGTTATATCTTGTCTAAGTTCTCTATTAAACTCTTAATGCAATTTTCTGCAGACTTTCTTCACATATTTTGCTATTCATCTACACAGACACTACAGTGCATCATCTCTATATCTTTTCTTGTATAAACAAATATGCCTTGACTTCTGAATGCCATTTAAATGCACTAATCAAAAAATGGTAATGTCATCTAAATTTTTATTAGACTGATTTGCAAATTATTTCCATTGTTTGAAACTAACATTTTGAGTTGTTTTATGGTCTTAATGATTGCTGAGGTCAGATTTGTAATTACATAGAAGTAACATATGAATTTTGTTAATTAGATCTATTTCAGGGGAAGAACATGATGCTGAAAATGGTTTTTATTGTAGCGTTTAAGTTTTATTCCTGTTCCGTTGAAGTAATATTGTATAAATAAGACAGTTGTATAGTTAGAGAATGTCAATTATGCATGTCGTTTACTTCTCACAAAAGTGTCAATAAAATTTTTTATCTAAATTTCTATGAAATTTGGTCAAAGGGGTTGTAGGCGGCAATTATGCCAATAATAATAGTTTTGTTAGTTAAGGGAAATATAATAAAATAGTTGTCCTGAAACGGTGGCGGTTGCCGACAGTTGGGAGTCTTAACCAATTGCCAAAACACTATTTGTATGTAGATCGGGACAATTCAGGGTGTTGTGAATTGGAGACTATTATGCTATGAAAGAGACAACATTCTGCCATTTATTGTGTTATGTGATTCCGTGTTATTTCTGGTTATTTATGTTATATCATTCATGATTTATATATGTGCACTACCCTTGAATGATTGCTGTTGCATTATATAAAACAATACAATTCCAGTTAGGCATCTAACATTTTGGCGCCGTTGCCTAAGTTCGAACTGGAGGTCTAAGGAGGTTGGGATAGGTGGGATGGCAGCATAATGGGTCGTACCTTTCACCAACAAGTACTCAGAACGGACAGTGACGTGGAGGACAACAAAGTGACCCGAGAGGATCAGTTGACACAGGATTTGGTTCACGCGTGGGACGTATCGGTTGATGACTACGTGCAGCGGGAGGCCTAGGAGAGAGTGTTCCCCGCTGGTACCATACACACCGAACTCACGGTGAGTGGTCCTGTGTACGATCTTCTAGGTAGCTTTCCAAGATTGTTGGCTTGCACATTGCCAGAAGTCCAAGAACAACGTGAGCCAAGGGAGAGGGAGTACCGCAGACAACAAATATTGCAACAATACGAAGAAAGGAATCAGAGGGAGGAGGAACAATGCGACACAAGTAGGCGCTGCACCCCTAACAACTCCAATAATTAATGCCCAACTTGCCAAACAAGGATAGAAGGCGACGCACAAGGGCAGAGACAGAAGCGGAAAGGGAAGTAGAAACCGTTGTTAGAAGGTCACTGCGAATCCGAGAACAGAGTGAGAGGCGACAATGCCTGCAGAGACTAGCACAAGAATCTCTAAGTCATCCACAACGATGGAGTAGCACTTGCACGGGCAGTGAAGGCATAACACAACCCACGAGGCGGGACGGGGAAGAGATTGCCACTTCAGGGTATTTCGGGGATACAAGAAGGGTCTGACGCAAACAGTTGGGGAGGTGATTCCGTACCAACCGAACCCTCTGTACACTCTGAGGAAGACAATAGTGAGCAAAGGATCCTTGAGGGAGAGGTAGCAGACCTATTTGAGAGTATCTTGCGTGGCATTGGGAACTTGGCTATTTTGGAAGAACCAAGGATAGGGAGAATAAAACCTAAAACTCCGGGGAGGTATGACTACCGGTACTACGAGGGAGGTAATCAAGGCGTGGACAACAGAGGTGGAAGGGTAGAGGACTCACGCGTGGCTGAAGGTGCGAGAGACGCACAAGGATGCGGAGGGGGAATTGAACCACCTGAGTCTAATACCATGCATGGTGCCGACCGTAGAAGGAAAATGGTCAACACCCCGGAGAAGCAGAAACTCCCCAGATTTAGCGGGGACGGATCAGAGGAAGCAAATGACCAAGACGACTAGGACTGTTGGTTGAAGGCCTTCCTTGCTACCTTGCGAGGGGTTGCAATCGATTGGTACACAGACTTCCCACTAGTAGTAGGAAAACTTGGAAGGATTTGCAACAGGCGTTCCAGGAAGAGTTCAGACTACTTCGTGATGATGACGAAGTAGTAGCAGAGATTTACAATATACGACAAGGAAATACTCAGATATGGAGTATTTCCTTTGGAAGGTGGCAGGGGCGTTGCCTTTGGGCCTGTGCAACGCCCCTGCCACCTTCCAAAGGAAATACTCCATATCTTTGACAAGATGTTAGTGGGGAATTTCAAGGAATTCTTGGATGATTGGTCAATCTACAGCGGGAAGGAAACCCACTTGACAACTTTGGGTGAGTGCATGGAATGGTGCTGGAGGGTATGATTGACACTTAATCCAAAGAAGTGCCGATTCATGGTACCACAAGGCAAACTGCTGGGTCATATAATTTGCAAGGAAGGGTTGAAAATTGATCCTTACAAGGTGAGAGTGATCATTGAGATGGAGAGCCCTGAGGACATGACGAGAGTAAAGTCCTTCCTAGGGCATGTTGGCTACTATAGGAGGTTTATTAAGGGGTTTGCAAAAATCTCATTCCCACTAGACAAATTGACAAGGAAAGGCGAACCATTCACTTGGGGGATTGTCAAGAACAGGCATTCAAGGAACTTAAGTCGAGATTGGTGAGTGTGCCTATTCTGGCATATCCAAATTGGGACAAGGAATTTCACGTACATGTTGATGCTTCAAACTATGCCATTGGTGCCACCCTAGCACAAGCCAACACAGGAGGGGTGGACCACCGAATAAATTTTGCAAGTAGACTACTGTCAAAAGCGGAGAGGAATTATAGTACGACAGAAAGGGAGGCCTTGGGCATGGTATATGCCGTGCAAAAGTTCCGACACTACCTTCTTGCCACGCCCTTCATGTTTTACGTGGACCACCAAACCTTAATGTACATGGTGAACAAACCCATCATACAAGGAAGGGTAAGTCGGTGGCTGCTCCTACTCCAGGAATTCTCGTTCACAATTGTTGTACATCTAGGGAGGAGGCATGGGAGTCCCGACCAGTTGTCTTGGATAAAGTCAGGAGAAGCTACCAAGTGGGTGAATGAGGACTTTCCAAATGCCCATTTGTTCCAGATAGCAGCCCTACCTTCCTGGTATGAACACATTTGCCAATACCTCTCTACTTCCACGTTCCCTTGAGAGATGCCACCGAGCGAGCGGAGGAAGTTGGCACTAAAAAGTAGAAGTTTCCAAATTGTTAATAGGTTGTTGTACAAGATGGGACCGGACCACGTGATGCGCAGGTGCATCATCGAGGAGGAAATACCAAGCGTGTTGAGAGAATCTCATGAAGGGTTGGCAGGAGGACATATGGGCCCCGACGCCAGCACACAGAAGTTATTGCTCGCAGGATTGTGGTGGCCAACGTTGCACATTGATGCCCGAGAGTGGGTGCTTAGATGTGATACTTGCCAAAGGGCGAGCAAGCCCTTAAAGAGAGATTTAATGCCATTATTTCCTTCACAACCATAGGAGCTATTCAAAAGGTGGGGCTTGGACTTGGCAGGGGCTCTCAAGGTGTGTGTCGTACAACGACGCAGGTACATTGTTGTAGCCACCAAGTATTTGACAAAACAGGCAGAGGCTAGAGAACTCCTCGATAACACTGCAATTAGCACGACTCTCTTTCTCTATGAGCAAATTGTCACCCGATTCGGCATACCCATATCCATCACTAGTGATCGAGGAGTACATTTTGTAAACCAGGTGATTCGGAACGTGATAGCTGAATTTCAAATATTCCACAACCTCTCAAGTCCGTACTACCCTCGGGCCAATGGGCAAGCTGAATCCACAAATAAATTATTGGTGTTGGTAGTGTACAAGGCATGCAGAGTGGGACAGGGAGATTGGGCAATAATATGGGTGTACCGGACCTCCTATAAGGCAACAACGGGGCACACACTATTCCAACTCATGTATGGGTAGGAGGTGGTCATACATGCAGAGTACACGATACCAAATTTGAGGGTAGTTGTAGAAAACCGATGGGGAGATACAAAAATTCTGAAAGAACGATTGTTCAATTTGATGAAATTGGATAAAAAACGAATGATAGCTCAATGGGCTACCAAGGTGGCTTAGCGACGGAGAAAATTCTGGCACGACAAACACCTACGACAAATGAACTTCTGATCAAGCCAGTTAGTTCTGAAGTATAACGGTTGCAACAAATGAAAGCCTGGCAAGTTCAAAATCCATTGGCTTGGCCCTTATAAAGTGAGAGAGGTGGGAAGTAATGGGGTTGTAAAACTTGCAACACTCGAGGGTAGACCTATCAAGGAATCGGTAAACGGGTCAAAACTGAAAATCTACCAGGAGAGGAAGATACACATTGCAAAGAACAACATGCTGGGATATGCAACCAAAGGCGATTGGACTATTGGCCGGGAAAAGGAGATTGAAGAAGATCTAGTAATAACTGAAGAAACATACATGTCGGATTACGATTGGGCCAAGCCCATGATGGCCCTGGAGGAACGAGTGGCCAAAAAGCACGTGGAAGGTATTGCAACACCCAGAGTACACAAGCACCTGACAAGTGCAATATTTAGACCTCCTGCTCTCTAGATGAGAATAAACGGGTATTGGAGATGGAGGGCACCCTATGAAGGGAGAAGAGAAGGGTTTGTTGCTTATGACATTGATGAGGAAGTTGAAGAGGAACGAAAAGGGGGCAAGCAGCCAAGCCTGAGGTCATGGAAGAAGACTTAGAGGAGAAAATTGATCTAAAAGAATATGGTGCCACCCTGGGACCATGCTTAAAAATGGTGGCGAAAACGAACGACTTGTTTGTTTCTGAAGGAGACGGCTACGCAGAAAAAGTCATTGAGAGGTGCGTCAAGGAAGGGAGAGAAGCGACATACAAACCCAAGCCAAATGCATTATGGCGAGTGATACCAAACCTAGCAGGGCCCTTGTATGTAGACGAAGAAAAAGTGCTATGGTACAAAAAGTACGGAGGTCGATATATTGATGGAAGCTATAAAGGTGTGGGACCTGCGCCTCTTGTAGACAAAATATTTGACTTGGAGTACCTCGACACATGTTGTGAAACTGAGTATTATAAGATACCTCTAGGCACTTGCATGTGGAAATACGCCTTTGAGGTTAAAATCAGATGTAGTGAAGAGAAAGGCATAAAGAGGAAGCATGATGAAGGAGTAAAAGAACCTCGAAAGAAGCCTAAGGTTTGAACGACAGACAAGATGGCGATGAGAATAAAGAAAAAACACCTTTGGAAATTTAACGGGAAGAAGGTCAAAAAGGGATGCCAAGGATCACAAATGCGGAGAAAAGTAAATGGTATGACAATTTTGAAGAAATTCTATTTGAACAAAATTAAAAGAATTAAGGTCAGAATGATGGGAACAAAAGGGAAAAGAATTGGAAAAACAATAAAAGAGAAAGCATGATGAAAAGACTTATATTAGGATTTATAAGGAAAATAATAAGAAAAAGAAAAGTAGAAAAGATTGGGGAAAATAAAAGGGAGATACAAACAATAGTTTTCCAAATGAAAAGAAAGTGTGTTATTTGTGAAGAGCCTAACCTGGCTCTACTGAAACTTAATTGGAAATGTGCTTCAAATATAATAAACTAGCACAAAATAATCCCTTCTTTTATTTATTCAATCAACTCAAAGAAATGGAATTTCCATACATGTAGCATTCCTTATTTCAGACTGGAAAGAATTCAAGAAAAAGAACGTTGCTAACATTCACGATTTATTTCAATTGTAATAGCAAAATTTAAGAACCTGGTGTTTTTCGGTATTGCTAGAGTGGTGCTACAGCTGACTCCTTATCTTCCACATATGAACACATTTCCCACCAACAGTGTTGAGAATGGCGGCTGTTGTCCTGTGTCTATGCCGGTAGCTTAATTCCAGTCCACGGCCTATGGTAAGACCCGATCCCTGCTCTTGGTCTATATGCTGTCTCCCGCGAGAGTGAGCTGCTTCATGCGGCTAGAAGGTAAGTGAGACACGGCTCCCCTATGGTGAGTGGGACACAACTCCCATATATATATATACGCGGCCTGTATTTGAAGATGGCGGCCTGCGTTTTTAACCCAGCGTTGAGTATGAATTGCAGCCAACAGATACTGTCCAACTGCCTGCGCTGTATGCTTCCACACTTCCTATCGTGACCCCAGCAGTCACGTCCTTACTTCCCATACACTAATGGATCGTGTAAGACTTACACCAAGTTTGTAATTCACAGAACCTCGCACCCCAGTGTGCCAACAGAATTTTAAATAAGAACTTCTTTCCTCTTAGCCACAGTTCGAACAGAAGGAGGAGATTCAATTGATTATAAGCCAGCAACCAATTGATTATCAATTCAAAGAAGAATCAGTCTTCCAGAATTGATTTGACCCTTTTTCATTAGCAAGGGCTCAGAAAGATGAGAATAAGTCTCAAGACCAAGGGTTTTAATAAAAGATAATCCATATCTCAACTCCACAATAAGTCTGAATATATAACTCCTTGGATGCAAGAGTTTCTAAAACCAATTCCCAGTTATCCAGTCTTCAAAACGCCAACTTCCAAAAGTATTATAGTAATAAATTAATAATGCTATAATACTATAATCCATTTATTAATTAATAACATATCGTTATTAATTAATTTTAATTATGCCTCTGATGACGAATTCTGCATCCATTGTAAGAATAACTGATCAACCTGGTCTTCAACTGCACTGCCATAAATAGTAACTGGCCACCAACTGACTTACTATAAATAGTAAGTCTAAAAAAAGAAAGTCCAGAAATAGAATCTGAACGCCGAGACCCTCAAAACAAATTGTCAACTCATGAGGGTCGCGCTGGTGAGCTAACCATATTCAGGTTCCCAGAACCTGCTAATTCAGGGACATCACAGTTCGCCCTCCCTGACATTGCTTGTCCTCAAGCAATCGTAATCTCGGGTACTGCATAATATCCTCGGCCTCCCAAGTAGCATCCTCATCAAGTAACCCCTACCACTTGACCAAATACTCCCGGATGGTCCTCCGGCGCAACTGCCTCTCGCGGATATCCAAAATAGCCTCTGGTATCAATTCCAGTTTCCCCTCATTATCCAGGGGTGGTAACATAGCAGAAGGAGTCACAGTTCGGCCTAAGGCCTCCTTAAGGCGCGAAACATGAAACACATTATGCACTCTACTATCTTCCGGTAGTTCCAGCTCATAAGCCACCTCTCCAACTCGTCTAACCACCCAGAACGGCACATAGTACCGTGGTTTGAGCTTTTCAGCTCCACTCTTCTTGATAGAAGATTGCCTATAAGGCTGTAGCATAAGATAAACCATGTCCCCAACCTCAAAAGAGCGGGCTGCCCTCTTCTTACCTGCATACTGTTTCTGTACATTCTGAGCTCTCTGTATGTTATCCCTCAATGCCCTCATAATGTCCTGGCTGTTCTACAGTAACTCCCCTGCGCTGGGCACCCTGCTGTCACTGCATAACAAATCTACGAAGGTTGGGGGATCATAGCCGTATAAGGCACGAAAAGGAGACATCTGTATGCTCATGTGAAATGTGGAGTTATAACAATACTCACACATATGGATCCACTTAACCCAAGCCTTCTGCTGTGATGAAACATAATTCCGCAGATAGCCCTCCACCCATTTATTGACAATCTCAGTCTGTCCGTCAGTTTGCGGATGATAGCTGGTGCTCGGTGTCAACTCTGTGCCACATAATCTGAAGATCTCCTGCCAGAAATGACTCATGAAGCGACTATCTCAGTCACTCACAATGTTTTGGGGTAAGCCGTGCATCCTGAACACTTCCCGAAAGAATAACTCGACCAACTGTACTGCAGAAAAGGTAGTGGTGATGGGAAAAAATGTGCATATTTTGTGAGCCTATCAACCACCACGAAAATGCAATCCCGTCCTTGGGCTTTGGGTAGCCCCACAATGAAGTCCATGGAAATACTTTCCCATTTCCGCTCAGGAATGGGAAGTGGCTGTAACAACCCGACGGGGTAAGTATGCTCTTGTTTGTTCTGCTGACAAACAGAGCATTCGCGAACATATCGCTGAACATCTCCCTTCAGACCCTTCCAGGTAAACCTCTCCCGAATCTGCCTGTAGGTTTTAAAGAAACCTGGATGACCCGCCATAGGTGTGTCATTGAAAGCCCAGAATACTATCTCACAGACTCCTGATCCTGCCACAAGAAAAATCCTTCCCTTATAAATGATCAACTCATCCATTAGGGAATATCGGTCATCCTGGATACTGCCATCAATAATGCCTGTGGCCCATGTATCCCTGGCATACTCCGCTATGATCAAATGCCTCCAAGCTTCAGAGACCTGGGTAAGTGAACAAAGGTGGGGTCTCCGGGACAGAGCATCGGCCACCACATTCTGGGTTCCTTTGATATAAGTAATATCAAAGTCGTACAACTGCAACTTACTCACCCATTTCTGTTGTCTCTCATTCAGATCTCGCTGCCCAAGAAAATGTTTCAGACTGTTATGGTCAGTTTTGATGCAAAATTTACTTCCTACCAAGTACTGTCTGAATTTGCCCAAGGCATGCATAATGACCAACATTTCCTTATCGTAAACACTGAATGCCCTCTCAGGACCACGTAGTTTCCAACTCTCAAAAACAATGGGATGACGATTCTGGGATAATACTGCTCCTATACCCTCTCTTGAAGCATCGCAGTGTAAATCAAAGTCTCGAAAAATCTAGCAGTGCCAAGACCGGACAAGCAGTCATGATGGCCTTGAACCTCTCGAAGCACTCCTGTGCCTGAGTAGTCCACTGGAAAGCACCCTTACGTGTCAAGTCTGTAAGGGGGGTAGCATGTCTAGAAAATCCTGCCACAAAACGGCGATAGAAAGCACATAAGCCAATGAACCCCCTCAACTGCGTCAAGGTCTCTGGTGTGGGCCAATCTATAATGGCGCGGACCTTATCAGGGTCCATCCACACACCATCTGCACTAATGATGTGTCCCAAATAAAGCAGCTCTGTCATTCCCAAGGCGCACTTGGATTCCTTGGCATATAAGGAATCCCTCTCCAATATACTCAGCACTGTGTCCAGATGTACCACATGGTCATCCCAAGTCTTGCTGTAGACTAGGATGTCATAAAAAAAAACTAGTACAAACTTCCTCAACTTGCTGTGAAATACCCTGTTCATCGTGGACTGAAAGGTAGCTGGTGCATTCGTCAAACCGAAGGGCATGACAAGGAACTCAAAGTGTCCACAGTGACATTGGAAAGCTGTCTTTTCTATATCTTGTTCCCGAACTCTGATATGATGATACTTAGACCACAAATCAATCTTCGAGAAACACTGTGCTCCATGCAGCTCATCAATCAACTCGTCAATCCGTGGTATGGGATATCGGTTCTTAATGGTTCTCTTGTTTAGCATCTGATAATCAATGCACATGTGCAAGGTGCCATCCTTCTTCACTAGAACCACTGAAGAAGCAAAAGGGGATTTACTTGGCCTAATGTGCCTCATCTCAAGTAACTCCTGAATCGTCCTTTCGATCTCATCTTTCAACCTTTTCGGATGCCTGTACGGTGTGATCATAACAGGCTTGGTGCCCTCCTCCAACTCTATGATGTGCTCAGTTCCCCTATCCGGAGGTCTACCTGTAGGTAAGTCTCTAAACACCTTATCGTGTTTAGTTCTCAAATGCTGAATGTCCGGATGATATGTAAATTTATCTGAATGGTCTAGTGAAGGCATCAGCCTGCACTCTACTGCCCAATCCACCTCATCCTCATGACGTACTAAGTGCTACATTCGCCTGAGTGATATCTGTTTGAGTCCCTCCTCCCTGATGGCCTTAAGAACTTGTGGCTTCCCCTCTGAGATGAATCTTATCTCCATCTTCTCTGTGCTAATGTAAATGTCCTTGATGGTATGTAACCAGGCCATCCCTAAAACCAAATCTGTACCACCCATATCTACTACATAGAAATCTGCCTTGAAGGCATACGTTCCCAGCCTGACTAGTAAATCAGTCACCATCGTGTTACACTTCAGAGTGTAACCATCTGCTACCTGCACTCTCAATCCTGCAAACTCCTCTGTCTGGATACCTCTGCGAGTCACCAAACGAGAGTCAATGAAATTATGAGTGGCTCCCGTATCAAAAAGAGCAATCACTCTCTGTCCAACCAGTAGACCATGTAATCTGAAGTCACCCTCTTTCCTCATACTGGAAAGATATGCTACCTTGAGGTGTGATGTATCACCCTCCTCTGTATACTCCTCTGCCCCCTGAATGCCTTGCCCCTCATCAGTCAACTCCTCTGTGTACTCGGGAACATCCTCATTGTCATAAAACCACTCCATCATCCTGTGCTTCCCCTGGGGTTTCATAGGACAATTATGCGTGACATCATACGACCCCCGACAGTAGAAACAAAGTCTCTTCCTCAAATCATTGTCTCCTAATCCAAGGGTGCGGCCATAGGATGTTTAGAATCTGATTTCTCTTCCCTTCTTGGGGCTGTCCTATCATAGGGTGGTCCTGAAGGCCTGGCAGCAAACTGTCTCCTGGGTGCAGAAGCCTCAAGGTCTCTAGCCTTCTTCATGGATTCATGCAGTGATGGGGGATCTAGGGATTTAACCCATCCTCGTAGTGGTTCAACCAATCCCTCTAGGAAGAGCATCACCCTTCTCCGCTGTGATATGTTGTACACCATCACTGAAATACACTGAAACTCGCTGATGTAAGCCTCTAGGTTGGCTGTCTGTCGTAATTGAGCTAACTCCCTAAAATAGACCTCGGGATCTTTCCTGTCGAAGCGCTCAATTAATCTATCCACAAACTCCTGGTAGACGGTGATCCGATCATGGTGTAATGACCTAAGCCCGTGATACCACGAGTCCTGAGCAGATCCATCCAAGTGTAGGACTGCAAATCTAATAGCATCCATTTCAGTCATTGGACGCAATGCAAGGTAAGTATCGAGCTTATGGATCCAAGCCCTAGCAGTGACTCTACTGCTGCCATCAAAGTGTGCTAGCGTCATCTTGCTAGCTACCTGTCTCAAATCGTTATTCCCCATTCTCTGCCTATCCTGTGCAGGTCTTCCCCTAGTATGTTCTTGTTTCTGAGTCAGGTAACGGTCAAAATTCAAGTTTTGTTTCAAGGCTGGGGGAAGGGCGTCCCATTCGGCATAGTGTGAGACTATGTCGTCAACAAAGGGACCATTCTCATCATCAACGCTGGGGTTGTCAGTCTCTGGCCTCATAAATCTGGGCCCTTGGGGCCTGAGTGGATCTCTCCTATCACCTGTCCTGTTAGCTCTCTCCTGTCTCGGAGTCCGAGGCTCATACTCTCTGTGTCGGTCATCAGCCCGTGACCGATGTGATGCAACAGAAGCATCA
This sequence comes from Thuja plicata, assembly GCA_018584345.1. NCBI lineage: Eukaryota > Viridiplantae > Streptophyta > Pinopsida > Cupressales > Cupressaceae > Thuja > Thuja plicata. The sequence continues at coordinate 841,098 of MU223416.1, read as the reverse complement.
CGTGATCTCTCTCTGCTTTGACCTCTGGAAAGATTGAATCGTCTCAAAGTGTCAGACAGCTCGTGTAATACATCAGCTACATGATGCTGGCCTGCGGCTAAGCTTCTGAAGGTTTCCCTAGCCTCCCTGTTTATATCTGCCTCGGTGGGCCCGGTCCGGCCTGTTGATCCACCTGCATTATTATCATCACCTAGTACAGTACCAAACTGGATCTCTACATCATCCACATTTGGTGGAGGTGAAGCACCTCTCCTGTAATAGTGTCTGCTAGGAATGAATCTCCTGTTGTCTGCCATAATTTTACCCTCAAATAATTAAAAGTAACTAGACCCGATTTCCCTGCAGGCTGGCAGGAAACCGCTCTGATACCACTGTGAAGAGCCTGACCTGGCTCTACTGAAACTTAATTGGAAATGTGCTTCAAATATAATAAACTAGCACAAAATAATCCCTTCTTTTATTTATTCAATCAACTCAAAGAAATGGAATTTCCATACATGTAGCTTTCCTTATTTCAGACTGGAAAGAATTCAAGAAAAAGAAGGTTGCTAACATCCATGATTTATTTCAATTGTAATATCAAAATTAAAGAACTTGGTGTTTTTCGGTATTGCTAGAGTGGTGCTACAGCTGACTCCTTATAGTCCACGCATGAACACATTTCCCACCAATAGTGTTGAGGATGGCGGTTGTTGTCCTGCTTCTATGCGGCCAGCTTAATTCAAGTCCACGGCCTACGGTAAGACCCGATCCCTGCTCTTGGTCTATATGCTGTCTCCCGCGAGAGTGAGCTGCTTCACGCGGCTAGTAGGTAAGTGAGACACGGCTCCCCTATGGTGAGTGGGACACAACTCCCATATATATATATATACGCGGCCTGTATTTGAAGATGGCGGCCTGCGTTTTTAACCCAGCGTTGAGTATGAATTGCGGCCAGCAGATACTGTCCAACTGTCTGCGCTGTATGCTTCCACACTTCCTATCGTGACCCCAGCAGTCACGTCCTTACTTCCCATACACTAATGGATCGTGTAAGACTTACACCAAGTCTGTAATTCACAGAACCTCGCACCTCAGTGTGCCAACAAAATTTTAAATAAGAACTTCTTTCCTCTTAGCCACAGTTCGAACAAAAGGAGGAGATTCAATTGATTATAAGCCAACAACCAATTGATTATCAATTCAAAGAAGAATCAGTCTTCCAGAATTGATTTGACCCTTTTTCATCAGCAAGGGCTCAGAAAGATGAGAATAAGTCTCAAGACCAAGGGTTTTAATAAAAGATAATCCATATCTCAACTCCACAATAAGTTTGAATATATAACTCCTTGGATGCCAGAGTTTCTAAAACCAATTCCCAGTTATCCAGTCTTCAAAACGCCAACTTCTAAAAGTATTATAGTAATAAGTTAATAATACTATAATACTATAATCCATTTATTAATTAATAACATATCGTTATTAATTAATATTAATTATGCCTCTGATGACGAATTCTGCATCCATTGTAAGAATAACTGATCAACCTGGTCTTCAACTGCACTGCCAGAAATAGTAGATGGCCACCAACTGACTTACTATAAATAGTAAGTCTAAAAATAGAAAGTCCAGAAATAGAATCTGAACGCCGAGACTCTCAAAACAAACTGTCAACTCACGAGGGTTGCGCTGGTGAGCTAACCATATTCAAGTTCCCAGAACCTGCTAATTTGGGGACATCACATTATTAAAACCCTACTTCTGAAAAAGCCCAATAAATTGAGACCACACCGAGTAGCATTCAAATTCGCAGGAGTAAACCAGAAGCAGAGGAATGACGAAGGAAGTATATGATTGCTAAAGGAAGGAGCAAGTTGCAACACGTACGGCCTACCCGTACACCGTACGAAGGTTGGAAGAGAATTGGATCGTATGGAACCGAAGGGAAAGTTACAGTGTTGTACGAAATCAAGAAGGGTGTATCAACGAAGTGAAGTGCCAATCACCAATGTAGACGAAAGGCTGAGATCTGTACGACCTCGTACGGCCCGCACAACAAATAAAATTCAATACATTGGCAGGATGAGACCCGTACGGCCCCCACGGAAAACATTAAGTACATTGGTAGGACGAGACACATACAACCCGTGTGGAGGGCCTTCACAAAATTGTAAGGAGAGATGTTGACGGACAACGTACGGTGGGAAAGCGTATGTGCAGAAGAGGATAGTGGAAAGATGGTTGTACAACTTACGAAAACTAAGTCTTTGCTGGGTCGTATAGTCTATACGGTGCAAAAACAATCGTTTGCATACTTTACGATTGACAATACACAGATTGCACAGGAAAATATACGAGTTGCACAAGGTAATACATGAGCTAAAAAACTTGCTCGATATGGTGAAAGGTAGTTATCGTAACCCTAAAAAGCGTAGTTATGACATCAAATATAAAGCTGGAGCCATAACCAAGAAACCCTTACAATTACAATCAACAATGGCGACCTCAAGCAAGAAGGCAAAGACACAGAAGGACAAAGATGAACAAATTAGCGGAGAATATCATGTTTGAAAGTGTTACAGGGAGTGAGTGCAGAGCTTGGTGGGAGGGCACTCTAGAAGGTCACCCTTGAAGGCTTCACTGCGAAAAGCTGAGGTAGATAAAGTTATTTTTATGCCCATTTTCAACCTTCAAGATTTTGAGCCATTATTGTGCACCATGGTTCATGGCTATGACAGGAGCACACATAGGTCCACAATAAGATATTTTGATCAGGTGGTCACTGTGTCATACTCAGCCAAAGAATTTAACAAGGTATTTTAGAGTGCCCAATAAAGGACATTCGGCAACCAAACCCTCTTCAAAGATGTCTGCGGAGGACAATAAATTGTTGCTAGAACACATATGCAGGAAGTACCTCACAGCAAAGCAATGGGACAACTTGTGGAGTAGTAGTAATTGCAGAGGATTGAAGAAATCGTTTATAACTTCTCCAGAGTGGAGGTGCATAATGGACTTACTAAACAACAAACTCACTAGTGGGAGTAGAGCATTTGATGTTGCCATATGGATGCTCTGGTTAATGAATGGGCTAAACAATGACAAGGTTTACAATTGGGGACAATACTTGTCAGATCGTAATAACAAACTTCTACAGCTCAAGCACGAAACATTTTATATGCCACACCATGCCATTGCCCTATTTCTTGAGGCATTACACGCTCAAGTAGCACCCGAACACTGACATGGGCATGTTCCAACGAACTGGGTTGAACCATATAAACCCGCCATGAACTATTGGTTGCACTTTGATATCTTCACAGGAGGTAGTTTTGAAACCTTGAGGAAGAAAGTTAGTAGGAGCTCTAGTGAGCACAAAGGAGATAAAAGAAGGGGATGGCAGCTCGGAGGAGGAATCAGGAGAACAAACACCCTCTTCTTCCAGTGACAGTTCTGAGGAAGATGAGTTTCGTGTGGCACCTTGCTGTACTAGAGGACAGAAAAAGGCACAAGGGGAAGCACATGAGAAGGACATAGGGGAGACATCCAAGGAAATTGAGTGTGTACCTGTACAAGAAGGACACCTACTTGGGACATTACTAGAGAATGCTTTGGAAGTATTGGATGAGACAAACGTTGTCGTCAAGGAAGGAGAGGCTGTACGACTAGAGTTAGCCTAGGAAGGAGAGGCCGTATGGACGGAGCCATCCGTGGAAGGAGAGAACGTATAGATGGAGGAAGCACGACAGAAGGTAGTACGGATGAGAGTCGTACACCCAGGAGAGATGGTAGGAGGTGGCAAGATGGCAGTCTGCAGTGGAGGGATGGCACTACAGGCAGATAATGCATCAGAGGAAGGGATAGTGCTAGAGGGAAGAGTGACACCTCTAGAATAGTAGCCAATACTTCCAGATTGGGGAACAAAGAGGGTGCAATTTACCCCATCTCAGCTGTCATCTATGGCACACTTGGTGCAGTTTACCCCAGTGCAATTGCACAGACAAAGTTGGTGGATCTTAGAACACACAAAGGAGGGGCCCACACTATCCCTATCACCACGTCATACAAAATTGAAAGAGCCCAACCTATTGTACTTGTGCTCACTCCCGCACCTCCAACAGGAGTAGTCAGCCCAGTCACCACTTCAGCATCAACACCTGCGGCAATAGTGCTAACCCCTACCATGACAGGAACAAATGAGGGAGGAGACAAGGATGTAGAGGCCGACAACCTGTTGGCCAAGTTTTCGATGGAGGTACACAACATAACACCACCCTCACCGATGCTCATGATGGGACATCAGGAAGAGGAAGTTACCCAGGCTCAACAGGAGGGTGTGGGGGTAGATGGGGGAAGTCAGCATAGGGGAGAACCCAAAGGGTGAGTTACGGATGGTGGCGAAAGTCCTAGGCCAGGATTTGAGGATTCCACACTGTGGTTCTTAGTAGAGCTCGAGGCCGTAGCAACGACCACCTGAGACATGGCAGACCGAGCAAGGCGACTGGATATGGGGTCCGTGACCATGGCAGCTGAGGCACTTTTGAGGTTCATGATGGAGGATTGCAACAAGGAATTCACCCAATGCCTTATGGAATAGGGATGGCCAGAGGAGGTACCGGAGAGAGTACAAGCATGGAGTACACCAGATATTTTGACACGACATAGAGGGCACACGACAATGATGAGCACCCTCACCAAGATGGAGGAGACTTTTAGAGCCATGTTCTTACAGTTGCAGCAAGGTAGAAGAAGAGCGTGGCCTTACTCTAGAGAGAGAGAGTTCCTTACAGATGAGAGCACAAGAGTTGGAAAATGAGCTTGCACAGGAGAAGTTGGCACGAGTGGGGAAAGAGCAGCAACTGATAACTAAGGAGAAGGATCTCATGGATGCCTTGAGATTGCTGAAGGTTGCACGGGAGAAGCAACTAATTGCAGAAAGGGACCTGAGGATCCTCCGCTAGCAACTCCCACGCGCCACCGCCTCTGCTACTCTAAGGACGTCCTCTCACCCGTCCTAGTAGATTTACTGATGTTTGTTATTCCCATTTTGTTTTTGTCATCTGGAAGACGACAAGTTTGGGGGGGGGATGATTTAGGCGGAAATTATGCCAATAATAATAGTTTTGTTAGTTAAGGGAAATATAAGAAAATAGTTGTCCCAAAATGGTATCAGTTGCCGACAGTTGGCAGTCTTAACCAACAGCCAAAACACTATTTGTATGTAAATTGGGACAGTTCAGGGTGTTGTGAATTGGAGACTATTATGCTATGAAAGAGATACCATTCTGCCATTTATTGTGTTATGTGATTGTGATTTCTGGTTATTTATGTTATATCATTCATGATTTATATCTGTGCACTACCTTTGAATGATTGCTGTTGCATTATTTAAAACAATACAATTCTAGTTAGGCATCTAACAGGGGTGTTTGTTATGTATATTTTCTTATTGTTTTGAGTATATAAAATGAAAGGGGACAGCTCCTTTTCTGTTGTGCGATCCCTGGCTTTACATAAAATGGAGGGGTTCTATTGTCGATTACTCTGTTATGTAGATGTATATTCCTCTGAGGAAGAATATGTACCACTAACTAAAAATATTATCACTTTTTCTTTCAGTTTGAAGCATTTTAAGAGGAGAGGAAATGCTTTATGCCTGTTTTTTAGTATAATTAGTTTATGAATATTTCCAAAAGCCCTCAGAGCTTAAGTATTGTAATAAAATATTGGGAAGATCATCCTTCTGTTGATTGAGAAATTTTCATTACCAATTCCACATTTGTCTTGCCACAAAGTTTTTCTCTCAAACAGCAGGAATCCTTTAGTTTTTAGTTATCATTAGTGATTGTGTTTGAAGATGATGATATATTATCTCTTATATTTAAAATTTGAATTTATTGATAACTTAAAAAGGTTCCTTTTGATAATTTGTAACATCCTTGCTATTTGCAGGCTTATCTGGGACAGTTAATTAATCCTATGCAGAAGGATCTTAGGCAATGGACTTCTAATGTTCGTCTAGGGGCTGCACGTGTATTGTACGCATTGCTGGTTTGTCAACAACACATTCCTTCAAATTAGTTATTTGGTCAAATGTTTCAATTCTGGTGTTTTATTAATGCACTTTGTGGTAGCAAAATTGGCAGTAAGCTTTGGGTATTTCATAGATATATGTATTTTATAGAAAGGATATAATTGATGATTGTGAGAGTGGTCTCTTTGGTTCTTGGCAGAGATTTTGTATGCCAATAACTGCATTCTCACTTATCTTTTTCAAATTCTGAACTTGCAGATTTTAGCAGAAGAGAAGGTGGCAGATTATCTAGACTCATTAGTACCTTGTCTTTGCAGGTTATTTTCGTTGGTTTCACATACTTCTAAAGTAGTATTCTTAGCCGTCTCAATTCCGACCACACTTTCATAGTGGTTGTGCCTCATTTTATGTCCTGGATATTTGGTCTGATTTGCAGTGCTGTCAGTGATGATGATTTAGCTGTTGCACAACATGCCATTAATGCTCTCCATGTTTTGGGGTGCCATGTTCTGCCTGATTATTGGCTACCTCTGGTACTAGATCAATTAATACCTTTCCAGCCATCACAGGCACAGGTATGAATGCACTAAATGAGGAATTAGTATGATCATTGATGCTGCTTATCTGGCCGGTTACATTATTGTACTTGTTTATTATACTGTGCAGGCCAGATTTGTTCTCTGTTTTATCAATCACGTTTTTTACTTTTAGTGTTTTCTTCTAAAGAGATTGATTTAATTTATTTACATTGTTCTGACTTTACAATTTGAACTTTATATCACCCTTTAAGCAATATAAGTCTGATTTTAATTTATATCCAGGTTGCCAATGGGCTGCGTGTGCTTGCGGGCCTACTATATGGAACTCCTAGTCATGCTGTGAAGGAAAGTACTGTTATGAAGGTGGGTCATCTTTACATCTATATATTGTTTATGGCATTGACTGCAAATGTTTACCTTCTTTTATTAATTTATTTATCCTATTTTAATGTTTTGCGTCTGTACTGCACTTAAAAGCTACCAAAAATCGAAGAAAGAAAAAAACAGGTTTTTTGCACTTTTTGTTTGGTTTAACTAAAAATGGCACTTTTGTTACTGGTGATATATCTATATATTTATGGTTGATGTGTGCTCAAAGCCCATTTGCTTCAACCTAGTGTCACATTTATCATCATACGGGTCTAATGTTTTTCCATTTATGGTGAATTTTTTTGAAAAGAAAATAAAATGGAAAAGGAAAGTGTAAAATAAAGTAAATTTACTAGTGAGAAAATTGAATAGGATACTATAGAAACACTACAATAGAAAGAAAAATATAGATTAGATGAATGCCTACGAATTACAAAAATAGACCATTGGGACTCAAAATGTAAGTATGTTTTAAGAGAGAAATATAAAGGTAAAATGACCTTAGTTTATAAAATGTAACCATTCAAAAAGGAGAGAAAAACAAGGTAAGGGATGTAAACCTGAAGTGGGTAAAACTTGATGCATAAGATGTAATGCACTATTAGTAGATTTATGATGGAAGTCCCTTAAAGAAAGATGGATTTAACTGAAAAAAGGTGGAATGCAAGCCGGAAATCATGAAAGAAGATTCATGCCAGCATCCGTGTTCTCATTAAGGAATGAACATGCAGAACTAACAATATTGCCATCGATAACCATCAAAGGGCCTAAGTAGGATTTGGGAATGAACATAGAGTAATGTCCATGGTGGATGGTCATGCAGCCAGCTAGAAAATACTTGGAGGAAGCTGAGAACTAACCTTCCAAGACCAATGAACCTTTTGGAACGAAAGAAAAAACTAGAAATGTGCATCTGTCTTTATTACTAAATTGCAAACAAGTAGAAATCACAGGGCGGTTGGTTGTCTTTAATGCTTTTATGGGTCATTTGTAGGAATGCTCGTCTACAAATATTATCGTCTCAAAGGAAAAGGGTCAGTACCTTTATTTAGAATATTGAAAGAAAAGTGATAAGGAGCTGCTTGAGTTTCTATACAGAAAAATGTATCACCTTGAAAGGTATGATGGTCAGTTTGAGTGCATTACTGGTGGCAGCTCACCCTCAGTTAGCTAAGGGGGATCCTTGGGCAATGTTGTCAATGATTTTGGAGATGATCAGGGTGAATGAAGATGCCATTTACAATAAGTGAAACATATTCGTAATAGGAAAACAAACAAAATGATGGGCAGTTCTGTAGAATTCCATGTGACTTGAATGTATAGAGACTATGGACAATAAGTTTTATGAACCCAGTTTTATTTGGCTGCACAGCTGGGAACTCCAGTAAAGCCCTTAATAAAAAATGAAATTCTGACAATTAGTTTGGTAAAAGGCTGAAACTGTATCGTATCTGGAATTTGAATTTTTTAAAAACTTACAAGAAAATAATATTTAATTTATTGTATGCAATATTAAGACAATCCCTAGATCTGAACTTTGAAATTATAGAAGGCTAGATATTTTTCAGTTTTTAAAACTGCAAAGAAACATAAATTCACATTTCCTTGAAAATAGAATGAAGAATATGTAGATAAGATAAGATAAGATAAATTTATTAATGTCCAATGAAAGACCACACAGGGGGTCCAAGGGACTGCCAAAACAAAGCAGATGACCAGCCTACAGAAGGAACACCAAACGGTGTCCGAGGAGAGAAGACGAAACAACTAAAGCAAAAAACAACAAACAAACAGCTCACAAGCGGCTCTAAGCAGCCGAGAAGAAATCCAAAATCAAAGGATAGGCCATAGGGCAAGAAGGAACCCCAAACCGCCTCTGTAGACCTTTGGAAGAGGAAGAAGAAGAAGACCACTGCTGAGTGGAATTCCTGCGAGGCCTCACGGATCTGGTATGGCCAGAAGGGGAAACAAGCCGTTGCTTGGTACCGCGTGTAGGGGAAACCACCGAGAAGAAAGAGGAAGAAGAGAAGATTACTTTCTTGAGAAGGCAGGGATGCTGACTTAAGTAAAATCAAAGAAAGTAAGATTTCTATCTTGGCCAAAACACTACTTCAAACTTCTGTGCCATAATTCCTTTTTAAAACATCAGTATTACTATGTAAGTGTCCTTTACAATGAGTTTCCTCTTGAAATTTTTCTTTGGTGAGTGCGGGATAGCTTAAAGATACTTTTCATTTGTCAACTAAGAATTAATGGGTGTTGGATAAGTAACAGAAAGTTACTTTTTCCTTCTAGGAAACAGTAAAACAATATTTCAATTAAAAATAATATAAATAATTGCCCTGAAAGAAATTCTATCACTGTCACTTTGAATGAAGGCCTTATGTTTGTTGCTTTTTCTCTTTTGTTTCACTTTGTTTGACCACCATCTGTAACTTGGGCCCATATACTAACTTGGGTGCTACTTTTGCTTTATTTCACACTTTTTTTGACAAGAAAAATTCCATTTGGGGGTTTGATTAAGTTTAGGCTCCTGTTTGTGTTTTGGTGGAATTTTTGGTTTATTAATGCCAATTTTTAAATGATTAACTCACAAATTTGAGTTTCTTTTAAATTTATTCCATTTTATCATTTTTGTATATTGATTATAATAAATATTCCAGGTCTCATTGCCTTTCATCATTCTGAATTCCATTTTGTATGCAACAAAGGTTGAAATTGCTTTGGTGATTTTTTGCCGTTGCCTTCTACCACTTTTTTCTAGAAATGCAAGAAAACACTTTTCTAACAACTTTGTTCAACCTTTGATGCATGCCTTTATATTGGTTTCAAAATTTTTAGAAATTTTGAACCTATATTATGGTACACCCTTGTCATGATGTGTGAATCTATATGGGAACATGTTTTTATGCTCAACTTCATTACTAGGTGTGCATTATCTTCTAGGTGTGTGCCTTTGAACGATTGCTTTGAAGTTCAAAATCTTCAATTAGGCTTGTCTTTGCCTTTCAATTGCATGTATCTATATTGCACTTCTAAGTTCTAGATCTCATTTATTGCATGTTCCATCCTCCTTTAAATGGTGCACCTTATACCACTGACTTACACGTGTTTATAATGATATTGAAGTAACTCTATTGTTAAGGGCATATGGATACCCTGGTGTGCACCTCAATAAATTGAGTTGCATTTGAAAACCAATATTTTTTATTTATGTGTTTGATTCTAGGCATTTGGCTACCCTAGTCTGCATCTCAATACATTGAGTTGTATTTGAAAACCAAACATTTTTAGTTGTATTTGAAAACCACCATCTTTTGCTAAGGGTTGGTCATAAACAATAATTTATTTTATTTTATTTTAATTTCCATTCAGCATAAAAGGGTGAGCATATGATTGCATTGATTTTTATGCAATAAATAAACTCTCCTATATAGTTGGCCTTTTACATCAATGGCAACATTTCCCATCCATCTCCCCCTTTGTCATTGATGGCAACCCTACAAACTAATCTTTTGAATACAATAGAATCATACAACTCCCCCTAACTAAAATGCTCCGTACTCTACTCCTTCCCCTTTGACATTAATGCCAAAGGCTTTTCGGGGCTAACTAATATGACGATGAATAGCTCCCCTTGACACATGCTTCTACCAAAGAACTTAGTGATGGCTGAGAGAGATATCACTCCCAATTGCATCATCAAGTACTCAAAAGTCTCTTTTTGAAGAGGCTTTGTGAAGATGTTCGCAATTTATTCCTTCATAGCAATGTACTCCAACTTTACTTGTTGATTAATCACCTGCTCTCTTAGGACATGCTATTTGATTGGAATATGCTTTGTCCTAGAGTGCATAACCCTATTCTTTGAAATATTTATCGCACTTGTTTTGTCACAGGAGTGGAGATGGGATGTTGTGATGTCCCCATTTTTACCGTAATAATGCAATAGAAAAAAATTACATATGCGGTCAAGGGGTCTCAGACCTTGAGCACCTCAAGATAGTTAGGAGATAGTTAATAGCAAATTGTACATAACAAATAAGACTTCAATTAGATAGTTGCGCCATTCTTTCCATAAAGAATCTTAAGAATCAAGTGCATAGTTTTCAAACTCTGCGAGTACTCTCCGAGTTGCCGCGAACTTTTTTTTTTCTGGGCGAGTTTCACAAGTTTTAACTCGCGTTTTTATAGGCACAAAGAAATGTGGGTAAAAATGTCAATGCAGGTAAAACGTTGGTTAAAATGCATTTTTCGCATGTTGATTTTGCTATAAAACCATGCATTTTCTTTTGAGCTGTCAATTTTTTATTTAATATATTTTGTAATTAAAATTTACAAAAAGTATATGCTTTTTAAGAGATTTAATTTATGTACTTGCTAAGTTACAGAGTTTTTGCCATGTTTTTGTTGATTATTCGCTGAGTTGAAACTTTTGGGCTTGCTGATTACTCTCCGATTCCAAGTCCAAGTCTGATCTATGATCAAGTGCATCAAGAAAAATTGTGAAGTCTTATCACTGAGACAATTTTCCTAGTTCACGAAGAGGCACAACAAAATGTGATATGAGAATGAGTCAGGATCCAGGATGACAAGATCAAGGCAACAAGGAGAAAGAATGGTTCTTAAATGCATCAATCACACATAAAGGATATTCATGGCAACACCGTCATAATGCATCCATCACACATGAGGAATATACATATCGATACCGTCATGGCAACAATCATCATATGATGATAAGTTGATCAAGATAACAGGCAACATGCTCAAACGAGAAACATAATAACACTAAGGAAGTATGCCAAAGAGATGAATGTCATATTGTGATAGAACCTCTATCATTATCATACCAAGGAAAAGAGCCTCATCATGATGAAAGAAGAATTAGATCTGCAAGTTATAATGTATCGATCAGCACAGACAAAGGATGATAGACGTGATCAATAATCACTAAGCCTTAGTTGACCGTCCACGTCAAGCAAGGAGAAGAATCTTATGATCATTGCATACAATCGATTAAAGAATGCAATCAGCAATCTATTAGTTGGTTATCCAATAGACATCTAGTAGCAAACATATCCATCAGCAATTCGGATGATATCATCACCACAGAAGAACACAATCAGCATTATAAATATTGACCTAATAGATTTGGTATCGATGTATGAACAACCAGCAAGCACTAAGCAAACAATCATATGAAGGGAGATATAGCATCCAATTGCTTGGATCGACCAAATCAAGACATGTTATCTATGCATGATCAATCAGGATGATTAGAGTATAGAGACTAATAAATAATGATTAGTCTAAAGATAACTAATGAGGATTTAGTATGGAATGTTGTGTTGATCTAACAATAGCGACTAAAAGGAACAAATGCAATTAAAGGCTGCGATGTAATGTCCCCTTTTTAGCCAGTGTCTGAGGACGAGTTGTTAGCCCATCATTGCGACCCTCGTGGGCTAATGTTATGGATAGGGGGTTTCAGTAGGTTGAGCCTGTGGCCAGTTCCTACTCTAGAGGTCAATGATGTTCAGGATTGCTCTTCCTTTGAGTCAGATAGGCACACTTACTATTTATAGTAAATTTCTATTTTGGGTAAGTCAAAGTTGCTATCTTTAGTAGGGCACTTGGACAGTTTGCTAGCAGTGTGGAGTTGTGGTGACATTGACGGAGCTTCTAGTTTGGGACTTACTATTTATAGTAAGCCAATTTATGGTTAGAGCTATTTTTGACAGGGGCACCTGAGCTATACGATATGCACAGTGATGGATTCATTTGTCAGTTGGCTCAGTTTGAGGGACTTAGTATTTATATAAAGTCGATATTGGTCAGTTACTACTTTTAGCAGGGCACTTGGGTGATAGTCTCTATCAGTAAAATCATTGCACTTGGTGTGGTATGTCTAGGTGGATTATTGAGTTAAAATTCAAATAATGTTATTAATTGAATTCATTCAATTAATAGCTATATGAGCTATTATAAAGTACCAAGTGAATTAATACTTATTTTAAAAGTGCATTTAATATGCCTAAGTTGTGGAGGGAACATAATTATTTATTATATTTCAAATGTTTCAAAAGCTTTTACATCAAAAGAAAATATATTCAAATAGGCTAAGTGGTGTTTTAAGTTATGTGCAGTGTTGTAATGTCCCGAAGCCAACTTGTTTGGCTTCTGATGGTGGTAGGCAACACCGAATGATAGTGTAGTGACAACCCAGGTAGGGTTCCCCTTCTGTACAGTGCTGTATGAATATATTCCCATTGTCCAAGTTGAAGATTCAGCCGTACAACCAAATGTCGTACAATAGCTGTGCTTGACCGTACATTGGATGCCTAAGGTGCTACCCATACGGTCCTACCACTTGTACTCCTAAGTCCATACACGCTTATTTGTCAGCTCTGTATGGGGAAAGGTAGTTTGGTGTCGGTACGGTAATGATATAGCCCCACACTTGGGTGATCCCCATACGACAGTTATGTGGTCCATACATCCATATGACAAATACTCGTACTTTGGCACGACTTCAGTCTCCAAATTTTCGGTATGGTGTTCCCAGGCAATCTCGGCAGTAGTAACTTGATCTTCTATGCAAACTGTAATATGAATTGCAGATTGACACAAAATGAGATGGATAATAGAATTATATTTAGACCTGTATAGCAAATTACATCAGATTAGAACCGAAGCAGAGTAGGGTGAGGAGTGACTCCCACTGAAACTGTAGATGCCAAGTAGGGAGGATCTTTCACCTCCGAAATGGCAGACGACGCTGAACTTCCAACAAGAGTTCGCAAATACAACAAAATACCAAATTCACATACCTACAACAATTAACTACTTGGCCTTATATATGGCTTCGAGAAACTTCCCAAAGGATTACAAATGTGCCAACACGGCCAAAACATTACCAACTAATATATCAAAAAGGGCCTCGAGAGATAATATTATTAAGTTTCGGGGCCATACCCAATTAATATTAAATTGAATGATTTAATTACGTCGGGGACATTACAAGTGTAAATTTGAAGCTAGTTGGCCGATTCATATTGAGAGTTATAAAAGTCTTCACATGAGGAAATCAATTCATTCGCTTGAGCATTCAATAATTGTGAATTGGTGTTGTTGAGAGCCAAGGGTTCCAACTTTTCTAATCTGATGGAATTGTGAACTCCATCCAGATTATGCACTTTGAATTGGTGGAACAATCTAGTGAATTGTGTAGGTAGCTATGGCTTCACACAGGAGCCATGATTGAATTGAATGGTGAAAGAAATTTGGGTGTTAGAGTCTACAGAAATGTTCAAGATTGATTGCAGGTGTTAGGAGGTTCAAGTACCAATCCCATCGCTGCTATATAGACCTGCGATTGTGTTTTAAGAAGCAGCAGTTGACACTTAGAGGCCACGGGAGGCCTGAAGAAGATAGCCGCTGAATATATAAAGTTGCGACAGTCATTTAGGGCTTGTGTTCGGATTAGTAGGGTTGCATTCGAATATAGTGGTTGCTGCTGCCATAAAAGAAAGGGACAATATTAAATTTACAGCCCGCGTTTATCTATAGGAGTCTGGGATTTTCTCCTCAGGGGCTGTGTTGAATTTTGTGGGGCAGCGTTAGACTTTCAAGAGGCACGTTTGGTATGCTTGGTGCCTTCAATCAGAGTTTGTGATCTATAGAGGCCATATGTGATTAATTTCATAAGGCTGCGATCAGTTCCAGGTTCTCAGATTTGCAGTTAATAAATTTTAAATGTATGTTATCATCATTGAAGAATGCTTGTTATCATCATTGAAGAATGCTTGTAAACCAACTGTTTGCTCAAATGCTGAAAGTAATTCGTCAGCTGAATCTGAATGCTAAGTAGTGGAACTTATGCTTTCATATTGCTAATATCTGTTCTGAGAATCACAAGTGTTTGATAGATTTCAATGCGTAAACTCTAGCATCCAGAACTATTTTTTGTGACCAAGATCTCAGAAATTCAGAACAGACTTTGCTTGGCAACTGTTTGACTAAATGTTTTGAGGAAGTTTGAGAACAAAATCTGAATCTTTAACTTGCATGCCAACTGTTTGACGGAATGTCAAAATGTAATGTCCTCAATCCCGCAGTAGGCCAGTATGGCGCCTAGTTAGTCTATCTCCCTCATCCGATAGGCTAAAGGCTTCTTTCAAAGGATGTCCGCCAGTCGCAGGCTTCAGTGGGCGAGCTTTTATTATTTGAGCACACTTTATAAAGTAAAGTCACTTTACTTTATAAAAGTATATTACAAAGTCACTTTATGACTTTAAGTTACTTTATTTTATAAAAGTGACTTAAGTGACTTAAAGTAACTTAAGTGGACACTTTATCCCACATTGCTTATGTTGTGGAGTTTTCCCTCACTTGGAGGTTATAAAAGGACAAAGCTTTCTTGGGAAAAAACACCATGAAAAAATATAAACAAGGAATTAAACACCTGGTTGCTTTTTAAAATTGGTTTTCTTGAGGACGTAGCCCCTTAAGAAATTCGAGAAATTGGACGTAGCCCCAACATTCTCATTTGTGGTGGAATCATTTAGATTTCATATTGAGCTCATCAAGTAAGTTACAGAATTAAGTTTATCAGCATTCAAGAAATCGATAGTTTCCAGAATTGAGAAATCCTCTTATCGCGTTAGCTAGCTTTATACATTTGGGAAAAGATACATTGGAAATCCGAATTGGTATTGTTGGGAAGGGAAATACATTACAGTATGAAGTGTTGTGCGCTCTAGAAGCTTTTATATGTATATTTAAATCTACAGCTCCTCAACTATCCCTATTCGGCTGAGGCCTCACATGGGTATCATCGGTCTTGAGTATTACACGGTGGTCATGGGTTATAGCTTTATATTAGCCACGGGTAGACAGACTCCCTAGACGGGATACTATCACAGACCACCCAACATTGTCGTGCAGAACCGCTCATAGCAGAAGTATCGCGCGAAGGAGGAGAGATAATTGTGGCATCGTGATTGGAAGATAATCACGTGGAACACCAGCCTGCCTTCTCATATAGTAAAGCAGTGGCATTGACCCCGTCTTGAAGCTCCATAGCCATGGGTAACGTCCAGCAGAGATAGCCACCGTAGCTATACGGGTCAAGCTGTAGTGAGTAAGATTGGTGACGGCAAGGAAGATTGAGTCCGAAAACCTCCATACCGGGCAGAAACGACAGGTGTAGCATTCCCAGCAAACCGTGACTGCAAACGAAGGTCCAACACTAACGTATATGACTTGGTCTATGCAATCCGTCAACAACAATACCAGGTGCATAAAACTCAGTGTCTCATCTTAAATTTCTCTGTATGCATTAAAGAAAAGGGGCTGGGTTGAACTGGATAACCGCATATATGCTTGGGATATTAATATATCATTGTTGTTAAACATTCATGTACTGCAATATCATTGAGATTATTCCGTTGCAATACGTCTTGTTATTTTGAAGTACTTGATGATATAGTCTTGACAATAGTAACATCATGGATTTATGTTTATGAACTTGCTGGACATATTACTGAGAATTTGAATCAAAGTTAATCACTTTCATAATATATATTTAATTTAAAACAAGAAACCAGCCAACCGATAGAGACTGCAGACAATTTTGGTCAACAACCAGTTAGGGTTATTACACAAAAGGGCAAAATTGAGTCGCAGAGTTACAACTCATAGGGGTTATTATAGTGGTATAGAGTGATTTCTGCCATCCTGTTGGGGGTTGGGAATTGTTTTTCATAATATTCATTCAGATGGCAGTTGTTTCAGTCATGGAAATAATCAGGAGATTAATTAAACAGGGAAATCAAATGAAGGTTACACTACAGGATGAAATGACTGTCATGAGGGATGCAATGCTTACCATGTTTGAGGAATATAACACTCTTCATCAAAGGGTTAGGAAAGATCTATCTTTATACCATTTTATGGACATGCAGCTACTTTGGAAGAAGTGTGTGAGGATACGGTCATATCTAAATCTTTTACCTTATCAGATGATCCATCCATTGAGGTGCTTAGTGGTAGTACCTCGGTTGATGATGTGTGCACTGATGATAGCACACATGTTATTGATTATGAGATGAGTGATGTTACGTCATATTATAGTATAGATCAACACAGTGGCGAGGTTCACTTGTGAACAACCCTTTGTTTGAGATGGATACAACATTGTCATATGACAATCCACTTTTTGAGGTTGATGCTGATCACTCACATGAGTTGGGCTTGGCACAGTTTTCACCATCTACAAACACAGTACAGTTTCCTATATCAGCAGTTGGTGATGTTCCCATGTCCACAAATTACGATTTTGAGCAGGTTGAGAATGTCGCCACACTTATCATAGTTAGAGGTGTAGTTGATACAGTTGGGATTAGTGCATTTGTTGAGAGCATTGTAGTACCACATGTTGAATCAGGTTTTGTGGTTACATCCATTGCAGGTGTTGTTAGTGATAAGTCGGATGAAAGAGGTTATATTCAGTACTATGACAGTCAACGCTTGAGGTGGGAGCTTTTTATCGTGACTGCTTAGGGAGTAGTCATCACTTCTTTTTTGATCCACACACTAAAGATGTACTTCTTGGCAGACTTATGTTTAGAGTTTGGGATCCTTCCAGTCCATTGGGATTTCAGACAGGGCTCACAGAGGAGTTTTGGGATGTGTACATGGTGCCGAGTACATATGGTTTTCTTTTGACCCTCATGTGCATGATCTCTTTCAAGTGCACAGTTCAGTTGCGCACGTGTTGGACAGTGTGTATGGTAGCTCACTTTGCGCAGTTTGGGAAAGCAAGCTTTGTTAGTCGACCGAGTTACTTTCCTTTGAGATGTTTACTCCTGCGACATCTACAATCATATTAGTTTCAGTTTGTCAGGTTCTAGTAGTTATACTGGTGATGATGTTATAAGAGGTGGTTAGTGGTCACGGGGACATTACACAATCTTATCCTTGGGATACGAGTGGAATATTGTGTTATTTGTTTCTGGGATTGCTCAAGGACAAGCAATTTCAGAGAGGACAGACTATAATGTCCCCTTTTTAGCCTGTGTTTGAGGACGAGTTGTTAGCCCATCATTGTGACCCTTGTCGGCTAATGTTATGAATAGGGGGTCTCAGTTGGTTGAGCCAGTCACTAGTTCGTACTCTAGAGGTCGGTGATGTTAAGGATTTCTCTTCGTTTGAGTCATATCGACACACTATTTGTAGTAAGTGTCCATTTTGGGTAAGTTAGAGTTGCTATCTTTAGTAGGGCACCTAGACAGTTTGCTAACAGTGTGGAGTTGTGGTGACATTGACGGAACTTCTGGTTTGGGACTTACTATTTATAGTAAGTCAATTTATGGTCAGAGCTATTTTCTACAGGGGCACCCGAGTTTATGTTATGCATAGTGATTGACTCATTTGTTAGTTGGCTCAGTAAGCATGTCCAAAACATCATCAAGACCCTCCTTATGAAGATCTCGAGGAAGCTTCTAGAAGTTGGGCTGACTTGTTTAAAAAGTGACTTTATAATATTTCTTTTATTTAAGTCACTTTTTAATAAATTAATTAAAATAAAATTAGCCCTTTAATATTTGGACAACCTTAAAACTTTGACTAAAGAAGTCTCTTGCAATTGATCTTTGCAAGCTAATTGTCCCTATTTTACAGGTTCTAATGAAGGGGACCTTACATGTGATATTAGAGCTAGCATTCCTGCCAGCCTATGAAAGTTGACAAGTGATAAAGAACTAAGAACCTACTTCCGCAGGAAATCAGGCCAAAACTCTAAAGACAAACAAGAAGGTACAAGTATGGACGAGGAAAGAGAATTCAACAAGAGAATGGATTAATTTTTGGTAGAGCAAAGGGATACACAAAACAAGATGTCTCAACTATTAGACATGCTCACCCAAATAGTAATCAACTTCACCAATAACAATAATGGAAATGGGGGAGGCAATGAAAGTCAATCTAGTAATGGGAACCCTAAACAAAGGAGCCCTACAATGAGCTCAAGGACATGATTCCAACTTTCACCTCAAGAAGTGAGCAACCAGAAAAGGTGGAACCTAGATTGGTAGATCTCCAAGACCAATTCAGGTGGGATTGGATAGACAGAGGTTTCCAGAGATGTCACTTAAGGAATACATGGAATTAAGAATGAAGCACTTATCAAGAAGAGAGAATTGTGATAACCATTTTGAGTTGAAAAGGCAAGTTTGAAAACTTAGTATACCCTATTTCGATGGTTTGGGAAAGACTACGACACATTCTTTGGTGCAGAAGATTAACACCTACTTCCAACTGAATCCTATGTGGAAGGAAGAGGCTACCAAGTATGCTGAATTACATTTGGATGGAGTCGCACATGAATGGTGGTCCTACGGAATGGCCACTATGGGACATGCAAGAACTACCTTATACGTGGAACTCATGGAAAGGTCAATTGAAAGGTACAATAACAAAGACCCTGGGCTTCATTTCAAAGAGTTGGCTTAATTAAAACAAAAGGGATCCATTGATGAATATGTTATGGAATTCCAACGAATATCAGTCCTAGTTATTGACATTTCTAAAAGAAGGCTAATAGTCCTTTTCATGGATGGACTAGTGGATCCACTAAAAGGATTGGTTAAGGCCCTCAACCCTAACACCTTACAAGAGGCCATTAAGAAATCTTGGGATATGGATTCTAGGACAAATA
The DNA here is from genome assembly GCA_018584345.1 of Thuja plicata. Classification (NCBI taxonomy): domain Eukaryota; kingdom Viridiplantae; phylum Streptophyta; class Pinopsida; order Cupressales; family Cupressaceae; genus Thuja; species Thuja plicata. The sequence continues at coordinate 821,456 of MU223416.1, read as the reverse complement.
AGAACAAGGCTCCAACCAAAGAACCCTCAAAACGTAAATAGCAAGATAACCTACTATTTTCAAGAGACCCGTAAAAATATGAGAAGAAAATTGTGCTTCCATGCAAAGAACCCGAATAGCTATGACATCAATGCATTGGTAAAGGTAAGATCTCCACTGAATAGAAGTGAGACCTAACAAAAAGGGAGAAGATGGTGAAGACTTAAGCAGTTGGCAAAGTGATTCAAAAGATGATTCCAAGCGATCTCCCTTTCAAAAGAAAAGTGGTACACTAGCCACTTTGAATGGGTCTTCCAACAATGCTACTTTCAGGGTACAAGGAACCTTGCGAGGACAGGGCCATAACCATTTTTATTGATAGTGGGGCTACCCACTACTTCATAACTTCCAATCTTGTCACTCATAAGAGAATTCCTACTTGTAAAGAAGAAGCATTTGATGTAAGATTGGCAAATGGTTGTAGCTTGGAATGCCAAACACAAGCCCCAAGTCTAGAAGGCATCATAGGAAGCTATGAAGTCAAGGATGATTTCCATGAGGTAAAATCAGGCAAGATACACATGGTTCTTGGCATAGAATGGATGAAGACAATTGGCAAGTTCACACAAGGCTTCAAAGCCATGACCTTCAAATTCAAGGTGGATGGAAAGAAGTACATTCTTAATGGACAACTTGATGAAGTTCTGAAAGATATATCAACTAAGGAGATACCAAGCTCTCTTAGGAATATCAAAAACAAATCACAAGGTCAGCATCAAAGGCTAGAAGACAAGTTCCATGAGAGAACTAACAAACCACATTCAAAGGAAGCATCTATTCTCATAACACGAATCAAACATATCAAGATGTTAAAGGATGATGTCTGAAGATTCTTCAAAAGATTGTTTAAAAAAGTATGTAGAGATCCCCACAAATGCCCATCTTTGTGGAATTGATAGTGAAGAGATGGAAGTATGCACCGTTGTTTCAAATACCAATCTAGCCAACAGAGGAAAATTTTGAGGATGCTTGTGGGCAAGAATTTTCAAGGAGGGGAGACTGTGATGTCCCCATCTATACCCTGATAATGCAACAGCAACAGCAATAAATCACATATGTAGTCAAGGAGTGGTAGACCTTGAGCATCTCAAGCTAGTTAGGAGATAATCAATAGAAAAATGTACATAACAAATAAGAGTTCAAGTAGATAGTTGGCATGTTCTTTCCATAAATAATTAATAAGCATCAAGTATGTTATGGAAATTTGTGAAGTCTTATCAATAAAATGATATTCCTAGTTGGCACTAAGAGGCAAAACAAAATCTGATATGAGAATGGGATTGAGGATCACAAGATTAGGGCAACAAGGAGAAAGTATGGTGCTTAAGTGCATCCATCATGCATAAAGGATATTCATTGCAGCACCATCATAATGCATCCATCACACGAGGAATATACATATCGATACCATCATGGAAACATTCATCATACGATGATAAGTTGATGAAGATAGAAAGCAACATGCTCAAACAAGCAACATGGGAACATTTAGGAAGTGTGCCAAAGAGATGAATGACATATCGCAGCAGATTCTTTATCATTATCATACCAAGGAAGAGAGCCTCATTGTTTGCCTCGTAGGGTCTATGTTCAAAACATAATAAAATGCATATGAAACATGACAACAAGCATACATAATATAATTAGAGTCCCAATCGACTTGATGTCATGTTGGTCCGTGCCCACCAGATTGAACGTTGGTGGTCACAACTTCGGCTTTCCCAACTTCTTCCAAGTCTCCTCCGACAGCACGCTCACCCTCAATCCTCAGTCTACGATGGTGTCTGCAAGGATGGTTCCCAAGATACCCATTCCAACCACTGCGGGGTGTCGTCCACTGTTTACCGCTAGTAGCATAGGTTCCGCCGAAGGGCTCACGGGGACTTCAATATGGTTTGCCGTACGAGTAGGTACCTTTATGGCGCTTCCAACAACGACATAGTTTCCAAAAGGTCCTTGATTTCCACTGACACTTCCATCTGCAACACTTGTATCATGATGTTCTGTGAAGAACAGTAAGCAAGGTAGGGGTATCTGTGGCGCCCCTTGCTAGAGTCAGCAAAACCATGCAAGTGATGTAAGAACCAAACAAGGTCAAAGATGGGGTGAGCCCCAAACTCAGCAAGGATAATATAGTGAGGAATGGACTGCCTGCATCTAATAATCCGCTAGAGAAGGAGAACCTGAACTCGTTTCGCCGAAGCCCAATCAGAATCCAAAAGGGAGGGCCACCGTACCACAGAGCCATAAAGAACAAGTCTAATCAAAGTGTCTAGAAGTGTTAGCTTGGACGAGGTGTCCTGGAAGTGATGCTAGAAGCACTATCTCTCAAGAAGGGCCAAAGAACCATAATCCTTGTTGATATGCGGCAGGAGGGCTGGTCTCAAATTGAAACGGGGGCCAGAGAATTTAACCCCAGGGTAGGTGTAAGACGAGGATATCTCCACCTCCACCCCCCTAAAGAAAAAATGAAGGTGAAATTCTTGAGACAATTGAAGACCATCACCTTCGTCTTCCCCAAATTAACAGTCAACTGATGAAGATCACAAAAAGCCACAAGGCCATCAAGCTGTCTCTGCAACCCTTCCAGAGAATAATATTAAAATATACATATAATATAAATAATAATATTAAAATATACATAGAATATAAATAAAATTAAAAAAAAAACATATATTATTAAATTTTAATTAAGTTCAATGAATGGTCAAAAGACATGAAATAAAAAGCTGTGACTTCCTCAGACATGAGATATTAAAGGGAGAAGAGAATTTCATTTGGAAGGGGACAAGGAGAAAAGATCAAAGAAGGGAGCGAGGGAACTAAGGAGTAATGGAAGAAGATTGGAATGGGAAGAATTGATTAAGGGTTGTAACTCTTTCAAAAGGTGGTAGTTATGAAAGGTTGTGACTCTTTCAAAGGGCATAAAGGATGAAGGGTTGTGAGTCTCTTGAAAGGTTGTAATAATGACAGGTTGTGACTCTCAGATCATGAAGATATAAAAACGAGGGAAATTCATTTGTTGAAGGCTTGGAAGAAGGGATCATTACAAGGAAGGTAATCATAGTTCTGTTATGAGATGTAAGATAGTTCTGATCTGCATAAAGGCAACATAGGAATTAAGGAAGGATTAATGGAAGAAGAAGTAACTTCTTAAGGGGAGTAATGATGGAGGGTTGTAACCCTTTTGAAGGGTGGTAATTGTGAAAGGGTGCAATTATTGAAAAGGGCAGACATGGTGAAGAGGTGTGACCCTATCTCACAAAAGATATTAAGGACGAAGACGGATCAATTGGGAATGGAATTTGAAACTTATATCTTCTTGTATGCAAATTAGAATTATTTTTGCATGGAGGTGAGTTCGAGCAAAGACATGACAGCCTTGTTGATTTGGATCCACATCTTGATGTTGAGCATCTTCACCAAGATGGTGGTGGAGAGGCACAAGTGTTTCGGGACAGCCATGGAGACACTGCTGAAAGGTATGGAGAAGGTTCTGATTTTGCATGCATTATAACAGCAGATATCTATCCTTGCATGATTATGATTGGAAAAATCAATTGTTGGTGTTTGCGGAAAATGAAGTACACACATTGTTTACATTGGATGGCACCAAGAGGCAATAACCTCACTGAAAATAACATCCACAAGACACCAAGAAACCAAGAAAGAAAGTTCAGGTTTATAATTGAGTTTGGTAATAGGCTCAAAACCCAAGGGTAGATTTGAATATTGCACAAGATAAATGGGCTTCTACAAGGGGTTTCAAACACCTTATAGCATCTGGCTTGGCCATGAGCTCAAAATTCCCATTAGTAATCATTACAAGTATAGTTCAAAATAGTTATCGACAACTTATCACCAAGGGCAAAAAAAATATTGGCAAAATATCAGAGATAAATCGGCAACTTATTGGCAAAATATCAAGAACCTAAAAAACTGCTTAAATTTAATTAGAAATGCATTTTTTTTGCAAAATTCAATGAGGAGATGCATCTAATGAGTCAATAAATGAGTAAACAAAACAAACAAGCTGAGTTTAGATATATTTAAATGCAAATAGGGTACAAAATGACATCCTAATGTGGAATGTTGATGGCTGGTAGCCATAGCCCGATAGTTTGAACTTTGAAGCAAACTAAAAATAGCAAATTGTCTTCGTAAAACTATAAGTAAATACAAGTACAACATCAAATTGGTCTACGTCTTCCTCTTCCCCTTCCAAACAGCTCTAGTAAAAACTATTGGAGGGGTAGGAGGTCTAGTTCTAAAAGTCCACTGTGCCTATGCCTGCTCCCTCTGTACAATTGGCTATGGGTCGACTTATATTATCAAACACAACAATAGGCATTTTATACCGAGTAACATCATCCTTCCCCAAAAGAAAAAGTCGTCTTCTAGATGACAAGTAGACATCAAATAATATCCAAGAAGACTAATGGCAAGAGTGTAGTTAATGATTTGTATTGAACAAACTCAAAGTTGTAGTTTACTGAAAAAATAAAATTGGGGTCTGGGGGAAGTGCCCCCGGCGAGGTCAAGGGGCAGTGCCCCTTGTGGGGGTCTGGGAGTAGCGCCCCTTGCAGGGGTCTGGGGGCAATACCCCAACGGGGTCGAGGGGCAGCGCCCCAGGCACGCTCCCTGTCGCAGTACAGGGCAGGGTCGAGGGGCAACAGCCCCGTCGCCAAGACCAAATTAGCACCTTGATAACCACACAGAACTGCATGGTGCACACCATTTTCTTGATTTTTCAAGATGCTCTAAATCCCTGCAAATCACCTTTCATTTCCTTGAAACCCTTTTTTTTCTCCCCCAAGCACTTGGCAACTTAAAAAATAAAAAATGAACTTCATTTGGGCTGACATTCTCTATTAGCGGGCTGCAGCCAATATTTAAACAACTTATTGCCGATTTATCAGCAATAAGTTGTGTATTTTATTGCCCAATCAAACTTATCACGATAAAATGTTTTATTGCCGATATATCTGCGATATTTTAATCTAATTTACAAATTTGGCACTGGCTCAGGTTTAAGTTTTGAATTATTACAAGCATTATTATAAAGGTTGAAACTTGAAACCCAAAGATGTACAAATTGAAATTTATATAAGATAATTGAAAGAAATTTCCATTTGTGAATATACCATATTGGTGTCTAGCTTTGCCATGACCCAAAAATCAACCTTCATCTTTATTGGCATGGGGATATTGCAATCATTTCTTTATACATATCGTGGTTATGCTTTATTGGTCAATCTGCTACAGTTCACTCTATTATATATGATGGTGTATAGAATTTATATCCTAATTTCTCTACAGCATTGCCATAGAGAAACATATTTTTCTCATTTTAGAAATCATGGTTGTGTATTGATTTCATTTTCAAGTATGAGCTTAAAATCTTGAATGTAATGTTGGTAGGGCTATAGATGAATCATGAAACAGTTTTTTAAGTTAGAAAAAGCTTATTGTAGATATATTCTCTTCAGTTCTGAAGATACATTGATCTACGGGAACTGTTAATGAACTGTATCTCTGTTTGGGGCAAAAAGGTTGAATTTGAAATTCCTCTTGGTTTGACATTTAATATAAAGAGTCGACTTTTCTATGGATATACAGCTATTTTATTATATTTATTATTAACTCAGATTATAGTTCCTTTTTATATAGAACTTGCATCATTAATTGAGCAGACCAAAAAATCAACATGCATATAAATTCAGTATGTTTCCAACAATGCAGGTAACCAAACTGCTCTATGGTGCTAACTTGGGATTCAGTGATTATGCTGCAATAAGACAGCAGGTTAAAACTTAAAGCAAGCAACTAGGACTTATTTATTACCTCACTTTCTTTACCCATGCTAATCACATTATTATATTTGCTTACTTATAACTGCATGTAATGAATTAGTTGCTCTTTGAATAATTTCTATGATAATTAGCAGTTACTTGCAGTATTGGAAAATCTAATAGAAAAAGGAGGAGTATCATGCCAGTCTTCTTCTTTGGAAATATCACTACTCTTGCTTCAGGTCTGTACTTTTATCCTTCAAATTGCTAAACTTTTATAGAGGATATACTTCATACAAATAGCATTTGACATGGTTATTGCAAAGAGTTATATGTTGGGGAATGGGCATGCCTTGATAATCTGGTATAAATAGTTTCCATCTGTTGGAGATGCTGACAGAACTTCCCCAGGAAGATGTAAAAATGTGTTACGTCATAATTTTTAGGGTGTCTTTGAAGAGCACAAACCATAATTTTTTTTATTTGCAAATGCTAATAGTAATAATTTATTGGGGAAGAAATGAGTTGTTAAAGATAATAGGTGAAATCTCCGGGATTATTATCTCATCTGTAGGAGGTGAGATCACATTCAGTTATTTCATTATATATGAGAACGGTCTTTGTTATGAAATTACTCATTAGTCATTTAAGAGGATCAGCAACAAGTTTCACTATTTTATGCATCTCCTTAATTAACACATCTACCATATACAATTTGATCCGCCCTTTTAGGTAGTTTGTACTTTGGAAATGTGCACAGAGCTTGGTCTGTTAGTTCATAGATTCATCATTTTGTATTAGAATTTGATATGTCTATTGTTTTTACATTTGGAGCTACTACAGTCTTTTTTAACCACTGTAATTATTTATTTTCTCAGCTTCAATGTTTTGAGGGTGATCGTAAAACACATCAGCTTTCTATCACAATGGTCAATAATTTTGCAAGGGTGATTGGACTAAATTCTGGAAAAGACTTGTATGCAAAGCATATGGAGTCAATAATTGGAGTTACTATAAGTGGGCATTCTGAGTGGACTGGAACCTCAACTGGAGCCTTTCTTTTTCAAACATTTCTTGAGAATGCTGGAAGTTGTGTAAGAGTCCAAGTTGTTTTAACCAAGTCTTGCCCTAAAATTTTCCAGGAATTTTTTCTTTTTATTTGCTAAATTAACAATTTTAATTGACAAATTTTCCTTGTTGTAATGAGCAGGTAGGTCCTTATTTGGAGACATTGCTTCCTGTATTTATTGATTGCTTGAATGCAGAGAGGGATCCCGTTCTTCGTTTAAAGATTTTACCAGTAAGTTTTTAATAAACATCCTCTAATTTTGATATCAAAAAAAAAAATCGTAGGAACTCCTTATAGATATTTGGTTGTTTCCAACAGTTGGATGGCTTTGAATACATCATTTCGAAATAATCTTAAGAATTGAAAGTAAATGATTCTACAATTTATATTATTCACTGAGTACAGGATTTTGTGTCGGACAGGGCTTCCTCCTGCAGCCAATGTTGAGTAGCCAATAATGGTTTACAAAAAACGATTACTCTTTTACCCATTTCTATGCTACAGAATCCTCTCTGGCCCTTAAATTAGAAAGAGTGATGCCAATTCTTCATTTGCCATTCAAATGTAAATTTGTACCTAAATGGTGACAATGTTTCCATTTACGTAAACTCTCAAACATAGTAGGAGCATTCATTTTGTAAAGGCCCTTCTCAATCCAACCTTGTATTTTTATCCAAAACTTAATTTTTAAGTTGTCAAGTGAACAGTTTCAGAGATGCTTGTTTGCCACATTGGCTGTTTTACGCTTTCATATAAAGATTGCAGAAATAAACAATTGACAGAGGAAAGTCACAAATTGTAATTTCTATACCAACGAAATGAACAACAGAAGTAAATACTTTATTGAACTTTCTTTCTGATATAGACAGTCTGAAGCTGACAATATAGTTCCAGAATTGATCGTAGCAATACATAATGGGAGAATCTCGCTCAAACAGGAAACATGATATTGAACCTTATACTCTCCAAACTCGTCAACTCTGTCCAATAGTGGGCAGACCAAAATCGCTAGTATTCTATTTGCATAGCACAAGGAATATCAGCAGTAGTAATGGGGTGATTAAAGATTATAATGCCCGCGTTCAGAGTTGCTAGACATTAAAAGACCATAGCACTGTCCAAATCGACTGTGAAAGAGAAGAATCAGACACAGCTCAATTCAGGGAATGCCGTCTCGTTATTTGGAAGGCCAGCAAGATATGATGGAGCCCGACTTTGTTCATATGGCTTCTGTCCCTCAAAATCCCTGTCACCACCAATCACAAGGTTCTGGCTTACTGAAAAAGAAGCCCATGCAAGAAATATAATTGTTCCTAGCTAAGAAACATCTGCCACCAAAATCAGGAAATAAAACCTGCAGCTGAGTATTCTTGCCCTTGTGCTAGGAAAATAGAACCGCACCAGGTAATAGTGTTCACACCAAACTTATGATGCATTTTCCATGCTAGAGGGGCTTGTCAAAAATTTCCCAGAGCTCGCACACAGAGATAATGCGTAATATTAAGCTTCAGCAACTTCAAATTATTCCCAACGGAAAAGTCCAAATAAAATATTTATTTCAAACAATAGACTCACTTTGTTTTCTTGATATTAAAATATTTGCTCGTAACTTCTCAGGGCAAATATATCCCACGAAAATTAGAATACTTAGAAAACAATAACCTTATTTCTCAAGTAAGATATAGACACCAAATACCTCAGTGCTGGAAATAAACTCATGCCTTACTACAGCCCAGCAAGCCTCCTTATAAAGACCTGCAGCCACTTTCTAGAAGATTAGGTCACATTTAAAATTTGTCACAACTGGAAAACTTTTTTTAACCGACTTTTATTATTTTCACTTTATTTTTTCAATTAAATTAATCAACAAAAAGTCATCCTTTTGAAATAATATCAACTTATGGACAAGTTAATTAGTTAATTTAATATAGTCACTTTAACAAAATTTAAGACATTACACATTTTTCTGCATCAGCCAAGTAAGCAAAACAGGATTTCCAAAAGGTGTGACAAATCCAGAATTGTGAATATTTTGGAAACGAAAAATATTGTAGAGAAGAGGAAAAAATAAAAGATAAAGGGGGATTATTTAGTGCCCATTTTTGTTTAAATAGTATGTGGATCAGCTCGCTTTATGCTTAATCTTTGTTGAACTACTAGAACTCAAAATTTCCAGGTCTTTGGAAATGTGTTGAGGGCCCCAAATGAAAGAAAAAAATTGTATTAATGACCATGATTGACATGGGGAGCTGATGAGAGTGAGCATAGTGTGGTGACAGTAGTTTCATCATTGACCGAGGAGGTGGTCTCAGAGGTACAAAGTTGTTGTACTATAGATGAGGATGCATGCATTAGTGAATGCATACTGGATACCCCTTACAGAGATGTACCGAACTCAGACACAATATCCTACCATAGTGCAGATCCAGAGGTAGTACACATGCCTGCGAATTATCATTTTCAGACCCCTAATTGCTTGATTAGATAACTCAGGGTTGATGACAGGAGGGTAGACACAGTGGTTGAGCACTTTGATGCCACTCGACGGATGTTATCTACGCTCAGTTGGAGCGCTCTCAGGACTGGTGAGCAGGATAGTAGCGGATTTTCCATGGCAGAGTTCCATGCTATTCATGAGGCTATGGGGATATTGAAGCAGGATTATTTGGAGTTAGTGGCTGATCGGAGTTATCTTCTAGAGAAGGATTGCATCTGCTATGACGCCTTGATGCAGAAGGAGGAGGAAGTTGACGGGCTCACCCATGAGCTTGAGGAGATGAGTGAGTCATTGGAGTATACCCACGCAGCCCTTCGAGAGGCAAACTTACAGTTAGAGGAGCTTACCGACAGTCTAGGAGTGGCAGAGTCATCATTAGAGGTAGTTACAGTACAAAGTTTCCCAGTGATACTAGTGGACTCACCAGAGAGTTGTGTGATGGTTTCCGATAACATCCCTAGAACATCTTCACAGGAGACCAACAGAGTGTCGTTGGAGTGGGAATACAATGCTCATGTTGATTTGTTCCCTTCTCTAGGGAACAAATCTACTATTACACCACCTACAGCTGACCATGGACACCAGTTTATCTCACAGCAGAATCAGGGTGGTCAGTTGTGGTCTATGAAAGGTCCTTCGTGTTTGGACTTCGAAGATCAGATGTATGAATTATACCTAGATTCGTGCAATGCGACCAGTGGGAATGACGGTGAGCTTATTGGGCAAGATTTTGACACAGAGCCTTTGAGAGAGCCTGTCATACTTCATCTTGACTGCACAGTGATGAGTGCATATCACTCCTCATTTAGACCATTGGGTGATGATGAGGTGATTCATCGATATGAGTTGGTTGGACAGGGTTATGCCATAGAGCCATTGAGGGAGCCTACGTGAGTCCATCTTGATTGCACCATGAGGAGTACACTCTACTTCCTATTTAGTCCACTGGTAGATGATTGGGTGGCACACAGGTGGGAGTTGGCTCTAGATTTCTACTAACCAATGCTTCCTACTTTTCCTCCAAAAGAAGAACGACAAGAAAGCAATGAAACTACTTTAGTCAATCTACGAGATCAATGTTGACATGATTGGTTAAATAGTAGTCCCCAACAAGATATTTCCTTAGAGGACTACATGGAGCTAAGAGTAAAATACACACCTAGAGGTCATCACCTTGCTCTTGGGAGACAAATTGAAAGACATGATTACAAATTGGCATCAAGTAATTCTAAAATAATATCATTAAAAACTTCAAAGACTGTCACATCAAAGGAGGAAGGAGCAAAGTATAAAGATTTAGAAAATATTAATATAACTTATCCAACACAACATGAAGTAAAGAATTGAGACATGATCCCTAAGAACTTTAAGGAATTAAAGGTACCAGAAGGGGAAATAATTGCAGACATCTCTAAAGGGACTGAAGCAGTTGACTTTTCATGCATATCTTTGATCACAAGAGAATCAAGTACATGAAGTCATAACAATTGTGAATCTGATCTCACATCATCTCAAGGATCATGCCCAGAAGATAACATAAGAGGGAGCGAAGCAAGAGATTGTAATTCCAGTTATTCAAGGCTATCAAATATAACTCTCTTTCATCTATAGTTGTGAATGAGATGAATAATACAAAAGTCACTTTGTGTATTCCACTTCATCACCTTGAAATTGATAAACTAGGGAAGTTGAAAATGAAGTTATGGAAAGATGATAATTGCTTGAGAGGTTACTCAAAGAAATCAGATGAAGCAAGGTTGGAAAAAGATGAATTTGAGTTAGGGACAAAGGCAATCTTCAATGTATCCCTAATTCTTTGTTTGAAATTGAAGAGGAGAAAGGTTATGGCAATCCACTCTTTGATGTGTATGAAGAGGCTAATTTGAATTCAGACAAAGGAGAAGATGAAAACAAGTTGTGGGATCCCGGTGCATCTTCCATCAAGGAAGCATTGAGAACTGTTTGGACGAATATGACAAGCCCTCATAGTACCATCAATAAAAGATCTCTATTCAAATCACCAAAAGATGCAATTCAAAAAATAATTCTTCCATTGAATCAAAGAGCAAAACCTAACTGTTCAAGTTTGATAGCAAAGGGGAGTCATACTTCCATCATATCTCTCATGCAAGATAAGTGTTACCATCATTGTGTTCCGGTTAAGATGATGTCAATGGAGAACCTATTAGACATTACATATCCAACAATTCTTATCTTTTCCTCCATCACAAAAGACAATGAATCTTATCAACAACATAGGCCATTCATGATCATGATTAGCAAGAACCTTTGGAGCTTTAATCTTTGGGATCCAGAAGCCTACATAGTGCGTGGATTAAATGATGAATTCAATGGCATCAACATGAAACAATGGGTATTCATTGAATCATTCTACTTAGGTACTTGGGATCCAAGAATCGTCATAGCAATATAAGAATGTTTGTGGGAAAGCATTTTCCCAAGAGGGGGAGACTATAATTTCCCTAACATGGGACATAAGAATCTATAAAAGATTTAATAAGGTTTGATAAAAGATTAAAACTTATCTAAATAAACCACATACAGAGAAGAGTCACAAAGAAGCGAACATTACCATCAATCATCCAAACCTAATGATATCGAGCAAGACAACTATATGAAGAAATACACAATGTCTATAGTGACGACAATCCACCATAACCTGTTCAGGGAAGTCAACTATTGACCAAATGTAAAGGTCGAATTATATTGAATAGCTTAAATGCTGAGTAATATCAAAGAGTCGTCAAGGATCCTCATCACATTATTGGAGACTTGTGTTGCAATGAGAATACTTTCAATGACAGTATGTGTCATGTCCCCTTTCAGAATAGTGTCTAATAATAAATTTAGATTAATGAACACATGAATAATTTATCCTAATTTACTATTATATTAAAGTTTCATATAATAATGAAGGAAAAATACATATTAATTGAAATAATATTATATTATATTCTAACCAATATATATAGTAATAAAATATAATTAACAAATATCATAATAAAATTTAATAAATAATAATATAAATTTACATGCATATATGAAACTAAGTATATGACGGCTCAATATTACAAGCCTTTTACTGTTGAAAGAGACTCAGTCGAATCTATGGCGATATATTCCCGAGTTTACTTTGCATTACTTCCAATAAACAGAGAGGCTTATCTCTTACGAATTATGGAGCATATAATACTTGCGTCCCCGACAATGTTATTATGTGCTGGAACTAAGGAAGCCATAAGGATTAAGGGCTGTCAAAGGCTCAAGGAAACATTAATAAGGACCTCTTAGTCAACATGTTGGTCATTGCAATCACCATATTTCTCCTCTTATCAGGATGACAAAGTAATATGGTCAGCAATAAACAACACATTTAACAATGGAATGGCCACATCAGCACTAGTGTGGAGGTAACTTATTACATCCAGCTTGTCGTGAATATGGTTGTATGCCATATATTACACCACATACATTAAAGAATATCAAGTAATGCCAAGGAACGATATTGGCGTAGACCAGAAAGCCTACGTGGAGAAGCGACACTATGAAAGGCATCCCCAACATACTCAAATGCAAGGCGCTACGATGGAAAATACCATGGGGTCTCCGTCAACAAAACTCATGCATATTCACCACACAATAAACTACAAAATCCTTAATTAATCATTGAAATTTATCATCACTTTACAATTGAACAATAAGAACCGACAAAAGCGAAGATGCAATCAAAGGAATTGAGATTAATTCATTAAGACTAGAAATTAATGATTTAAAGAATTGCTAATCAATCAATTAAAGACTTCAATCACTTAAGATCAATTATTCAACAATCATAATAGGAAACATAATTGGTATTGTTTGGAAGAAGTTCAACCATGAAGGGAGGTGTCCCATCGAATTCTTAAGGATGTCATCCTTTCATTTTGAGAGATATAAAAGAAAGTTCAAACACACACTAAATCAGGCATCAGCAAGTATTATCTGTGTATTGCAAATCAATACTAAATCATAGCACATACTAAACCCGAATAACAATAAGAAATCAGATAATTCTGGAAGATTAACAAAGTTATCAGAAAATCAATACTAGATTTATACCAATCAGCACCATTCAACTAAAGCTGTTTCTTTCAACTCATTTATAGTCCTTGTATAGGCATTTCCTATCCTTAATATTGTGGGATTATGTCACTAAGTCATTGATATTGAAAAAAAGGTTTTTATTATAAACTTAGATTATGTATATATATATATATATATATATATATATATATATATGTGTGTGTGTGTGTGTGTGTGTATATATATATATATATATATATATAAATAAAGACATTGGTATTTATATTATTCAATATAAACAATATTGCAAATTGACGGCCATTCTCACATAGCATCAAGAAGCCACTTTGCAATGATACATCATTCATTGAAGAATATTGTTATTACAGTCGTGGTAAGCTAAAACTTGATTGTAAGTTATAGGGAAAAAGAAATCTCTTGCAATTGAAATATAGGAAAAAGTCTAAGATACCGGATTCCTCTGCCCAACCCCGGATCCTGGTTCTGGTACTTCCCGGATCAAGATTCGTCCTGGGCTCCTCCCGAATTTCGGCAGGGTTCCAGAATGGAATCCGGATTCCTTGTGGCTTCCTCTCAGAGGAATCCACAGGGAATCCGGATTCCATTCCAGAACCCTGTCGGAATCCGGGAGGAATCCAGGAGGATCCGCAGGAATCCAGAAGGATCGACGGGAATCCAAGATTCTGGGCGTCAAAAAAGGGGCCCACTTTGTGTTTTTTTTTAAAAAAAATTTAAATTTTCAGCATGTAATGATATTTTGAGACTTTTGCAAAGTATGAATATGATATAATCATATACTGACAATTATGGATTTATGATTTTATGAGAATCACGCTTCTAACTTCTTATTATTATCATTATATGTTTGAACTTTGAAGTTTTGAACTAATGATGAATGAGCATTGACATGTTACATGTATCGAATCTATGAATATACATACATATATAAATTTATAATATATATATATATTTTTCAAAAATGTCTATATATATACCCGCGGAACCAGGATCTGGCCCAAATTTTTTTTTTACCAAATCCCCAAATCCGAATCCAAACCAGAACCAGGATCGGCTACTTAGGAAAAAGTCCCAAATCCCATAAGACTGGGTTGGGGACATTACAGTATAAGAGGTATTTAATAGCAATCGTAAACAATATCGGAAGAAAACATACCGTGAGGAGGAATAACATAGAAGGCAGATACCAATAAAGTCGATAAGCAATTTAGATAGAATTCCATAATATGAAAGACTAAACAAATTACTGTTCATTAGTATTTGATAGAATTACTATAAATCGTAAGATCACTGCTAGCGATTATATGGAGACAGAATGGTAAAGATTTGAGAGAATGGGTACCAACGACTATAAAGGCAATTGTTTGAATACGAAATATTATATCCATCTACGGTGATATCGTCTTGCACAACATTTATTTGAGGAATCGATGATAAACAAATATATCTAATCAATGATTAGAATAAGCTAGTGATGTTATGAATCAAGGAAGTGTTAAATTATATTCAGCCAATCAATGAACCTACGATTAGCATTAAGCAACTAAGCCAGCGACTAAGGAATGGTAAGATTTTTAGTTAATGTCTAAAACAAATTATTATCTAAGAGGTGCGATTGGGAAACAAGAGTAATTTATTTATTAGTTGCAACCTTTACGAAAAGGTACATAAAGGGTATTAAAGGCCTTGTAGATCATTTTGGAAAGAGGCATCGAAGACTTCTTATTTTATATATTTCTATTTCTTATTGGAATTGCTCATATTGAGCACAATCCGTATAGGCTATCTACAGGTTGCAAGCATAAATTACCCAATTAGAGACGACACCATATTGCAGAGATATATTGTAATATCAGAAACAACATTACATCATTATTTGCACGGATAAAAAGCAACATTCAGAAACAACTATACACTGGAGTTAATAATTGCGTACTGTTAAAGAATATATCAGATACAACATCTTCAGCCTTGTGAGTAATCAAATCTCTTACCAAGAGATCGCAAATATTTACCTTCTTGAGAGATTGCAAGAATTTCCTGTACACACTGTTTTCATCATTGCATAGTAATATTGTTATATCAGATACAACATAAGACTGTGTTCAATTATATTACATTACATAGCAGCATTATATTTAGACATTGTGTAATATAAGTATCAGATTGAATTATCTGTTATTATATTGATCCAATTTCATAGATTATCTTCCATTATTTGCTTTATAAACATCTATTTGTCATAGTAAGAGAAGAGTTGTGGAATAAGATCTTTAGTGTTCCTGAATAGATAAAAAGGGACATAACAGTGAGACTATCATGTGCAGCTTGCATATTTGTGCTAGGCCATGTAGGCACAACAATTATTCTAAATCTCAAATTCTTGATTCTTGATCATTAATAATAAAATTCATAGAAATTCCACAAATTTCTCATAATTAAATATTTGCAAGGATTTCAGTTTAATACCTTTCTTCGAGATTCTACTTTCCTCTTGCTCTTTGAAACAATTTTCATGAATGCTTATGTTAGTAGGAGTGGTGATAGCTAAATGTATATAAGACTCGTTGCTTATCTACAGCTTCTATTCCTTTTCCCCAATTTGTGAAGAAAGACAATGGGAGTAGAAGTAGTGATTTGATGCCAGTCAGATTTTAGAACCGTAACCATGGGTTTGTTTTTCTTTCTGGATATTTTTTATTGCTTTCAATACCAAGGTTGTATGCATAACTGATGGCAACTTTTAAGAAAAAAAAATCAACTGGACTTGGGCTAAGATTTCGAAAGATTTTTGTTGCATGAAGGTAAGCGCCCATCTATTTAGTGTAACAATGGGAGATTTGATTCAGCATTTATCACATCTTACTTCGTCGAGTCTCTTGAGTATTTCTATTTATCGTGGTTTTCTTTCTGTACCAGGATTGCAGAAATTTAGACTCCAAAAGCACTTGCATTGTGCAAATCAGAATTTACAGAATTTCATTTGTAATACATGCTTGTTGCTTTAATATGACATTGAAATATATCTTTTAGGAACATGCACTAACTTTCTATTTCATTTATCGCTTATGTGATCTGTTTATTTTTCTCAGTTATTGGACAAATTGTTTGAGATGGATGAATTGGGTGTTTGGTGGCAACCTCTAGCATTGAATATTATTGGTCAGATACTCTTGCCATGTTCGGCATGGCACATTGGAAAGGTAGTTAATATTTTAAGTCATGTTTTGCTTGAGGTTGGAATTGCTGCTTTTATCTTCTCCAAAATATTTTAGTGTAAAAGCTACCAGTTAAGTTTAAATCAAGTGCTAGTAGAAAAACATGCATCTTGGAATATAAAAGTCAAGATGAAAAACAAAGGAGATTTTCTTTTTGAAGAGGTAGAATACCATTGATCTTGAAATTTTGAAATGTAGAAATAAATGTTAACAATGAAGGTAAAAAATAGTTTTCAGGAGTAATTTATTTTTATCCCCATTTTTTATTTTTTAGGTTGCAGCAGAAATTCGGCTTGCAGCAATGGCTGCACTTGGAAACTTTTTGGGACGAGATCTTTGCAGACAGGTTTCAGAAATATAAACTTTGATTTTTAAATTATTTCCATATATTTTTATACCTCGTCTTGCTTTTCAAAGGTTGCCATACTCATATTAGCCAGATACATTTTTATCATTTACAGCTTCAAATTAGAAGAGATGGCATTCCAATGAGATAGTATACATAGAACCTGGATAAACTAAGTTATGATCCAACTCATCCCGATTAACATTTATATAAACAACTAGAATTTCATTTATAATCTTTTCTGGTAAGGAAATTTTTTATGAAGAGTTAGTCTGGAGCATGTCTGAAACTATCCATATTTGATGTTAATATGATTGTGTTTATTAGGGAGATGATTGTGCTTGAGGTTTCAAAAATCTTTGACCATGCCAATTTATCATTTAAAAAGGTTGGAACTGGCTACCAAATATGTGTGCAACACTAATTCCCCTACATTGAGAAGAGACTAATCTACACAAGGAAAACTCACATTTTTCACTTTTCCCACGATTTATATTGCAGTGATTATTTTCCTTGATTCCATATGGCAATCTCTTGTAATGTGTAGATATATATTAAAATAACCATTGGTTGAAGAAACATTCACACTTATAACTTCACCTCCATTTCGAATAAGGTGTTATGTAGCTTCCTAAAATCCAAGCTCTTGTACCCTTTTGGAACCTCGTATATTTATTTTTGCCATTTGTTGCCAAGATGTGGATGAACAATATTAAAATCCAATCCAGTTGCATAAATAGGTCTCCCAATATGTTGATTGACAACCTCATGATACTCAAATTGTAATGCCATTATCAACTCTTCCTTGGATATCTTATGTGTACAGGCCATGGGCTATTCTTTAGGTTGCCAAAAATGGGTGGCCAGCTACAGATTGAGTATTACATGGGTTAGGAGTGGGCCTCATTTGTTGGGCCTCATTTGTTGGGATTCATTCTTTAACAAAGGATGATTTGATTTATGACTTGCTACTTGATTTTCTTTATGGAAAGGGTACATTATTCTTTCTTGGGCTAGTTTTAATTCTTTGTTCAATTATTCCACACAGTTTTATTCACACATGGTATTATTTAGAACATAAATGCAAGCAAAGGCAATTCATATCGAAAATCTTGTTTTCTGTCCACTTAAGTCTAGATATTGTCTTGTGATATGCCAAATAAATTGCAAAGATAAGTCAATGCCTTAGCCATTGCTTTAATAGAAAATTCCATATGGTAATTGTTAAGTTTTAGGATCACTGCAAATGTAATAGCACTCTATGTTTTATGTGTTTTTGCAACAATCTCTCTTTCATTTATATTGGGAATGAGGCTAGGAGAGTCACGTCCCTTCATGAGACATGTCTATTCGTTATTATTTATAAGAAAGGACATGCCTCTTCCCATTAATTATAATTTAATCAATCTTATAACGTTTCATCAATCAATTATTAATTAAGAATAATATAATAATTTAATATTAAATATTCAATTTCATATGATTAATAATATAACATATAATATATATATATTATTAATCAACATATATTATATGTATTCTAATGATCATATGACTGAAACTACAAACATTAACACTCCCTCTTAGCTAGGGAGGATGATGAAACATAATGTGTAGTGGTCTCCTATGTCAACACTTATGACCCTCACCATAGCTATACAAAACATCAACACTCCCTCTTAGCTAGGGAGGATAAATCAATCCAATGTCAACACTTATATGGCACTTGACAACATCAATCATATGATGTAAGCAATAAAAACATCATCCTCATGATGTAACCAATAGAAACATAGTCTCAAGATGTGGATTGCCTCCATCGATGATTCTATCCACAAGCTCTCAGGTGGATTGCCCCCATTGGTGGTTCAATCCACAAGCTCTCAGGTGGATTGCCTCCTTCGGCGATTCTATCCACAAGCTCTCGTGTGGATTGCCTCCATCGGCGATTCTATCCACAAATTCACGAGCTTTAGAGTGGATTGCCTCCATCGGCGATTCTATCCACAAGCTCTCTCGTGTATTGCCTCCATCGGCGATTCTATCCACAAACTCACGAGCTTTAGAGTGGATTGCCTCCATCAGCAATTCTATCCTCTATCCACAAGCTCTCGTGTAGATTGCCTCCATTGGCGATTCTACCCACAAAATCACGAGCTTTAGAGTGGATTGCCTCCATCGGCGATTCTATCCACAAGTTCCTGGGTGGATTGCCTCAATCGGCAATTCTATCCACAAGCTTCTCAAGCTTTAATGTGGATTGCCTCAATTGACAATTCTATCCACAAGCTTCTTAAGCTTTAATGTGGATTGCCTCAATCGACGATTCTATCCACAAGTTCTATCTATTATGATCTGTTTCAGCCATCACAAGATGTCTATCACAATAGAAGGTCAAGTTATTGTAAGATCGTCACCTTCTAATAACTTTTACAAATACAAGTGATAAT